>BLSH010158284.1:39200-50522 GCA_018402905.1 Glandirana rugosa | reverse complement strand
AATAAATCAATAGAGCGGGACAATAGAGGGGAACATCACTCTGTTGATTCATTTATGGTCGGATTACTGCCCCCCCCCCTTCTTTGAAATATTGTTGAATTTGCCCAGAGGTTTAGAGGACTGGCAGGAGTGTATGGTGGGTGATCATCGCAAAGAGATAGGTCCCCCTTCAAGCAGACCTACAAGCCTGTCAGACCCTCCCTTGGATCAAGGTGTAGGGTCCAACACATCTGGTGAGTGAGGAGTGAACTACGGTCCTCCGTGTGTGGAATGAAGTCACCAAAAGTCACCTATTAATCACCGCAGTGAAGGAATATTGCACAGAAGCACATCAAGCACTTTATGGACATTAGTATTGTTTTTCCATTTATGCACACCAAGCACTTTTAATTATCTTTATTTTATGCACACGTTCATGAATTGTTTTTTATTAATGGTATTTTTTTATCAATGGTATTGATTTATATTTAAGCTCAAGGTAGTGAAGGAATATTGCACAGGAGCACATTAAGTACTTTATGGACACTAGTATTGTTTTTTCATTTATGCACACCAAGCACTTTCCAGGATATTAATGTTCATTTTCCATTTATGCACATGTTCATGAATTGGTATTTTTCATCGATGGTACTAATTTATATTAAAGCGCAAGGCACTTTTTGAGATTTGGAATATCCCATCACATAAGTGGTGGAAGGAGCATGCGCGGCGCATGATACAAATGAGTCTGGTGCTTCAGTTTCAGTGAGTGTTTGCATAGTAGTGGTTCCTTGGATTGTAAAGCCAAAAAAAGTACCACCAAATATTTTGTACATATTAATAGGGAGCATGAGTTATATTTTTGGTTTATTTTTGAATTAAACTTCCACTAGAGAGAACTTTTTTATATAGCAGCAGCCCATCATATAATAACAGGGTTTTTTTTTGCAAGGCGCGTGTATTTTTCCACATTTTTTTTATAACTACCTTTTGTCTTGTTTCTGTGCTCAGTCTTGCGATGGTGTATGACCTGTGACATGAAATTGTCTTCCACAACCTCACCTTAGTAGCAGAGTTTTTTCTGTTCCTCAACCAGTTTTAAGTCTCCCACACATCTGTTTCTGTTTCAGACAATGACTGTGTTTCAGCCTACATGTGAAATTGATGATCATTAGCACCTGCTTGGCATAACTGATTACTCATACACCTGACTCTAATCCTACACAATCCCTGACTTTCCCAGATACCAAAGATAACTTGTCACTAATTCTGTTAACTTGCTGCACATTTCTCTGGCAAGTTGTACACTTGCAGAGCACTTGAAGCACAAGTACTTGTTCACACTTTTCCAATTTGTAGCAAATTTGTGTGGCAAGTCTCTAGCAAAAGCAACGTTTCAGCGGTGAGTCTACAGAAAGAGCTCTGCAAGTCTACAGCATGAAAATTCAGCCACAGTGACCCCTGTGGTGGGATGCCTATTGCACAACATAAATGAACCAGAACTTGCAGCAGACTTGCAAAATGGTTGCAAAGAAAGTTGATCTGGAATTGTGCAATGTGGACTTGCTGCAATTGTGCAACAAACTTGTGAAGCCTGGCGAGTCTAGCAATAGCTTAGCCAGTAATTTTCAAACGTGCAGCACAATTGCTTGCTGTCTGGGTTGTGCAAGTGCATAAAGTCTTGCAAGTATGAGAATAGATGATGGTTTAAAGCCAAAGAATAGTCACACCAAATATTGCTTTGATTTCAATTTTTTTTTTGCTCACTTCGCTTTTTTTTAATTGATAACAAATGTGAAATATATATTTTTGAAAGCATTCTTGTCTTACAGCATTTGTTCACACACTAAAACTTTTCCACAATTAAGTAAGTTTCTATTAGGTACACTATTGATGACTGAATAATTGTCATTCAAAGTTCGACCCTGCTGAAAATGTAAAAATCGGCCTGGACAGGAAGAGCATGAAACATGCCGTTAAATGTCTTTATATATATTATATGACATTCATGTATGTTTTGTATATTTTCTACTTATCAGAAGGCTAAAACCCTACAGCTGATAGCATCCCCTGAAGAAGCCTAATAATAGGGTGAAACATGTCGGGATCTACATCTATACCACTATAAAAAATAAGGACCTTCATTTATGGGTTATAAGCATGTTTTATAAAATTATGATACTTTTAAAGTTTTGTTAATAAATATTGAAGAATTTTAATCCTAACCTCTGGTTTAGATTTCATATTTGCACCAAAATAGTCCCATCCAATTTGTCCATTTATGCTGTTCATCAAGTGGATAAAGAGATCCAACTAACAATTATTAAAAAAAAAACAGACACAAACAATTAAAAATGTCATGTTCATCAAAACCCCTGATTGACTGTCAGTGATAGAAAAAAAACAATCAGTAAATAAGTCCATATTCATTGAATCTCAGTATTTCACTTCTAGAACAGTTTTACAGTACAGATACAATTAATAATTCAGTTACTGGACAGGGGACACAACCATTTTTGGCTTTTTTGTACAACAAATTCAGAAATACAAGAATGAAACTTTCGGTAGCCAGCAGTCACACTGTGAAATGCGTTGACATGTTCCAGAATGCATAGCCCATAACATATTGCACAGCAAGATTTTTATAGTTTCCAGTAGGTCTATTCAGTGAGCTCGCTAGCAAGGCAATATGTTACAAAAGGCTTTGAAGACAAAAAAAAAAACGCTATACAAATGCAGAGACAATAACAATAAAGTAAAAGAAAATACAAAATATTGTCTGACTCTCATTTCCCAATCTGGATCCAATTAGATTTAAGAATAGAAGGAAAGGGACATTCTATATTTTAAGTGACTAGATAAGTAATTCAAAAGTAAAAGCACAGACTGACCTCAATGATAATCTGAATGGCATGCATTGCTGAAGCATGCACAGAATCCTTAATCAAGTAATATTTATGGCTGAGACAATGGGAAAGGAAATGCATTTGATGTGAAGCCAGTGTACAGTCATAAAGCTATTCACATTCCTCAGTTAACAGATTCATACACAAGAAAGGGCTATAATGTGCAGCTGTCTCAAATGCAAATCCCAGTGCTGAGGAAGAGCATTCCAAAAGTCTGAAATCAAATTTCTGGTCCAGAGTGTATGGTGCCATGGCATGTATGCTAAATATTTCTGTAGGAATGTTTATTTCCTAGTTGATGTTCAGAAGAACGGAACAATAGATATTCACGGATAAAAATTCCTAATGCTGAAATAAAAATAAAAAAAAAGAATTATATTGAGTTATTTCATTAGCCTAATAAAAGGCTAATGATACAGATGGCAGTATTGATTACTGTCTATTATGGTTTTACAAGCCTTCTAATGAAATCTTTATAATTCTAAATATTTCAACTTTAACCCCTTTACGCCTAAGGGTAAAACAAATCGAAATGCCTAAGCACAATTTTGCAACGTATATGAGTTAGTAAAATCATACATATCATCACAACTGCTTTGTGTATCCAGGTGGATTATAACTTGTTTTTTATGGACAAATTGGGCTTTCGTTTGGTGCTAAATGGTAATGGATATCTCCACATTTTTTTTTTTATCAAAGGAAAACTGATCAAAAATAATGAAAAAAATTTTGTTTTGTAGAATGTAGCTGTATATTTCTTGGTAGTACCATAACCTTCCACCAAAGCACAACGGAGATGAAATTCTCCTGCTCCTGATGATCGCAACAATACCACATATGTGTATATTAGTTGTATGTGCCCGTAGTACAGCCCAAAAACAATAGTGCACATCCTACCTAAAACACAATGACACTGATAGTAATTACAAAAAAAATTCTGTCCTAAAAAAATACTGTCGCTGACCTTGACCTTTTACCCTGACCTAGATCAAACCTTGATCTAGGTACTTTTTTATTTTATTTTTTAATTTTATTTATTTATTTTTGTACACAGACTTTTTTTCCCTCTGCAAGGAGAGCAAGGCATACGATGCCTCTCTCTCCTCTATTCACAGAGAGAGAAAACATGGGGGCATGCTTCACAGTGACTGATTACTGTGGTAGCCAATCAGAGGCTATCACAGCAATCAGGTGATCTGGAATTGGGAGTTAGTACGGGGCCCGGGGCTCTCAGTGAGACCCTGGTCTCTGTGCTGGGAGCGCACTGTGTGGTGAGCTCCCAGCACAAAGGGAGATACACAAATATGCGGCCCCAGTGAAAAAAGCCTAGTCCAGTGGAACACTTACCATCCAGTTAGTATCCAAAATCAAACTATTTGAGGAGGGGCATTGGATAAATCAACACACTATAGTAGGCCCCATCCCCATATGATAAACCAAAATTTAGAACAATAAAAATTGAACTTTTCTTGTATCTCCACTAGTGGATATATAAATCGCATTAACATATAATAAAATTTCAATCATATTTTATTACAAATTAACCTAAAGCTTGCCAAAAAAAGGCATGTCAGAGCATAATAAAAACAATACAATATGAGAGGCTAAATCATCACTGAGGTGAAGACTCATAGATGTTTTAATTGACGATTGTTGTACTGTCAAAACAAACAAAAAATAATAAATCCAAATTCAAAATAATATACACATTAATGTAAACAAAAGCAAAATAAATGACAAGATATATATAGAAAAATCTGTCCACATGAGCAAAAAATAAATAAATAAATAAAAATAAAGTCATATCCTTCTACCACCTCCATGCCAACCCAAGACTGGGGAGTAACTAGCGAGCCCCCACCAGCTCATGGCAAGAACCTCAAAGGCACCATTGAAACTGGATATAAGCCCTGAAAAAGTTACCTAATAAAAATCAAACACATATATTTTGTCACACCCATAGTTTAAATAAATATCTTACCAATAGGAGATCAGACTGACTATATGCTCAAGGTGAACTCATTAGAAAATCTGGCTAGCATAAAGGATATCTAAAACGAACCAATAAATGCACCACATAAGAGACCCATTATTGAATCTACACATGTTGCAAGACTTGACTAAGCAGCCACCAGCTAGAGGGCAAACATGATTATAAGAGTCATCCTCTGTTGGACAATCCAAATTCCATTTTTTTCCTGCCCTGGACTCACAAAACTACATAGTTACATAGTTGGTCTTGTTGAAAAAGAAAAAAAAAACACATGTCCATCTTTTTCAACTAACAGAAAAAATGAAAAGATATTTAAAATGAAAATCTCCATATACATAACCTTATACCCAGGGTTGATCCAGAGGAAGGCAAAATGGTCCAATTTGCTCCGCAATGGAAAAAAATTCCTTCCTGACTCCCCTTGATTGAAGGCAATCAAGTATTCCTTGGATGGATCAACAGTCTGTTGTTACTTCCTATAAATGTTAATAGCAGTTATATTCTGTATATTTAGGAATGTATCCAGCTTTGTTCGACTAAGCTGGCTAGAACTAGTTTTCACAGCTGTTACTGTGAAGAAGCCTTCCTTTATGTGAGGATTAAACCTATTTTTCCACAGTCACCAACAGTGCCCCCTTGTCTTTTGTAATGACCTTAATGTGAATAACTTTGCACCAAATCCATGGTACAGTATGGTGCATTAAAGCAGTTGTAAACGTCTGAGATGAGAAATAAACACAGCATATCCGTCTATAGTATGCCTCAATCCAAAGCACTTAGTATGATTTCTGTCTGCTACCTCGTTTCTCTGCTATCTGCATGTCTGGTAGGTTGTGCTCCCTCCAAATATTCAAGGCATGTGGGAGGAAGAGACCTCCAGCACACAGCCTGCTAATGACAGCCTCATCTATGCATGTTTCCCTATGAGATTGGGGGGGTGTGTCCATTCCCTCAGGTCTCAGCTTACACTCAGCTCTCCTCTTTGAGCAGTACAGTGTATGACATCAGATCTCTACTCTCTGGAAACTCAGAAAAGCTTTGTAATTTCTGAACTTTAAATATCTGTAGAGAAGAGAGGGCTGCAGATAAACAGGCACAGCTTATGTAAAAGAATTTGTTTAATCTCTGTGTATCACCTGAGACTAGTCACTTCACTGGGCATCACTGGTTTTACACCACTTTAAGGCTCTTTGTCCTAACCTGGATTCACAGCATTAAGGGTCTTTCCCCTGCCCTGGACTCAGACCATTAAGACCCTGTCCCCCACCTTAGACTCACACCATTAAGGCTCTCTCCCATGCACAGTACTCACAGTGCCAAGGTTCGGCCTCTTGCCCTTTACTCACAGTGTTAAGGCTCTGCCCCCACCCTGGACTCATAACTAGAGTTGAGCGAACTCGGACTGTAAAGTTTGGGTCCATACCAGACTTTAGGGTGTCCGTGTCCCGAACCCGGACATTTGAGAAAAAGTCCGGGTTCAGGTTCGGGTATTTTTTTGTGCCTTTTGAATGGGTGCAGGGCAGCCAATCAACAAGCATTTCAATCCTTTGCCCTTAGAAGCCATCACAGCCATGCCTACTAATGGCATGGCTGTGATTGGCCAGTGCATCATGTGACCCAGCCTCGATATGAGCTGGAGTCACATAGCACTGCATGTCACATGCTCTCAGGCTAGTATAGGTAGAGGATGCTGCCGCCACTGTGAGGGACAGATTACCGTTATAAAATCATCTCATACTGGTATAGGGAGAGGTTTCTGCCGCTGGTGTGAGGGATAGATTAGCGGTATAAAATCATCTCCTACTAGTATAGGGAGAGGTTCCTGCCGCTGGTGTGAGGGATAGATTAGCGTTATAAAATCATCTCATACTAGTATAGGGAGAGGTTCCTGCCACTGGTGTGAGGGATAGATTAGCATTATAAAATCATCTCATACTAGTAGGGAGAGGTTCCTGCCACTGGTGTGAGGGATAGATTAGCGTTATAAATTCATCTCATACTAGTATAGGGAGAGGTTCCTGCCGCTGGTGTGAGGGACAGATTAGCGTTATAAAATCATCTCATACTAGTATAAGGAGAGGTTCCTGTCGCTGGTGTGAGGGACAGATTACCGTTATAAAATCATCTCATACTGGTATAGGGAGAGGTTCCTGCTGCTGGTGTGAGGGACAGATTAGCGCTATAAAATCATCTCATACTGGTATAGGGAGAGGTTCCTGCTGCAGGTGTGAGGGACAGATTACCATTCTAAAATCATCTCATACTGGAGTAGGGAGAGGTTCCTGGCGGTGCTGCAAGGGACAGATTAGCATTCTAAAATCATCTCATACTGGAGTAGGGAGAGGTTCCTGGACGGTGCTGTGGGGGACAGATTAGCGTTCTAAAATTATCTCATACTGGAGTAGGGAAAGGTTCCTGGCGGTGCTATCAGGGACAGATTATTGTTCTAAAATCATCTCATACTGGAGTAGAGAGAGGCTCCTGGCGGTGCTGTGAGGGACAGATTATCGTTCTAAAATCATCTTATAATGGTTTAGGGAGAGGTTCCTGGTGCTGCTGTGAGCGACAGATTATCGTTCTAAAATCATCTCATACTGGAGTAGGGAGGGGTTGCTGGGGGTGCTGTGAAGGACAGATTATCGTTCTAAAATCATCTCATACTGGAGTAGGGAGAGGTTCCTGGCGGTGCTGTGAGGGACAGATTAGCGATCTAAAATCATCTCATACTGGAGTAGGGAGAGGTTCCTGGCTGTGCTGTGAGAGACAGATTAGCGTTCTAAAATCATCTCATACTGGAGTAGGGAGAGGTTCATGGCGGTGCTGTGAGGGACAGATTATCGGTCTAAAATCATCTCATACTGGAGTAGGGAGAGGTTCCTGGCGGTGCTGTGCCCTCTGTCTGGCCTGCTGATCCTGTGCCCGCTGTCCGGCCTGCTGAGCCTGTGCCCGCTGTCCAGCCTGCTGATCCTGTACCCGCTGTCCGGCCTGCTGATCCTGTGCCTGCTGGCCAGCCTGCTGATCCTGTACCTGCTGATCCGGTGCCGCTGTCCAGTCTGCTGATCCAGTGCCCACTGTCCAGTCTGCTGATCTGGTGCCCGCTGTCCAGTCTGCTGATCCGGTGCCCGCTGTCCAGTCTGCTGGTCTGGTGCCCGCTGTCCAGTCTGGGGATCCGGTGCCCGCTGTCCGGTGTGATGACCCTGTGGCTGCTGCCCGGTGTGACGACCCGGTGCCTGCAGCCCGGTGTGACGACCCGGTGCCTGCTGCCCAGTGTGACGACCCGGTCCCCACTGATCCAGTGCCCACTGATCCAGTGCCTGATGACCCGGTGCCCGCTGATCCAGTGCCTGATGACCCGATGCCTACTACCTGGTGTGATGACCCGGTGCCCGCTGATCCAGTGCCTGATGACCCAATGCCTACTACCCAGTGTGATGACCCGGTGCCCGCTGATCCAGTGCCTGACTCGGTGCCCACTGATCCAGTGCCTGATGACTCGGTGCCCGCTGATCCAGTGCCTGATGACCCGATGCTTACTACCCAGTGTGATGAACCGGTGCCTGCTGATTCGGTGCCTGATGACTCTGTGCCCGCTGATCCAGTGCCTGATGATCCGTTGCCCACTGATCCAGTGCCTGGTGACCCGATGCTTACTATCCAGTGTGAATACCCAGTGCCTGCTGATCCAGTGTCTGATGACTCTGTGCCCGCTGATCCAGTGCCTGATGACTCTGTGCCCACTGATCCAGTGCCTGATGACTCTGTGCCCGCTGATCCAGTGCCTGATGGCCCGATGCCCACCGATCCAGTGCCTGATGACCCGATACCTACTACCCAGTGTGATGATCCAGTGCCTGATGACCCAATGTCTACTACCCAGTGTGATGACCCAGTGCCCGCTGATCCAGTGCCTGATGACTCGGTGCCCACTGATCCAGTGCCTGATGACCCGATGCCTACTACCCAGTGTGATGATCCAGTGCTTGATGACCCAGTGTCTGCCGATCCAGTGGTTGATGACCTGGCACCCACCGATCCAGTATCTGATGACTCGGTGCCCACCGATCCAATGCCTGATGACCCTGTACCTGTTGCCCAGTGCCTGACGACCCAGTGCCTGCTGATCCAGTGCCTGTGGATGCTTGGCTGCCTAATGCCCAACTTGCCACTGTTTTCCCCTGGCTTGATGCCCAGACTGATTTTGATGTCCCTGTGTTGCCTGCCTCTGCGGGTTTCAGGCTCGATCTCTGGCTAGCTGTTGGTACCGGACTCAGACCTCCAGACCCTGGTGGAGGGGGGTTTGTTCCAGTACCTGACTTGGGTGACACACCGCCCAGCAGGTTAAATGACTCTGGTCGGAGAAGTGCAATAGAGTCCACAGACACGGAGGGGAAACTTTGCTGGACTGTTCCTGCACCCACAAGGACTGTCCGTTTAACAGCAGAATGGAGCATCCGGAGGCCGCTCCTTAAGGAGGGGGAACTGTCAGGACCTGTGTCCTTGCTTGGTCACCTGCTGGTGGCAGTGTTTGGAAAACCAAATGGTGTAGTTCTGGTGGCCACCAGCGGGTTTCTCCCAGGAGATGGATCAAACAGGTCGTTAAGCTGCACCTGATGGGTCTGCTGGGATTATATAAGCCCGCCTTGCACCCAGTCCCAATGCTTTAGTATTTTCCCTGCAAGCCGTTTCCATGCCTGAATCTGACCTGCTCTGATCCCCGATCTGTGATCCAGACCCAGAGACCTGATCCCTGAACCTGCTTCCTGCTCCCTTGCTCTCCTTCTGCTCCAAGTAACCTGGCTCCCAGTTCCCCTTATCTGATATCCCTGTTTTGCTTATTGTATATGTGTGTTTTTTACACTTGTATTTAGTTAGTCAGATAGTTAGGTGTTTTGGGTTTATGGTGTGTTTTCATCTTTACTTCCTTGTTTATGTTTGCTGGTGTTTGGTGTTGGAAGTGTGTTCATTTTCCTAATAAATATCTGAATATTTTCACTTTACATCTGGTCCTGATTCCTTTAAGTGCAGCCAACCGCTCTGACCATCCCTGCTGGATGCCTGCATATGGTATCCCTGACAGCCCCTCTGATGCACTGGGGTGCAGGTGCCAATCTGACCCTGGTGTCATTCTCTTGTGGGTGTCACCTGGGTGCGGGCCGCACCCCCCGCACCCCTGTAGCAATTCCAGTGTTTGATAGGAGTTTTAACTTCCTTTGCATCTTGCAAATGGAATTGCTCCAAGATTTTGGAGATCTTCTAAGATTGGTTGATAAGATAACTTCCATCTTCCTGTCTCTCTATTTGGGTTCCCAATTTTCTTTCAGCTTGTGAACTATCTGATTGTAATCCCCTTCTTGTTCAAAATAAGTTATAATTAGAGTTGAGTGAACCCGAACTGTAAAGTTCGGGTCCGTACCAAACTTTTGGGTGTTCGGGACCCGGACCTGAACCCGGACTTTTCAAAAAAGTCTGTGTTCGGGTCTGGGGTTCTGGTATTTTATTCCACGTGTTGAAAAGCTGCCAAGGGCAGCCAATCAACAAGTGTTTCACTGGTTTTCCCTAGAAGCCATCACAGCCATGCCTACTAATGGCATGGCTGTAATTGGCCAGTGCACCATGTCACCCAGCCTCTATATAGGGCTGGAGTCACCGTACTGCCTGTCATATACTCTCAGGATAGTTTAGAGAGAGGATGCTGCTGGCTCTGTGAGGGACAGATTGCAGAACATCTCATCCTGCATTACTGAACGATCTGATTGTGGACTAGGGAGAGATACTAGTACTGCTGCTTTGAGGGACAGATTGCACACCTCATCCTGCTGCCAGAATGATCTGATTGTGGACTAAGGAGAGATACTAGTACTGGTGCTTTGAGGGACAGATTGCACACCTCATCCTGCTGCACAGAACAATCTGACTGAACTAGGTATAGTCCGTTGCTTTAAGGGAAAGATTATTCTTCTAAAATCATCATCAAGTTGTACAGGGAAAGGTTCCAGCTGTTGCTTTAAGGGAAAGATTATTGTTCTAAAATCATCTTCAAAGTATGTGGGAAAAGCCTATTTCAGCCACATAGAGCCATATTAATGTTCTAAAATCATCTTCAAAGTGTGTGGGAAAAGCCTATTTCAGCCGCATAGAGCCATATTAGTGTTCTAAATTCATCTTCAAAGTGCGTGGGAAAAGCCTATTTCAGCCGCATAGTGCCATATTAGTGTTCTAAAATCATCTTCAAAGTGTGTGGGAAAAGCCTATTTCAGCCGCATAGAGCCATATTAGTGTTCTAAAATCATCTTCAAAGTGTGTGGGAAAAGCCTATTTCAGCGCATAGAGCCATATTAGTGTTCTAAAATTTAGAACACTAAAATGGCTCTCTATGCGGCTGGAAGAACAGTAATATGGCTCTATGCGGCTGGAAGAACAGTAATATGGCTCTATGCCCCTGCT
>BLSH010158284.1:27949-39190 GCA_018402905.1 Glandirana rugosa | reverse complement strand
GACTTTGTCCGAAAAGGGTGTGTGACACTACTACTAAAATCTTGTGATTATACCGAGGTACGCCGACTTTGTCCGAAAAGGGTGTGTGACACTTCTACTAAAATCTTGTGGTTATACCGAGGTACGCCCACTTTGTCCGAAAAGGGTGTGTGAAACTTCTACTAAAATCTTGTGATTATACCGAAGTACACCGACTTTGTCCGAAAAGGTGTGTGAAACTTCTACTAAAATCTTGTGATTATACCGAAGTACACCGACTTTGTCCGAAAAGGGTTTGTGAAACTTCTACTGCTTTAAGGGAAAGATTATTCTTCTAAAATCATCATCAAGTTGTACAGGGAAAGGTTCCAGCTGTTGCTTTAAGGGAAAGATTATTGTTCTAAAATCATCTTCAAAGTGTTTGGGAAAAGCCTGTTTCAGCCACATGAAGCCATATTAGTGTTCTAAAATCATCTTCAAAGTGTGTGGAAAAGCCTGTTTCAGCCACATGAAGCCATATTAGTGTTCTAAAATCATCTTCAAAGTGTGTGGGAAAAGCCTGTTTCACCCGCATGGAGCCATATTGGTGTTCTAAAATCATCTTCACAGTGTGTGGGAAAAGCCTGTTTCAGCCGCATGGAGCCATATTAGTGTTCTAAAATCATCATCACAGTGTGTGGGAAAAGCCTGTTTCAGCCGCATGGAAACATATTAGTGTTCTAAAATCATCTTCCGTGAAGATGATTTTAGAACACTAATATGGCTGAGATGCCTGTGGAAGGGGAGCTTGTGTGGATTTTGCTTCTATGCAGCACTTGCATTTCATGAGCACTTTGCAAGGTACTATTGTCAAATCTTCTGTTAAACATCTCTTTATAATATCCTGCATAGCTTCTGGACTTCTGTGCCCCAGCCGCCTGTGCCCTAAGTGAATACATTTGCTGTGTAGGTCATTAGAGACTAATACTGGCTTGCTGGTCTGTGGTGATGAGCTTCTATAGGTGATCATCCAGTTTTCCTTTTGCGAGGAATTGCTTAATATTGTGACTTGTGCATTCATCACCCTGGAACTTAACTGTGAGACCGCTGTTTGCAAGAATTTTCATTGATAGAAGGCCGCTTTCTAGTTCTGGAACATACAGCACTTTCTTTACAAGGATACTGTGCTTGCCTTGTGGTGTAATGCAGTTCAGTATACCTTCTGCAGTGATTCTTTTCCCGTTTGCTAGGAAAATGTTGTCTTTTGCACTGTAATCAATGTTTGTGAAGAAGGTCTCATCACTAGTCATGTGGTTTGCCACTCACGAGTCTATGCACCAGTCGGGTGGCTTGCCACTCTGTCACTTTAAAGGTGCCATTCCATGATGTGTCTGCAGTTTCCTTTGTGGCTGCTTTGGCTATTTCTTTTGTGGATAGCTTTCGCTGCTCGACTTTCCAGATACAACAGTCTTTTTTTAAGTGACCTGGCCTTTTACAATGAAAACAGGCTCTACTTTCTTTGCTGCCCCTTTGTACATCTTAACCAGTCGCCAACCGCTTTGCATACATTTACTGCTGCAAAGTGGCAGCTGTACACAGATCACTGTTTACAGATGGCACTTGCGTCCCCTGCCGCGGGCGCGATGATTGGCTTCCCTTCAGAACCAATCAATCTACAGGCACAGACCAATGAATTTTTTTCTGCACCTGCTGATCAGTTCTGGCGAACGAAATGCCTCCTCTGCCTCTGTAATGTAAACAGAGGCAGAGGAAGTGATGTCACCTTCACTCCTGGAGGCCTTTCGGTTCCAGTGAGGGAGAGACGACATCTAAAACGTGAGTGCACCAACAGTCCACTGACACCAGTACACATAGGCACACTTTCCACCCCCTGTTAACGCCTTCACTTCTGTCACTTTGTCTCTGAGTGCAGCGATCAGATCTTTCACTGATCACTGTACTTGTGTCACGTGCGACACTAATCAGTGTTAGTGTAGGTAGTAGCAGGCCCAGGTAGGAACAGGTGCCCCCCTTACCCCCCTAATAAAGGTTTTAACTCTTTGATTTCCCCGTCACCTGTGATCACTGTATAAGTGTCACGGGTGACGCTACTTAGTTAGGTTGTTTTTTTTTTTTTTCATCAGGGTACCCGCCGTATATTACATATATACCTTATATAGGTCTTAACCCCCTGATTGCCCGGCGGTGACCTCAGTTAGGTTGTATTCTAAGTTAGGGTCAGTGTCTATCCCCGGCAGGGTCAGATTAGTCAGCTACTCTGACACGCGCACAGACACACACTAGATAGGTCAGTTAGTAGTATAGTATCTGAGCAGATCAATATCTGTGATCTGATCAGATCTAGATTAGTGTCTCCAGTACCTTAGTGTTCTAAAAACACGGTGTTAGCAGAATCAGCACAGATACCTCCTAGCACCTGCATTTAGCCCCTCCACCCAAACCAGCCCACTCAAGTGCTGTATCTAATAGATTACTGACACTTACAAAACACATCACACATATCTGCAGTGTTCGCAGAGTTCACACCTGATCCAGCTGAACGCTGACAGTGACTTTGGTAGCTATTGAAGCAGGCTCTGACAACAAAGTGTGCTTTTTTTTTTTGCCTGTAAGTCACACTAGTGTTCCGATAAATTTAGAGTCCAACATGTCAAATCCGAGGTACACTAGTGACGAGCCCTACGTGATGCTGAGCATGACAGACGATAGTGATGGGTAAGCTTCAATGATTCAGGCTCAGCATACGAGAGCAGCGGCACTCTGACGATGGAGTTGTGGTCCCTGCTAAGGTCAGGCATACCCAACCCCTTTCTGCTGTTGTTGAGGTGCAAGAACCACAGGGCTCCCGTATGGAGCAGAGAGCCAGTACTAGCGTCGCTCATCCTTCTGGTGAACTGGAAAACACCAGCGGCCTAGTACACCCTGGTAGTACAACCAGCACTGCAGTAACACTTGGTGATGTGGTGAGTCCCATATGTGCAGTTCAAGCTTGTGTGGCTAGCACAAGTAATGTCCCACAGCCATGAAGAAGACAGACAGGCCCACAGAGCCCATAGTGTCCTTCCCGCTGAATACGCTAACCCTGATTGGCAACCCACCACTGATTCAGCGCCTGTACTTCCCCCATTCACTGGCTAACCTGGTATTCAGGTGGAAAAAGTTGATTTTACGACCCTTGATTTTTATTCACTGTTTTTCACCGAAGATCTTTATAGATCTAATGTGGAACAAAGGCATTTGTATGCTGGTCAATTCATCGCCACTAATCCCCATTGTCACTTGCCAGAGAATGGAAACCTATTACGGTTTCCGAATTTAAGACCTTTCTGGAACTTTCCCTTCTCATACGGTCATATTGGTCCACTAACCCAATTCACCATATGCTCATGTTCTCTGCTTCCATGACCAGGGCACAATACGAGCAGATCCTGCATTTCATGCACTTCAATGACAATGAACTCTGTCTTCCTCGCGGCGACCCTGGATTTGATCGGCTCCACAAAATTCTGCCCCTCGTAAACCACTTCAACCAAGAATTTTCAGCCTTGAATATCCCCAATCAAGTTGTCTGCGTAGACGAGTCCTTGATTAAGTTTTCTGTCCATCTTGCTTTCAAACAGTACCTCCCCAGCAAGCATGCCAGATACGGGGTCAAGATGTATAAGCTCTGTGACAGGACCACAGGCTATAAATGTAGTTTTATGGTTTACGAGGGAAAAGATAGTCACGTGGAGCCCCCCGACTGCCCAGACTACATAGGGAGCGCTGGCAAGATTGTGTGGGACTTGGTGCTACCCTTATTCGGAAAGGGGTACCACTTGTACGTGGACAATTACTACTCAAGTGTGCCACTTTTTAGTCATCTTTTTAATCAAGGAATTGGCGTATGTGACATTGTGCGACCTAATCGCTGGGGCTTCTCCTGACGACTGATAGAATCTCAACTTAGATGGGAGGAGAGAGCCTGCTTGAGATATAGTAATTTGCTTGCAGTGAAGTGGTGGGATTCAAAGAATGTTTTTGTTCTTTCCTTCCTTCACGAAGACACGGCAGTCCAAATTCCAACGGCGACTGGTGTTGTGGAGAAGCCCTTCTGTGTCAACGAATATAACCTTAATATGGGAGGGGTGGACCTCAACAACCAGTTGTTGGTGTTGTACCTAATTGCCCATAAGGCCAGACGCAGGTAAAAAAAGTGTCTGTATACCAATTCCAATTGGCTTTGCTGAACGCTTATGTGCTGTACAAAGCATCAGAACGGACTGGGTCCTTCCTTAAATTCCAGGAAGAGATTGTCATAGCCCTTCTATTTCCAGATGGTGCTGCACCCCAACTTCTGAATCCAAATGCAGTGAGCCGGCTGCATGAGCGGCATTTTCCGCATGCCGTTCCTGGTACTCCTACCAACCGAGTCCCCCAAAAGAGATGTCGTGTCTGCAGACGAAGCGGATACAGGTGTGACACCCATTATTATTGTCCCTCCTGTCCAGGCCAGCGTGGTCTTTGCATCGGTGACTGTTTCCATCGCTACCATACACTACTTGAGTATTAGCGTAGGGTACAGCACTACACAGGTATAGGGCACATTGTCACAATGTCTCCAGAGACCCTAACCTGGAACCATTATTGTTGTTAAAAAAAAGCATACCAAAAATTTTAAAACCACAATAAAATAGAAAATGTTATAAAAAACAAAAAAAAAAATTAAATAAAAAAGCCAAAAACAGTTGTCAGTTTCTTCTCTTTCTATTGTTTTCTCTCTATTCTCTCTCTATTGTTCTCTCCCTTTTGTTACTGTTTATGCATACCTGTAATATTTTGTTACTGTGTTTTATCATGTTTTCTTTGTAGGTATGTCATTTTTTTAATATGTTACTACGTACCTGTAAGGTTTTATTGTTACTGTGTTTTATAATGTTTTCTTTGCAGGTATGCATTTTTTTTATGTTACTGTTTACTGTGTTTTATTAATCATTTTTTGCTTTTCAGGTACACCATTCAGCTGCAGCACTGATTTGTTTATGGTGACAGCAACAGCGTTTGCTCCCACCATATGTAAGTCAGCAACTCCAGAGCTATTGGCTGTTTTTTAAAAAAAAGGATATATATCGGAGCATAGGGGCAGTGGGTGGAAATAGGGGCAGATTGCCCCTATGCTCCGGTATATATTTTTAGAACGGCGCTATGCTCATCATTGGTAGTGGGTGGATGCAGGGCGGTTTTCTAATGGTGGGCATACCCACCGATTGATTCTTTTTTTTTTTATTTAACCCACAGGCTGCATGCAAAAAAAGAACAGTACAACATATGCCCAACGAGGACCAGGGACTTACTAGTATGTTGCTGGTCTTTGAGTGGTTTTCTCAGGCTCTCGTGAGAATGTAGCTGACCATAGAGCTGATCGAAGACTAGAATGGATCTCTATGGCCTAAGAAACTGGAAGCTACGAGCATTTCATGACTTCAGTTTCACCGAATATAAACAGCGCCATTGGGAAATTGGGAAAGCATTGTATCACACCGATCTTGGTGTGGTCAGATGCTTTAAGGGCTGAGGAGAGATCTAGAGTCTAATAGACCCCAATTTTTTTAAAAAAAATGTACGACACTACCTATTTTTATCATGGGGGATATTTAAATTCCCTGTGATACCGATAAAAATAATTTAAAAAAATGAAAGGGACAGTGTAAAAATAAAATAAAAAGCAAAATGAATAATTAAAAAAAAAATTCATCCCTGTCCCACCATGCACGCGCGCAAAGGTGAATGTTAGCATCGGTCTCGTGTCATGTGTAAACAGCAATTTCACCATGCAAAGTAGTAACCTGTAAAGGCTTTTAAAGGCTTTTGAAAATGTTTATAGTTTGTCGCCGCTGAGCGGGTGTGTGTAATTTTTAAAGCATGTCATGTTTGGTGTCTATGTACTCAGCATGAGATCATCTTTTTTATATTACAGTGTTTTTTTCCCCAAAACTGGAATTTGAAAAATCGCTACACCAATACTTTGTAAAAAAAAAAAAAATGTGCAACACCTACCATTTTAAGCTGTAGGGCCTCTGCTTTAAAAAATATATATATAATGTTTGGGGTGTTAAAGTAATTTTCTAGCAAAAAAAAGTATTTTTCGTGTAAACAAAAAAGTGTCAGAAAAGACTTGGTGGTCCAAGTGGTTAGAAGAGTGGGTGATATTGGGCATAAAATGCCAGGACAGTTCAACCCACCCCCAAATAACCCCATTTTGGAAAGTAGACACCTCAAGCTATTTGCTGAGAGGCATGTTAAGTCCATGGAATATTTTATTTTTTTGTCACAAGTAGAGTTGAGCGGACACCTGGATGTTTGGGTTCGGCGGGTCCAGCAGAACTTCGCGAAAAAGTTTGGGTTCGGTACTGAACTTGACCCTGGACCCGAACCCCATTGAAGTCATTGGGGACCTGAACTTTTCGGCACAAAAATGGCTGTAAAAAAGTCCTGGCAAGTGCTAGAGGGCTGCAAAAGGAAGTAAAATGGGGTAAGAGTAGGACAAGTGCCCTACAAAAAAATGGGGATAGGGAAAATAACTTAAAATCAAATAAAAAAAATAAAAATGGGAAGGGTGTTGGATGTGGAGTAGGAGCCTAGAGATTGACTAGGCCGTGATCGTGGCAGTGTAGGTGGAAGTGGCGGTGGTGGAGGAGGAGGTAGCCAACACTTTTTGTTGTTTGTTTGTTTTTTTTTTTTCTATTTGGGGTAGCCCCCAAAATATTGAGACATATTCATAAAAACAAGTATTGCAATGGCTGTGTGAGGCCGGTCTAAATGTCTATTCTGCACAAGGTACAGACAAGTCTTGTGGGATCCATGCCTGGTTCATTTTAATAAACGTTAGCTTGTCCACATTGGCTGTGGACAGGCGGCTGTGCTTGTCTGTGATAACACCCCCTGCCGTGCTAAACACACGTTCAGACAATACACTGGCTGCAGGGCAGGCCAGCACCTCCAAGGCATAAAGGGCAAGCTCAGGCCATGTGCTCAATTTGGAGACCCAGAAGTTGAATGGGGCAAACCCATCAGTCAGTACGTGTAGGCGTGTGCACACATACTGTTTCACCATGTTGCTGAAATGCTGCCTCCTGCTAAGACCTTGCCTATCAGCTGGTGGTACTGTTTGTTGTGGCGGGCTGCTGACAAAGCTTTACCACATTTCGGCCATACTAACACTGCCTTCTGAGGTGCTGGCGGTGCCACAGCTGCGTTGGCGGCCTCTTCCTCTGCCTTCGCCTTGTGCTTCCACTGAGCCCCAGGTGTCATTTGGGAATGCCCTCAGCAGCGCGTCTACCAGCGTGCACTTGTAGGCGCGCATTTTCCTCTCACGCTCCAGTGAGGGAATTAAGGACGGCACGTTGTCCTTGTAACGGGGATCCAGCAGGGTGGCCACCCAGTAATCGGCACAAGTTACAATGTGGGCAACTTGGCTATCATTGCGCAGGCACTGCAGCATGTAGTCGGCCATGTGTGCCATGCTGCCCAGAGGCAAAGACAAGCTGCCCTCTGTGGGAGGTGTATCATCTGTGTCCTCCGTATCCCCCCAGCCACACTCCAGTGATGCCCACGAGCTGCGTTGGGTGCCACCCTGCTGCGCTTCCTCCTCCTCCTCCTCATGATCTTCCTCGTCCTCCTCATCCTCCAGAACTGTGCCCTGGCTTGAATATTTTTTACCTGGCCTATGCTGGTGCAGGAACCCACCCTCCGAGCCACTTGTGAATGACTGGCCTGATAACCGTGGGAATGACCCCTCTTCCTCCTCCTTATCCTCCTGTGCCACATCCTCTTCCATCATCACCAGAAGTGTTTTTTCAAGGAGACATAGAAGTGGGATAGTAACGATGAGAACAGCGTCATCGGCACTGGCCTTGTTGGTGGAGTACTCGAAACACCACAATACGGTACACAGGTCTCGCATGGAGGCCCACTCGTTGGTGGTGAAGTGGTGCTGTTCTGCAGAGCGACTGACCCATGCGTGCTGCAGCTGAAACTCTACTATTGCCTGCTGCTGCTCGCACAGTCTCTCCAGCATGTGCAAGGTGGAGTTTCACCTTGTGGGCACGTTGCATAGAAGACGGTGAGTGGGAAGGCCGAAGTTCCACTGCAGCGCAAACAGGTGAGCAGCAGCAGGGTGAGAACGCCGAAAGTACGCACAGACGGCTCGCACTTTCTGCAGCAGCAAATATGTGCTTATTGACTTTTTTTTTACCCAAGGCATGTGGATGAATGCATTTTGGCAAAAATGTATGGCTAAAATTGAGTTTATTTTATTTTTTAATAACAAAGAGTTGAAAATATTATTTTTTTTTAAATTTTGCGGCCTTTTTTCATTTATATCACAAATAATAAAAACCGCAGAGGTGATCGAATACCACCAAGAGAAAGCTCTATTTGTGGGAAAAAGGACGCAAATTTTGTTTGGGTACAGCATTGCATGACCGTGCAATTACCAGTTAAAGCAGCGCAGTGCCAAATTCTAAAAAATGTTCTGGTCATTAAGAGGGTAATTTGCATTGTTCAGCTTTGCTATTGCAAACTTCACATCTGAACCATTTACGATCTTTCACCAGCTTGTATGCAGTACTCACTGATTCACTGTACTCACTGAGTTGCAGTATCCTCTCCAGTGCCTAGATGCCTGGGAACCAATAACCTGTTCTCGGAGTATTGATATAATGCACTGGAAGCTTGTTGTATACAGCAAACAGCTTTAACTTTCATGGAAAAATATTAGAACGTGTCTTGCATCATGATAAACATGGACAGGAAAACAGGAACTAAGAGGATACAAGTGCACACTTAGATACAGAAGGTACATCCTGTGATTACATTACATCATACTATACACACTATAATACTGCAGCCCCAAATGCTCGAATAGACAGGTATAATGCATATATATAGTTCACAGTATTAGTCTTAGTAGTATTAGTCAGTTTATAAGAAAACTACTTGCTGTTGCTCTCCCAACATTACCATTACACATGAAGCTATTGGGGGGCCATTCCACAAAAAACACTGATCCCTAGATTCCCTTTCTTCCTGCCATTTGCCAGACAGGCTGGGCAATGCAGTTGTGCGCCCCCACTAGCTACTTTGAGCTCCGCTAGAGTAAAAGGGATTGCACTGAGCATGTATGTAGTTTCCAATGCCTCAGAGTGACTTCTGAGCTCAACTGGATCAAGGGGAAAGTGCACTGTGCATGCATGCAATTTGAACAGCCCAAAGTGGCTGCTAGGGGGCAGACAATTGTAATGGCCAGCCCATCTTGCAAACAGCAGGACAGAGGGGATCAAGGGGTCAGGGGTTTCTGTGGAGAGACCTCCCGCAACAGCTGCATGTGTACTACTATGTACTATTCAGAGAATATAGAATTGCATAAGGGGATTTTTGGAATATCTTGCTAAAGGTGAGATTACACTTTAACCACTTCAGCCCTAGAAGATTTACCCCCTTCATGACCAGTCCATTTTTTGCAATATAGCACTACGTTACTTTAACTGACAATTGCGCGGTCGTGCGACACTGTACCCAAATAAAATTGATGTCCTTTTTTCCCACAAATAGAGCTTTCTTTTGGTGGTATTTGATCACCTCTGCGTTTTTTATTTTTTGTGCTATAAACCAAAAAAGGCTGATAATTTTGAAAGAAACCCAATATTTTTTACTTTATGCTATAAACCATATCCCATAACAAAATGTAATAAATCAAATTTCTTCATCAATTTAGGCCAATATGTATTCCCAATAAGCATATATTGATTGGTTTGTGCAAAAGTTATAGTTTCTACAAACTATGGGATATATTTATGGAATTTTTATTAATTTTTTTTTACTAGTAATGACGGCGATCAGGGATTTTTAGCAGGACTGTGACATTGAGGCAGACAAATCGGACACCTAAGTGACACTTTTGACACTTTTTGGGGACCAGTGACACTAATAAAGTAATCAAAGTGTTAAATATGCTCCTAGGGGGTGCTTTCTAACTGTGGAGAGTCCTTTAACTGGGGGAAGACAGAGATGTGTGTTTCTCTTTAGCAGGAACACAAGATCTCCATCTTTCCCTCTCACAGACCGCCGTTCTGCCTCTCCTGAGAATGATTGGCAGGTCCCAGCGGACACTGGGTCTGCCGTACCCGCTGATTGGCTCCCACTGTGTCTGTGATCGCTGGTGGTGCACGAGCGTGCCCCAGACCCAGTGCACAAGATCATGTAGGGGGTACGTGATCTCGCACAGGAAGGCCACCCTGCCACAGTATATCTGTGTGGGGGTCGTCCAGAAGAGGTTAAATAAACATATATGCTAAGGGCAGGGTGGCTACATTCAATTATTTTCAGCATTTTAAAAAGTAGAAGGCCGCATTACATCAGTGAAGGTGTTTGGAAACCGTGTTTAATAGTCTTCTGCCCTTCTGAATGTATTTATTGTTTATAGGGGAAGGAAACAGAAAACAGATCAGAGAGAATCTAAATCTTTACTTTCCCTTAGGCATCCACAGGTTCTTTCACATCACAAAGAATAAGAAAAACATGCAACTCGCCTTATTGGAACTGACTGTACCTGTAACAGAAGGCATAGTAAATGGACAACCCATAACATGTGAGTGATGCAGGACTAGAAATAAATGCTGAGTTGGTTAGTTCACAAAAAGCAACTAACAAGACAGAGTGGCATCCTCCACAATGCAATTTAGATAAAGCTACTTTAAAATAAAATATGTTAATGCAAACTCATATACACGTTTTCTAACTGCTACCCCATATTGGCATGTAGGTTAAAAAGGGTATTTTGCTTTATTTAACTTATGATCTTTAAGTATATGTAAACCCTATAAATTAATTTATGTTCTCCATGTAGCACCCTCTAGTGCTAGAAGTGTAAATAGTTTTTTTTTCTAGTACAGTTAAATGTATGCAGGCTTGAGGGGAAGTAAGGTGGAGCTACCTGGAGTATTCTGAGGGCCCTGACCAATCCCCAACTTGGACTGGCAGGGGGCAGGCCTCCTCCAATACTCTGGAGCAGCCTAGCTGGTGAGGAGTTGTTTGGGTGGAAGCTGGAGATGGAGTGTTAGGCTGTTGTGGCCCTTGAGGGAGCTCCCCAATCTATTCTATTTGAATTCAAATGTATTCCATTCAAATTGGAATGTATTTTATTTGAAATTAACTTAAAGTTTATTTTATGTAAGGTTAAACTTACCTTATGTAAACTTAAGTTTATCTTATCTAACCCCTCGA
>BLSH010158241.1:365067-382481 GCA_018402905.1 Glandirana rugosa | reverse complement strand
GGAGGGGACAGTACAGGGAGTTAGGAGGGGTCAGTACAGGGAACTAGGAGACAGTACAGGGAGTTAGGAGGGGTCAGTACAGGGAACTAGGAGACAGTACAGGGAGTTAGGAGGGGTCAGTACAGGGAGTTAGGAGGGGACAGTACAGGGAGTTAGGAGGGGTCAGTACAGGGAGTTAGGAGGGGACAGTACAGGGAGTTAGGAGGGGTCAGTACAGGGAGTTAGGAGGGGTCAGTACAGGGAGTTAGGAGGGGTCAGTACAGGGAGTTAGGAGGGGACAGTACAGGGAGTTAGGAGGGGACAGTACAGGGAGTTAGGAGGGGACAGTACAGAGAGCTAGGAGGGGACAGTATAGGGATCTAGGCGACAGTACAGGGAGCTAGGAGGGGACAGCACAGGGAGCTAGGAGACAGTACAGGGAGCTAGAAGGGTGCAGACACCTCCCCTCAGTGCATAGACTCCCCTCAGTGCAGACATCCCCCCTCTGTGCAGACACCCCCCTTGGTCCAGAGACCCTGCTCAGTGCAGAGACCCCCCCTTACCTCCCATACAATACACAGTGACATACAGTAGTGAGTGTTCAGACCTTTCCCTCGGACTCACTCCTCCTCCTGTGTGGATGTAAGCAGAGAGGAGGGGGAGGCAGCTTCGCTCCGTTCATCTGCTTCTCTTCTGCGGCTTTGCTCCGCTCTTCTGAGCGCTCCACGAGACACACAGATCAGTGCGGCTGCCCACAGGTGTCATTGCCCCCAGCTGACTTCACTTCCGGTATTGGTTTCCGGTATCGGAGCATTTTCGTGAGTAGCGATACTCGAGAAAATGCTTAGTATCCCTACTGTCAGCTTATAAATCAGGGTAGTTTGGAGGGAGAGCGGGACCTCATGGGAAAAGGCAAGGGGGTCCAGGTCAGCCAAAGAAGTAACTCAAAGCAACCTTCAATCAACACCACCCCATGGGAGCCTTCCTATTAAGGATTTAGACAACATGGGCTTCTACCTGCAAAAGTATCCCTGGGCCGCTGAGGAATAGACAGTTAGGGACCTGAAAATTTGTGAACTGCTCTGTTGCAACATCTAAGTAAAGTTATGTCATTGTTCCCTGAGCTTGGTCTGAAGTTATTTAAAGGGAAGTACATGGTAGTACATGTCGTATCAGAAGAACAGGGCCTGTAAAGCCCATACAGGGCACGGAAGTAAGCCATTACAGAACAAGGGTTAACTCGGCAGAAGAGTTGGAGTGAAAGAGTAGCTGTCAATGCCTTACTGGGGGGGTGACACAATGTTTTGCCGCACCGGGTGACACCATCCCTTGTGTGGCACTGAGTGCCCCAGCTCCCCCCTTCACAGTGCCCTATTACTGTCCTCAGCCCCCCCAGTACCCCATTGGTGTGTAGTGATCAAGGCTTGTTTGCTGAAACTAGTCTGCCATTTCTATTTTTGTACTCACTGGTGTGGTCTGTATGAATAAATCATCAGAGGATTACGGAGTTGCAGGCTGTTTTTTTTATTTTTTTATTTTTTATCTTTGAACCCCAATATTGTCCTCAGCTGCCCCCCTGCCCCCCCCCCCACACCCCATTGCTGTCCTCAGCCCCCCTTCCCCATTGCTATCCCCCACATCGCCCCCTCATTGCTCCTCCTCCTGTGTTACCTTACATAGTCAGTCCGGAGGGCCGGAGACACAGCGGGTCTGGACAGAGGGCGGGAGCTGCAAGCTGGTGATTGGTTGCTAGGACCGCCCTGCATCCAAACAACCAATCGCCAGCTGTTAACTCAGGCACCCCTGCCCTCTATCCTGAGCTGTCCTGGCTCCCGCAGACTGCAGGCGCCGGAGAGAATGACAGTGGCGCAGTGGCTTGGGTGTCACATCTATGGTGGGTGTCACTCGGAAGCGGTCCGCACCCCATAGCAATGCCACTGGGGGTGCTGGGGGTGGGGGGATCTGAGGACAGTAATGGGGCACTGTAGGGGGGGCTGAGGACAGTAATGGGGTCACTGAGGACATTAATTGGGTTGTTGAGGACATGTTGGGGGGGGGGGGCTGAGGATTTCTGCCCAAGCTGTTAGCAGTTTCCAGTGGTGTCTGATCTTCTGTGGCACTTTTTCAAAAACAGCTGACATGATATGAACCTGACCTGCTCATTGCTAACCTCCTGCTACTATCATAAATCTCTATCCCCCCACATCGGTTGGTGTATCGGTATCCTAACAAACAAGGAAAAATAAAACTAAATTCTCCCAATGATGGAAATAACTTTGTTGTTCCAACATAAAATATCTTCAATTATCAGCACAGTTTAAAGCAAATATATCATTATCTCATTATCTGCGATGTAACTCAATTCACTGTTTAATGAATTGTTATTAGCTGGCTGTTTGTGGAACGCTCCTAAAAACATTGCCACCTTTTAAAGTAATAGAGTAATGGAGGTTTTTGTGGCAGCTATTATGGCTGTGTGATTAATACCTCATTACAAGGCAGACTTGATATCTTAATGCAGAGCCTTTTTTTTTTCTTTTAACCTTTTCCGCTTTCTAATCAGAAAGCCTTAATTTTCTGCATTCTTTACTGGTGCAATAAATAATTTGGTAATAATTATAGTAATTAATGCATGAAAACCTTTACAAAGTGATGGAGATATGCTGCATAGCAAAGCAATAAATAGGTAAGTCGGTGCTCGGCGGAGAGCACACCATAATGGGAACACATTGGGGGGTCAATGTTAAAACTACAGGAGACCAAACTCCACAATTGCCATTAGGGAATTCTGCTCCAGTTAAGCCGTACTCTTACCTGTACAGCAAATTCTTCTAAAAAACAGGCAAATTCCATTGGAACAGAAGTTACTAGTATAATGAAATGTGAAAGAACTTCGGCCAAAAGACATTTCACCTAAAAGTGGAGTTGGGTGGTGGACATAGTAAGCAAATGGACCCTGAGCGAGAACATATGCACTCCCTTCCCCTGATACAATTAGGCTACATTCACACTTGAGTCTATCACATTCAAGTAAATTTACCGGTGCTTTTTTGTGTGCTTTTTTGACCGTTTTAGGGGCGATGTGCAATTCAGGAGATTGGCTGATTTTTGGACCCATACACTTTTACACTGGGAGCCTTCTTCTTTTTACATGCCAATAAAGTATTTTGGGCTACACCGAAGGGGGTTCCATCATCTGCCTAACACACATCTTGTGTAAACCAGTCTTTTAAACCCAACAGGTCCTTGTGGTGCACCCAGAACTTCTTCTCATGAGGGTTGCATTGGTGAGATCTCGCTGAAGTTAAGGTTGTTCCCACTCACCTCTGGGTGTTCCTATTCCTAATAAATGTAAACTCCAGCAGGAATGCAGGTAGTAAATCCTCATAATAGCCATGGCAGGTGGCAGGTAGAAAGACACAAAAACTCAACCACAATTCCAGTGGATCCTCTTGAGGGTTCCACTGGTACGATTTGCCAGTTTTGCTTTGGCACATCTTGAAGTTTTGGTTGTTCCCACTCACCTCTGGATGTTTCCACTCCTAATAAATTTAAACTCCAGCAGGAATGGTATGAAATTCTCCTAACGGCCATGGCAGGTAGGAAAACACAAAAACTCAAGTGCAGAGATGTCTATATTGAAGTTCCTAAGAGACGTAGGACTTCCTCCTGCTTTTCACTTTCCATAAAATGGACAGTATTTAGGGCTAAAGCGGGAGGGTACAAGCACCTGCCTCCTCAAATTTTGTATTAACAGGCCCTTTAATCTAAAAGAGTCCTTGAGCAGTTTCACAGTTTGCACAAATGATGTACCCGCCCCCTAGGATCCAGTGAATGCTCTTGAGGGTTCCACTGGTGGTATCTCGTAGCTCTGCCCCTGCACATCTGGAAGTTTTGGTTGCTTCCTCTCACCTTTGGGTGTTCCCACTCCAAGTAAATTTAAAGTCCAGCAGGAATGGTAGGAAATCCTCATAGCGATCAAGGCGGGTGGGAAGACACAAAAACTCAAACAACGGTGTTTCTTTTGGAGCCCCTAAGAGACATAGGTCTTCCTGCTGCTTTTCATCTGCCATAAAAGAGGGCAGGATTTTGGGATAAAGCGGGTGGGTACAAACGCGTGTCTAGCTCACATTTTGCCTAAATTGGCCCTTTACTCCCAAAGGGCCCTTGAACAGTTTCACATTTTGTACAAAAGGTGCACCTGCACCTGAGGATCCAATGGATCCTCTTGAGGGTTCCATTGGTGAGATCTCCCAGCTCTACTCATCCACATCTTGAAGTTATTGTTGTTCCCCCTGAGAGACATAGGTCTTCCCCCTGCTTTTCACTTGCCATAAACTGGGCAGTAATTGGGCTGAAATGCAGGGGGGGGGGGGTGATTCCAGCATTTGCCTAGCCAACATCTTGTGCAAATGGGCCCCCTATCCCCAGGGCCATTGTGCAGTTGCACAGTATGGACAAATGGTGCACCCATCCCTAAGGATTCAGTGGATCCTCTTGACTCAGGATTCTACTGGTGGGGTCTCCAAGCTCTATTCCTGCATATCTTGAAGGTTTGGTTCTTTCCACTCACCTTCGGGTGTTCACTCTCCTAATAAATTTAAACTCCAGCATGCAGTTGGGAAGACACAAAAACACAAGCGCAGAGATTTCCCCATCATCCCCAAGAGACATTAGAAGCAGTCAAATGGTTTTATTTCACCAAGTTCCCCAAATGTTATAGGTTTGAGTAGAGTGACCAATAAAGCAATAAGTTCTCTTTCAAAATGTACTCCATATTTGGCCTCATTCTTCTCTTCAAAGTTCTCACTGGTAGTACAGGCTTCGGCTGCAGCTCCCACTGGTTTGGCCTTAGTAGGATAAGTCATGTTTCTGCCCTGCCTGGCGTTTGGGGTCCCAAAATACTGCCACCAATCTTTTGGATTTGGCCATAGAGAGAATAATGCTGAGCTAGTGACTGATGTGGTCATCACATTATATGGCAGAGCCTGGGACATAGACGCTGTCTACCTTGAGCCAGTCTTAGGCAATAGGAGCCTGGTTCACCTGAACATTAGGCTCCTAATGTTCATCTGAACATTAGGAGCCTGGTTCATCTGGATAGTAGGGGCCTGGTTCATCTGGACAGTAGGAGCCTGTTTCATCTGGACAATAGAGGCTTGGTTCATCTGGGCAGTAGGAGCTTGGTTCATCTGGACAGTAGGAACCTGGTTCATCTGGGCAGTAGGAGCCTGGTTCATCTGGGCAGTAGGAGCCTGGTTCATATGGGCAGTAGGAGTCTGGTTCATCAGGACATTAGGAGCCTGTTTCATCTGGGCAGTAGGAGCTTGGTTCATCTGGACAGTAGGAGCCTTTTTCATCTGGACAGTAGGAGCTTGGTTCATCTGGATAGTAGGAGCCTGGTTCATCTGAGCAGTAGAAGCCTGGTTCATCTGGGCAGTAGGAGCCTGGTTTATCTGGGCAGTAGGAGCCTGGTTCATCAGGACAGTAGGAGCCTGCTTCATCTGGACAGTAGGAGCCTGGTTTATCTGTATTTAATGACTCACAAAAGGATGCCATCCTTTATTCAGGGGCACCCTCTGCTTCCTGAACCTCAATGCCAGCTCAGACATGATACAATCATTTAAACCCTGGTGTTTGTGCAGTTCTTAGCTGTGTTCACAAATGCCTGACACAGAACAGCCCCTGCTTCAGCCTTACACCTTGCAAATTACATATATACAGGGTGGGCCATTTATATGGATACACCTTAATAAAATGGGAATGGTTGGTGATATTAACTTCCTGTTTGTGGCACATTAGTATATGTGAGGGGGGAAACTCTTCAAGATGGGTGGT
Organism: Glandirana rugosa; assembly: GCA_018402905.1. Lineage (NCBI taxonomy): Eukaryota > Metazoa > Chordata > Amphibia > Anura > Ranidae > Glandirana > Glandirana rugosa. The sequence continues at coordinate 376,664 of BLSH010158241.1, read as the reverse complement.
GACCATGGTGGCCATTTTGAAGTCAGCCATTTTGAATCCAACTTTTGTTTTTTTCAATAGGAAGAGGGTCATGTGACACATCACACTTATTGGGAATTTCACAAGAAAAACAATGGTGTGCTTGGTTTTAACGTAACTTTATTTTTTCATGAGTTATTTACAAGTTTCTGACCACTTATAAAATGTGTTCAATGTGCTGCCCATTGTGTTGGATTGTCAATGCAACCCTCTTCTCCCACTCTTCACACACTGGTAGCAACACCGCAGGAGAAATGCTAGCACAGGCTTCCAGTATCCATAGTTTCAGGTGCTGCACATCATGTATCTTCGTCTATGTCCCAGGCTCTGCCATATAATGTGATGACCACATCAGTCACTAGCTCAGCATTATTTTCTCTATGGCCAAATCCAAAAGATTGGTGGCAGTATTTTGGGACCCCAAATGCCAGGCAGGGCAGAAACATGACTTATCCTACTAAGGCCAAACCAGTGGGAGCTGCAGCCGAAGCCTGTACTACCAGTGAGAACCTTGAAGAGAAGAATGAGGCCAAATATGGAGTATATTTTGAAAGAGAACTTATTGCTTTATTGGTCACTCTACTCAAACCTATAACATTTGGGGAACTTGGTGAAACAAAACCATATAATTCCCAATAAGTTTGATGTGTCACATGACCCTCTTCCTATTGAAAAAACAAAAGTTGGATTCAAAATGGCCAACTTCAAAATGGCAGCCATGGTCACCACCCATCTTGAAAAGTTTCCCCCCTCACATATACTAATGTGCCACAAACAGGAAGTTAATATCACCAACCATTCCCATTTTATTAAGGTGTATCCATATAAATGGCCCCCCCTGTAGTTACATAGTTAATATGGTTGAAAAAAGACCATCCAGTTCAACCAACATAAAAGAAAAAAACACACACACACACACACACACACATAGATAATCTCGATATATACAATCCTATACCCACAGTTGATCTAGAGGAAGGCAAAAATAACCTAATAAAGAAAGATCCAATTTGCTCCAGTGGGGTGGGGGGGATCCTTCCTGATACCCCAACAGGCAATTGGATAATCCCTGGATCAACTTTACCAATAAATATTAAAAGAGAAATATGTTTTTTTTTTTCAGATTCACTCCGATGCTGCATCTGTCCTCTGTGGGCTATAACACTAACACTGAGGACCAAGCAATCAAACACCGCTGATCACTCGGTTCTCACAGGAATGCTGGGCTGTGGAGGGAGTGGGAGCGGTAACTCAGGCTCTCAGAGGCAGCGCCAAGTGCCAGTCCAGGCATGTGGGTGGATGCCAATCATATGGTGGCAATCCTTCCCGAGCCTGGACCAGCTCAGGCTTCAGCGTGCTGTCAGCTGAATACGGGTCACAGGAGTGCAGAATGAACTGCGCTCTTGTGATCCACAGGGGGAGTACAACCAAACGAGCTTTGGCTGTACTTCTCCTTTAATATCCCCAGTTATATTATGTGCATTTAAGACACAATACAGACCTTTTTATAAAACAATCTACTGAGCTGGCCAGAACCAGCTCTTGAGGGAGTCTATTCCACATTTCTTACAGCTCTTACTGTGAAGAAGTATTTCCGTATTTGCAGATTAATCTTGTTTCCTTGCAAGGGCGTTACAACATTGAGTCTTATCACTGGGGAGAGAAAACTTGGGAAATGCCTCCTCCTGCCTGCAGCAGACTGCTGATATCATCACCTCTGCCTAGGCTGTGAATGGATTTATATTGAAAAAAAGTGAAGCTTTTCGGAAAAACGATAGTCTTGCTGTATACTGTGACACGTCAGGAATTTATTAGTAAAGTTACCGAAAGGTTCACTTTAAACACTTGCTGGTAATGCAGTCCTTTCAAGAGGACCTGTCACCCCTTTCCATCTATTTTTGTAACTAACAGATCTGCTGCATATTCTTTATTGATTCCAGCCATTGTGTCGGCACTTACTACCATTAGGAGTAAATTTGTTATCCAGGAAATGACTCTTACAGGACTGCCGTGACGGCTGTACCTATTAAGTTGTTCACTTTCCAACCTTTTGCCTACTCTCTTGACCCCCATATGGCCCTTCAAAATCTCTGCCGATCTCACCGTTTTTCCACCACCTCGATCAGGCATTACCACTTTCAATATTTAATTGATTCATTTGTAATCCATTAGAACTGCTGCAGTCGAACAGAGGAGAATTTAACATCATTACACAAAGAGTCACTTAAGGTAATTTTATGGGTCTTTCTCTCAGCCAGACTCTGTAATATTCCCAATTATGGCCTAATTGATCTCCTTTACAGCCGAATTTCATTTTCTGAGAATCGTGAATAACTCTTTGTCATCTCGGAGTGCTGATGGCGCTTCACCACAGATTGCAGACAAGCCTAATGTAATAAGAGCAGTTTGCAGGAATTAAAGTGGGAGAGGGTATATAGTGAGTGCTTCGAAAAACAACGAGCGGCAATGTGTTACAGGAAAGCTTTTGTCTGATTTACTAATTTTAATAAGGTGCTTGTCGTCTACACATTTCGGAGGCAGCGTCATCTGAATGAAATTATATGTACTAAGGACAAAGTCCAGGGACAAAAGCTGTAGCCATTCCATATGAAAGGCCATTACAACCCCAGCATGAAGGCTTAGCACTCATTGAAGTATACTCTATGTAAGCTCTAACAGCAAACTATTTTCTCCCTTTGGTACATTAAGTATACCACTGAAAGGAAAGCTTTTGTCTGATTTACTCATTTTAATAATGTGTTTGTGATGTACGGATTCCAGAAGTAGATTCATCTGAATGCAATTTTATTTACTAAGGACAAAGACCAGCTACAGAAGCTTTAACCATTGCGACTGGAAGGACATTATGCCTCCACCATGAAGGCTTAGCACTCATTGAAGTATACACCCACCCAAACATTGATCATCCAAGATAACCCGTTGTGCTATGGACTCCACTAGACCTCTGAAGGTATGCTGTGGTATCTCACAGAAAGCCGTCAGTAGCAGATCCTGTAAGTTGTGAGGTATGCCCTCCACAGATCGGACTTGTTTCTCACAGATGCTAGATTTGAAGAATTTGCAGGCCAAGTGAACACCTCAAATTCATTGTTGTGTTCCTCAAACCATACTTGCATTCATCAGACCAGACCACTTTCTTCCATTGCTCCATGTTCTGATGCTCATGTGCCCATTGTAGGCACTTTTGGCTGTGGACTTTGGTCATCATGGGCACCTTGATCGATCTGCGCTAGGCAGCCCCATATACAACAACTTGCAATGCTCTGTGTGTTCTGACAGCTTTCTATCAGAACCAGCATTAACTGTTTCAGCAATTTGACCTACAGTAGCTGTTCTATTGGATCAGACCACACATGCCAGACTTTGCCCCCCATGTGCATTAATGTGCCTTGGTTGCCCATGACCCTGTCGCCAGTTCACCAGTTTTCCTTCCTTGGACCACTTTTGGTAGGTCCTGACCTCTTCAGACCTATAAAATCCCATAAGAGCTGTAGTTTTGGAGATGCTCTGACCCAGTTGTCTACCCATTACAATTTGGCCCTTGTCAAAATTGCTTAAATCCTTACACTTGCCCATTTTTTTCTGCTTTCAACTAATCAACTTTAGGGACAACATGTTCACTTTTGCTGCCTAATACATCCCACCCATCAGATGTCATTGTAATGAGATAATCAATAATATTCACTTTACCTGTCAGTGGTCATAAAGTTGTGGCTAATCAATGTACACTATATTGTCAAAAGTATTGTGACACCTTCCTTTGTTAGTCTATAAGGTTCAAGTTGGCCCAACCTTTGCAGCTATAACAGCTTCAAATCTTCTGGGAAGGCTGTGCACAAGGTTTAGGAGTCAGGAACATAAAATTGTCTTGGTATGCTGGTAAGAGTTCCCTTCACTGGAACTAAGGGGCCAAGCCCAACCCTTGAAAAACAACCCCACACCCTAATCCCCCCTCCACCAAATGATTTGGAGCAGTGCACAAAGGTCCATAAAGACATGGATGAGTGAGTTTGGGGTGGAGGAACTTGACTGGCCTGCACAGAGTTCGGATCTCAACCTGATAGAACACCTTTGGGGTGTATTAGAGCGGAGCCTGCGAGCCAGGCTTACTTGTCTAACATCAGTGCCTGACCTCACAAATGCACTTCTGGAAGAATGGTCAAACATTTCCATAGACACACTCCTAAACCTTGTGGACAGCCTTGCCAGAAGAGTTGAAGCTGTTTTAGCTGCAAAGGGTGGGCCAACTCAATATCAAACCCTACAAACTAAGACTGGGATGCCATTAAAGTTCATGTGCGTGTAAAGACAGGTGTCCCAATACTTTTGAAAATATAGTGTAAATGTATCAAAGTATACAACTGAAAAGAAAGCTTTTGTCTGATCTACTAATTATATTAAGACATTTGTAGTGTATGGATTCCAGAGGCAGTTGTAGCGGAATGAATTTACAATTACTAAGGACAAGTCCAGCTACAAAAATGCCCGTCAAAGGGTCAGTTCCATGTAAGACAAAGTCAATACCATGATTCAAATAATTTTTGGTAGGTATCAAATGGATTAGTCCAATATTGGACAGATAAAACACGACAGGGTGATCTACACTAAATGACAAAGAATGGTAAAATGGTATCCTCACTCACTGCAGATGGGTTAAGTGAAACAGTGAAACATGGAACAGCAATCTTGGCATCAAATGATAATGGCAGTCTTGCTGCAAACTTATCATCACAGATTGTAATAACAGGTATGTAAAGACAGTCCAATAGCAAGATATATCAGAATTATATCCTCATCCACAGAAAGTGAGTAAACTGGAACATGAAACTGCAATTGAAATGTCAGATGATAATGGTAGCATACCGCATACAGGAAATGGAATGGGCACTCATGTAGTAAAATGTAGACATCAATTACTTGTAATCAAAATCTGCTTCTAACTGATCCATCCGTGTATAATACAGAACCAGTTCACATTAGTTTACAGTTCATTGACTCATTTGTACCTGGGACATTTTTGAGCAGAGCAATGTTGTTCCCAATGTTTCTGAGAATCTGACATGCCCTTACCTCTGTGTCACTAATGGATGTAATAGCCCAAAGGTGTTATCATAAATTGATTAAATTACACATTCCTCCAAATACAGATTCTATCAATTGAAATTGGGATTTCAAAAACTAGCTTTGCATTTACATTAAGAAATATCATGCTAATACTTCCTGCTATAATCGGCTCCCTGTAATGTTGGGCATATGATTAGTAATGAGATGGTTCTGACCCCTTATGAGTTCGCTAAAGGAGTTTGTCCCAATGTACGACTTGCTTGTTGGTTAGAGATTAGATGGGATCCAATTGGGATTGATTGACAGGGAAGCAAGTAACCACTAAAATAGATTCTCCCCCCATCTGTGATGCAATTGGCCTCATCAACAAGCCCCATACTTGCTTTTAGAATAGGGCCTTGGTGAGCTGAGTGTAGATTCCAAAAGTTACCTGAAAAGTAGTTAAAACACAGAGGAACATCTGAACCTGGGTTGTCAGCGGAGGGAAACCAATCTGTTAATGGCTATGTGTGACTACATACCATGCTGGTCAAGTGGTCTTGGTTGTAATAAAAGATTACTGTTCAAGCAGTAGTTGGCTGGCCCAAACTTCTGGTGGAGACCACATGACCAATACACTCGCATGTGGCCATGTGGCCACCACATAAGGAGACCCGGATCACAAACAACACTTTTAGAACACTCCTAAAACATTAGTGGGCAACTAGGCTGTGGCTAGCCTAAGCTTTTGATTGTTATTTTTTTCTGAATTCATTTGATTTCCTTTAGGACCAGTGAATTATTTGCTTCTGCTTTCTCCTGGGGAGTATTCTTCAGCTGATAGAGCTTACAGGTTTTACAAAATTATCTCACCTTGGCCAATCACTAGAACATTTATTGCCAGTAATGCGGCATGGGGATACATACATATTCTAGAAGGCTCCCTAAAGTGTTACTAAACCCATGTTTTTTTTACTTTAAAATAACAAACATGTTATACTTACCTGCTCTGAGCAGTGGTTTTGCACAGAGCAGCCCACATCCTCCTCTTCTCGGGTCCTTTGCCGGCGCTCTTGGCCCCTCCCTCCCACAGGAAGCAGCTTGCTCTGGGGGCACCCAAGCAGGCGCGCTCCCAAGTCATGGCTCTGTGCGTCCATGCACACACCTCGCAGCCTCTGTCTACTGATTGGCTCACTGGTTGTGATTGACAGCGACGGGAGCCAATGGCTCCTGCTGCTGCCAAAAGCCAATCAGGAGTGTGAGTCGCTGGAGAGCCAAGGCTCTCATGGACATGGCTGGATAGAGAGGGGGCTCGGGAAGTTTTAGGAGGGCTGCAGCACACAGAAGATTTTTTACCTTCATGCATAGAATGCGTGAAGGTAAAAAAACCCTGTGCCTTTAAACCCCTTTAAGCCTAGTACACACAATCAGAAAATTGGACGAAAAATACCACGTTCAAAACTATTGTACAATAATCTGATCGTTAGTACACAGTTTTCGAGAGCCGACCATTTTAACAGAAATTATCCAAAGGGACAAACACAAACATTTTTATCGTACAATATCAGATGATATGATTTTCATTCAGTACAGTTTTCAAATGAAAAATTTCATAAGAGCAAGACTATGCATGCTTGGAACCAGAATAAGACATTACATAATGTCCAAAGTTGTATTCTGACGTACGAGAATTTTCGTAAGTTGGGTGACCTCTTAATTTTCCATATGAAACTAGAATGCAAAAAAAAAAAATGGACGATCATTTGTCTGATATTCTCATTGTGTATACAAGGATTAAGTCTTGTAGACTTTGTCTAGTGAGGATGTAGTGTTGAAGGGCCCTTTGCTTCTCACGCCTGTTGCCTGGAGAGTAGGTAATGTCTAGAAGCCCTTCTAGAAGAAGAATCCTCCCAGCTTTGCCTGGAGAGGGTGTAGTGTTGGATAGTCCTTACATCCCAGGCCTGTTGCCTAGGAAGAAGGTAACTTCTCGAAGCCCTTCTAGAAGAGTTCTTCAAGGATAACTAAAGGCAAAACTTTTTTTTTTTAGTTTTGGATAGAGTTGAGAGGGATTAGAACACCTGTCATTTTTTATTGCTTTCTGTGCCCCCGTTAAGGAAATTCAACCTCTCTATTTGTCCTGTTTACTATTATCATTGAAAGTGAAATCCTCCCTTGTTCTATCAAAAAAAAAAAAAAAAAAGTTTGCCTATAATTCTATTTTAAGCACCCAGGCTTTGCCTGGATGTAGTGTTTTGTTGAATGGCCCCTTGCCTCTCAGGCCTGTTGCCTGGAGAAGAGGTAGCTGAAGAAAGGCCTTTTTACCTCCCAGGCCTGCTGCCTAGGGAGGGAACTGTTTGATGGTCGAGAAATGGGCCCATTACAGTGGCCACCTCATCCCTTTAAAACCTAACACATAATAATTACACAGGTTCTGTGGCTAATTAAGGTGGAAATGAAACTCACTTGATTCCTTATCTGCATTAAATTAGCCTCAGAACCTGTGTAATTCATATGTGTTCCGGTTTAAAGGGATGAGGTGGCAAGGGCCCATGCTAGGATCTGGAAAACAGGAAGGTGGCAGTTAAAGGAGAGCGTCTTCAGGAAGCACAAATTTCACAGAACATTCCTGGTCTTGTCTTAATGGCACACTACCAACCTGTGAGAGCGGCTGAAGAAATTATTTGAGTGGAGGGAATACTTGGTTGCTATTTTTGGATATGCTGTAACCCCTAACCCTCTATCCCATGGATTTAGAGCCCATAAATTCTTCAAGATCATCAAAGATTGGCAGAGTAGATGTCAATCATTGGGTCACCGTTGGTGGGTAAGTGGGTGCTTGGGACAACAGTACATCAGTGAGGCTAGTAGTAGACACCCACTGTTCCTTAAAGCAGGGGTAGCCAACCTTCGGCCCTCCAGCTGTTGCAGAACTACAAATCCCATCATGCCTCTGGGAGTAATTGTAACTGCCAGCCTTGCAAGGCCTAATGGGAAATGTAGTTTCACAACAGCTGGAGGGCCACAGGTTTCCTACCCCTGCCTTAAAGATTAAGTGCTACAGTATCTTTACAAAGCGACAAGTTAACCCCTTCCTCTCTTGTACCTTCTTGCACTGTCTGATTGGTTGACAAGAACATAGAACACTCAGTGAACTGGAAACTTCATTTGTGCGGCAGGTAAGAACATTATATATCAGAAATGTACTTTTAGAAAACAGTTCCCGGTTATCAGGCGTGCTGCTGTGATGTGTGACGAGGGAACAGTCTGTAACTACTGACAGGCAGGAATCACTCAAATTCAATGAAAAAAAAAAAAAAGGTTTATTGTTTCGCCTTCTGAAGCTCGGCTCAGATCTCTATTCCCGCACAATAACACAGACCCCTGCAAAGGAGCAGAATTGCTTTTAGTATGAGTAATAATGTGTTTTTTTCCTTCTTCTTCCCGACTGAGGTCATCCATCTATTGTCACATCTTCTCCAACGTGAGCTTGTTGCAAGGTCAGCATCATTTCATAGCAGACCGTGGGGGCTCAGATGCCATGAAGTTGTGTAATACACATTTTATCAAAGTTTACATAAACATACATATAAAATATTTTTAAACAGTTAACAAATTGTAAAATATTAAGTATATCTTTGCTGTGGATAGAGTATGGAGGGGTTAGAACCCCTTTCAACTTCTTATTGCTGTCTGTGTCCCTGCTCAGGAGAGCCACCCTCTCAGTTTGTCCTGCTGACCCCTGTAATGGCACAGAAAGTGATGGAAATCCAGATTTTAAGGCTAAACTCTGGGCATGAAAGCTATCATTTTATTTCATATTCATCAATATATAAACATAATATATACATAATATATATATTGTGACTCACAGCCCCTGTCAGTGATAGATGGGGTGTATCTGCCACACAGGATCTTGAGGTTCTTAACCACTTCAGCCCGGAAGGATTTCACCCTTTAGGATCAGAGCACTTTTTGCGATTCGGCACTACGTCGCTTTAACTGACAATTGCGCGGTTGTGCAACGTTGTACCCAAACAAAATTTTTCCCACAAACAGAGCTTTCTTTTGGTGGTATTTGATCACCTCTGCCTCATTTCTGATCACCGCTATAAACAAAGAAAGAGCGACAATTTTGCAAAAGAAAACAATATTTCTTACTTTTTGCTAAAATACAAATCCAAAAAAAAAAAAAAATAAAAAAACACTTTTTCATCAGTTTTGGCCGATTTATACTCTTCCTCGTATTTTTGGTAAAAAAAAAAAATCGCAATCGGCATTTATTGATTGGTTTGTGCAAAGGTTGCCGCATTTGCAAATGGCGGCAATCTGCGATTTTTAGCGTTACTGCGATATTGCGGCGGACTTGTCGGACCATTTCAACACTTTTTTGGGACCATTGGCATTTATACAGCGATCAGTGCTATAAAAATGCATTGATTACTATGTAAATGCAATTGGCAGTGAAGGGATTAACCTGGAGGGGGCGCTCTAAGGGTTAACTGTGTTCCCTCAGTATGTTCTAACTGTATGTGGGCTGGGCTGGCTGGGGGAGGGGAGTGAACACGGCTACCCCGTCTGTCAGAATGGAGATCTGTGTTTACATACACGGACCTCCGTTCTTTCACTGCGGGGGGGGGGGGGGCCATCGCGGGTAGCCGGCGGTGATAGAGTCCGCCCTACCAGCTCCCTGGGCCCCGCGTGCACTCACAATACTAGTTATCGCGGCCGCTGTCAGGTGACGGTGGTTTGCGATAACGAACCACTTTGTCGCCGTCATGCTGCAGTGGGCGGTCGGCAAGTGGTTAAGATAAATGAGTGACAGTGAAAGGTCTGTAGGCAGCAAGGGGTTAAGCACTGGCCACACCTTACTCCCCCACCTGGGGTATAATTGTGACTTACCTGGGTGAAATCAGTGGTGGTGCTGAGAGAGAGGAGATGCAGGCTGCGAGGGAATATGCCTGCAGGACTGAAGCAGACCCAGTAAGGTCCATCTGTAAAGGCCCGTACACACGATGCGAAATTCGAACAGGAGTTGTCGTCCGAAATTCTTACCGTTAGTACGCTCCTTTTGATAGCCGATTTGCTTTTTTCATCAGACAAAAGCTGGATGTGCAGACTAGTAAATTTTTGTCTGTGGACAACGCCATGTCTGATTTTCGGATAGTGTGTGCAGAAATCGACACACAAAAGTCGAAAGTACAAACATGCTTGTTCAAAATCGAGGAACAGCCCGGAAGTGTTCGGCCGTGTAAACTGGCGATCGTAATCCAGAATTAACATTCGTGACGTGGCAATTGAAATTACAAAATGCAGCGCACATAATCTTCTTTTTAATAGTGAAATTAGTGGAAGCGGCCCAAAGGGTGAAGCACCAAAAATTAACTTCCTCTTTATACTCTCCTAGTACGTCACTACGTTCACCTTTGTCGAACGACAATTTACTTATAGTCGGTACGCTTTACCAAATCATGGACATGCTTTTGACAAAAAATGCATTCATCGGTTTTGGCCGATTTATATTCTTCCTCATATTTTTGGTAAAAAAAATCGTAATCAGCTTTTATTGATTGGTTTGCGCAAAAGTTGTCATGTTTACAAACAATTAGAATTCATTTCTGGCGTTTTTACATTTTCAAATTTTTTTTACTGGTAATGGCAGCGATCTGCGATTTTTATCGGGACTGATATTGGGATAGACACGTCTGACATTTTTGACACTTTTTTGGGACCAATGACATTTATACAGCGATCAGAAATTTAAATATCCACTGATTACTGTATAAATGTCATTGGCAGTGAAGGGGTAAACCTGCAGGAGGCAGTGAAGGGGTTAACTGTGTTCCCTGAGCGTGTTCTAATTGTGAGGGGGCTGGGCTACTAGGGGCATAACAGATCTAACTGATCCCAGTGACAGGGATCAGTAGATCTTTTAATTGCCCACTGAAAGAGCGGGGAACCTCCGTATTTACCCGTTCTTTCTCTCGGCCAGGTCATCACGACTCACCGGCGGACATTGGGTCCGCCCGAGCCGCGGGCACACTCCTAAAGAGTGCGGCGGGCACGCGCGAGCCGCCATTTATAGCCGATTTGCAGAATAGAGCCACACTGCAGCAGTAAATGTATGCAAGCCGGTACGGAACCGGTTAAAGAGTAACTCCACTTTTGTTGAGGGAAAAAAACCTTCCCCTCTGGGTGATCTATGTACATTGCAGGGATTGTAACAAACTTTGTTGCAGAGTCCTACCTTTTATTATTCTGAAAAAATAGCTGTTTGTTTGACTGTGTCCATGTGCTGAGTGAGTCTGTATGGGAGTGGTTTTGTAATTATCAATCTGCTGCTGCACCTGGAAGGCTCTAATGAGGAAATTGGCAAGGTGGGAATATCTCACCAAAAATAACATTTTGTTGCAGGGGATGCACAAAATTTAATTTGAATTTTAGTGCAGACCTCTAAGAAAATAAGTAAGCCAATCACACAAGCAGGAAATTACATTTCCGGGGGGGGGGGGGGGGGG
>BLSH010158241.1:281343-336318 GCA_018402905.1 Glandirana rugosa | reverse complement strand
TTGAAATCTCTAATTTCTGCTATCTGTCCTCAGAGCAACAGCACAGACAGCAGTAGTAAAGTAATCTATCTCAGGATGCAGGATCAGGTCTTAAAATGTCTCAAATCTGTCCCTCACGCAGTCAGCTACCTTTCCCTACACTAACCCAAGGAGCATGTGACTGCAGCACTGTGACTCCAGCTTATAAAGAGGCTGGGTCACATGATGCACTGGCCAATCACAGCAATGCCATTAGTAGGCATGGCTGTGATGGCTTCTAAGGGCAAACCAGTGAAACACTTGTTGATTGGCTGCCCTGCAGCTTCTCAACACGTGGAGTAAAATAGCAGAACCCCGGACCGAACCCGAACGATTTTTGAAATGTCCGGGTCCGGGTCCGTGCCCCGGACACCCGAAAGTTCGGTACGGACCCGAACGTTACAGTCCGGGTTCGCTCAACACTAATAAAGATCTTGGCGGCTATAGTGGAAAGAGTGGGATGGCAGGTAGCTGTGTAAACACCCTGCTGGAGAGCTGTCAGAGCTCGGAGACCACCTGTGCCAGTGTGGCATACTGGAAGTGACATCAGAGGTAACCTGGAAGTCACCAGAAGGAAGCCGTGGAAGAATGAAAGTGGAGGGCAACCTGTGTGGTTGCCGTGATGACGTGTTTCGCGCTCAAAGCGCTTTGTCAGGTCACATGATCTATGGCAAACAAGGTTATTTATACTGACTAACAGGAGAGGGGTGGGAGCTGACAGATGGACAATATGAACCACTTGCCAACCCGCCGCAGTACATATACTGTGACTGGGCAGCTCCTACAGTCTTGGGAGCATACACCATGCTTTACAATAAATTATCTGCATAATCATTCTGGTACAAAGCATTATTGAGTGCTGTTGACTCACTGGCTTTGTTGATCATTCACTATTCCAAGTGGTTTCCACAGCAGCTAAGACATTCATGTACTTAGACATCGGCTACACTGATGGGATTGAACAGACTTAGGCTGCATTCACACCTGAGCCTGAAGCTACAAAACGCTGGAGGGGAAAAAAATCAATGATTCTCTATAGAGATGGTTCACATCTCCACTCCAAAACGCCTGAAGCCAAACGCCTGAAGCTCAAAAAAGTTCTGGAGCTTTTTGTTCAGGCAGATTACAGGTGTTTTTCAGCTTTTTACACTGGTGACCTTTTGACCTGTGCAAAATCGCGGTAAAAACGCCTGACTTTCTGCATGAAAACGATATGCTCAGGTGTGAATGCAGTCTTAGTGCCTGACATTTTTAATGTACAGTATTGCTTTTAGTTTTAAATAAAAGTGGACCAAAACGCCCTAAAACAGTATTTCCTGGCTGGACTGAACTTATTGGGAAGTTCTACCTGTTGAGCAAAACCCCTTTAATATTACAAAAAATACAGAGTAACTTTGTTTATAAACATTGTTCATATACAAGATAGAGAGATAAAAAGTAACAGTGTGTATAAGCATTGTTCAGGAGTAAGATAGAAAGATACAAAGTAACATTGTTTATAAACCTTGTTCAGACACGAAATAGAGAGATACAAAGTAACATTGTTTATAAACCTTGTTCAGACATGAAATAGAGAGATACAAAGTAACATTGTTAATTTTTTTCATTAATGTTTCATGAAGCTGCAGAAGAAACAGAAGAGCTCACATATGATTTCAGTTAAAGTGGACTGTTTACCCCCCCCCCCAAAAAAAAAAACCAAAACAAAACAGGTGCATGCCCATGTATGAACACTTTTCATTCAACGTTAACAAACATTTTTATTAAGAAAAAACATTTTAATTAAATCGAGTAATGTAATATACCATGTGCAACATTAGGTGCATGACCCGTTTCCCCATCTGGCTCATGTACTTAATGACATTACACTTATCTGTTGGAAAAATAAGCCTTTCCCCATGAGATCCATCCAAGGAGCTTTTTTGTTTTACTTTACAGTTATTAGCAGTTATATTTGATATATTTAATACTGATTTATATTAAAACTATGCTGTTTTTGTGTTTTTTTTAGTGAATGCAATCAATCAGCATAATATAACCAACCCCCAGAGTGTTTAGCAAAAGGAGGACACAGAGGAGGAGGAAGGGGAGTGTCATTTAGCACTGCATATACGTGTATGACTCTATAGTCATGTGGACTGCACAGATAAGAAAAAGGAGGAAATGAAGGGCTTAGAAGGGAACTGAAATTGAGCATGCTCTGTTGAGGACGCTAGCTTGTCTGCACAATCTTAGCCAGCAATGGGGACACAGAGAAGATGGGAGGGACAATTGAAGGCAGCATCATCTGGGTATATTTCCCTTTACACAAAACACATGCTTTAGTAGCTTTGTGAGTATGCACACACTGTCATATAGCACGGAATGAGAGTTTTTCATTGTCTGGATTAGACAAACAAATTAAAGCCCAACTCCAGAATTTTAAGCGGTTCCAGTGACAGTTGTTTTTTGGGGTTGTAAGCACTCCCAGAAGCGTCAGGCCATTTCACAAGGGTGTTCCTTAAGCTGGTTTTGAATGGAGGGATCAAAAATGAACTGCCATGTATCTCTATGGGTGGCTGAACATAAGAGAATGTGTATTAGTTTATATCCATGTCTGTTCAAGTTTGTTGAATCGAACACTATAACTTTGTATCCATGTCTCTTTTATTGAGTGGATTTGGCAGCTATAGGCCGACGCACATCTGTTTACATTTACAGTAGCTGCCCATAGGTCTGTGTTGGCACATTCTGGGATGAAGTAACTTCAGTGCGCATGCGTGGCAGTTATTTCATTAGACCTAGCCAATCAGAATGCTGAAAGACTCTGAATTTGGAAGAAGAACAAATGAAGATGAAGGGCCCGGCTGTGAAGAGCAATCCAGACATTGCAGCATTGGAAGGCATTGCTTGGATGGGTAGGGCCACCATAACAGGCTACCTACTTGTACAGTATTGCTCCTGGGGACCCCAATGGTATATCTACAGTGACAGCTTACTTATGCAGTTTTTGAGTTAAGTGTAGCCAATGGCTGGTTGTTGTGGTTCACCTGATCACACTGCCCTCAATCACATTTTTTCCTCACATCCAGAGACACAGAACAGCCTGGTACTTTGTTTTGTTGTTTTATTAGAGGATATGAACTTGGATGGGGTAGGAATGATTATCGGATGCCCAAAGATGAAGACGTTTTTTACACAGGACCTCTATATTAAGGTGACCAGATTTTTAAAATGAAATCCAGGGACATATATATATATTTTTTTATTGGCAACTGGTAAACTATTTTATACCCATATTTTCCTCAAATTTTATATATGCAGTCAGTGGCATAGCGTTGGTTGTCAGCTCTTGGGACAAGGCAAGAATTTTGCGCCCCCTAACCCGCAGATTTTTTAGCACTCCCTGAGTCCCTTCCACTAGTACAGTAGTACTGACCAACCTGATTCCTACACTGACCTACCTGACAACTGCACTAACCTACCTGATTCCTACACTGACCACTACACTGACCTACCTGATTCCTACACTGACCACTACACTGACCTACCTGATTCTTGCATTACTCACCCCCCCTCACATGCACAGTGTAGATCGGTTGAATTTGCTCACCTCTTCATGGCCTCCATGATCATCCATCGGAGCAGGGGTCTCCCCAGCAACAGGTACTGTACCCACCAGTATCCCCTGCCAAGAGCTGCCCCAATAGCTGCCATATGCTCTGCACTGCCCCTCCACCGTTCTCACACACACGCCACCCGGACCAGAGGGATCATTGGGGAAAGGCTGGACCACAGGAGTCCCTGGGTAGGGGGAATGTGCTGTAGAGCAAAGTCCGGGACATGCCTCATCGGAGGTGTAGGTGGCCGGGGGAGGCATGCTGCACATGGCTGCAACACAGAACACTTGGGGGGCACAGTAATCATTTTGCGCCCCCCCCAAATGTTGCACCCAGGGCAAGAGTACCGGCTGCAACCCTCCCATGCCACTGCAATCCGGGGACAGACTGGCTCCGAGGACAGTGTCCTCAATCTGGGGACTGTCCCCAGAAATCATGGATGTCTGGTCACCCTACTCTATATACAACTCAGTATATACACTACTCCTTCTTCACTCCAGCACAATCACTTAATTCACAATACTCCTTGTTCCTCTCTCCTGTACAGTCACTTAGTTCCGGCCTAGCTAGCACATGGTGAGGCCTGCTGTAGTTGAAGCAGGACCTCCGGCCTGCCTATTACAGGCAGGGTCTAATAGTCCCCAATGTAGCAAAGTACAATGTGCTAGCTAGCGTGAATGACCATAACTCCCAGCCCATCCTCTTCCAGGCCCTGCCAGCTCCTCCAACCGCAACGGACTCCTCCACTGCCACAGCAACACCAAAGTCCCATACTGGTTTCCTCATCCTTCCCAGACTGCCTTTCACCCGAATCTGCTCCGGCATGCCTCTTCCAGTCTCCCAGGAGGGCCTGTCGCTCACCAACTCCTGACACCTGTAGGTCCTCACTGAAGATCTCCACTCTGCCTTGTGCCTGCCACCAAAATCTCACTCCTCCTGGATGTACCCGAGCACTCCAGGCCTGAGGTCACCCCCCAGACTGGGGGCTCCCCCTGAGCCACGACAGCCTCCGCACATTTCCAGACTTCCACACAAGCTCTCCTCCAAGACTGGGCTGACCCCGGGTATTTGCGAAGGCCTGCCCCCTGTCAATCCAGGTTGGGGATTGGTCAGGGCTCCTCAAAACACCCCAGGTAGATATGCCTCCCCTCCCAACTCTCTTTCCAGAAAACACCAGAAGCTTCTGGAAAGAAGTGGGAGGTCCTGGTGACACCACCTGTGAATCACCCAGCTCTACCCTGAGCCACTCCCAGCCCAGAATCAAAACAATCAGGCCTGCACGAAGTCAGGCCTGACTAAATTTGCCTCACCTAGAAAAAATCTCACACTAACACCTACCTACCGTAGAGGGTGCTACATATGCAATTTTGTTAATGATCATCTCATATCATGAATCCTTTTCACTGTTCTGCTGTTTATTGTTATTCAAGCAGTCCACCTTTCCAATAGCAGTCAGCTTCTGTGCCTCCAGTTTGTTCTCTCTCTTATTAAAGACAGATATTAAATAACACCAATTAATGTAGTTATGCATTCAGTAAAAAAAATAATTGCATCTGTTTTTAAATGTAATCAGTACCTGGATTTGACTTGTATCAGTATCCTGCTATCTCCTGCACAGAAGAAGACAGGGAGGGGGGCAACATTAAGAGCTAATCAGGAATGCTGAATGTGCATGTGTTTACATGTGCATGCAGGTGGCAGGGTTGTGTAAATCTTAGGACTGGATGAACAGAACTAAAAATCCTCTTGAAGGTAAAACAATCCCCATATTTGTACTTTAGCTTGTTCGGGGTTCGCTTTTTGACTTCATTAAGTGACATTGCATTGTTGCTGCCAGCCTCCTGTATTATAATTCAGCACCTCCAAATTGCCAGTTTAGCGGTCATTGTGGTTCTTCTGGGTCGCCAGCAGGAAAGGCCTTCTTAGAGGAGCAGAGTGTATGGAGTGTTCAATCCTATCCTGAGCCCACAGTGGTGGTTATGAAGTTGGCCATATGATAGCTCCCAGGTTGCAACCCTCAGGATTGCTGGCCAGCAAAACAAGGCAGAAGCTCAGTACAGCATTTTTTTTCATTGATCTTAAATTCAGCACAAATATGTGCAGATGAGCATAAATATTAATGGGTTTTGACTAGGAATGTATTGTACGTGCAAATGCGCATACACGCACAAATATGCGCAACACAAACGCCTGAAATTACGTCCAGAAATGCTGATGCTCAAACATTAGTACTGCGTGCAAGAGGCCAGAGATGGAGTTTTAATAGGTTAAGGAAGGCAGACAACAGGTGTAACCAAAACGGGCCTACAACAGGGCATGTGACAGATACCAGGAAACAAGATGGGTGACAACAAAAACAAGATGGGTGACAACAAAGAGCTACAGGAGATCAGAAGTGGAAAGCAGACAATGAGCCGAGTCGTAGCTGGAATCAAATATCAGGATAGTCTTTGATTCTCTACAGTACTGTTAGGGAGTAAGAGTTCATTTACATCTGCATCGCTTTGTGAAGAGCGATCCACAGTGGAGGCGTGGTGCATTCAGGGGACAATACCATGGCCTGGTTCTATTCACTTGAATATGGTGCATTCAGTGCCCTCTGAACGAGAAGGGGGGATATATTTTGCCAGGAATTTGTACATCCCTTTCTAGTTGTCATTGCAACTTAAGGGGGGGCAGTAAAAAATTACTCAACTGTCTATTTTTATCACCCCCCAAAGACAAGTGTAAAATAAGCCCAACAAATACTTGGCTTCACTACCTACTTAGCCATTGAACGAGCACAAGCATGGAGCCAGTGAAGTCTCCCATTGGAGTCTGTGTGATTGTATTTTTGTACCACAATCAGTAGCAGATTCTTCTTAGAAGCACATGGGGGCACTGATGTCAAGGGTGGTTTGGTTAAGTTTTGGGTAGAGATACCATTTAAAGGTGAACTCCAGTTGAAGCAAAACATTTCTGGTGGCTGCACTGTTTTGACCTCTAAATATAACCCATTAACAGTCCTTTCTTTGTACCTGATTGGTCAGTCAGTCTGTGTAGTAGCGAACGTCCAAAATCAGACAGCTGGAATAATTTGATGTCTAACTTTGAGTAAGCCACTGGGAGGTGTGCCTTGTCTGTGCCCGCCCAGTGGTAGGTGTGCCTTGTCTGTGCCTGCCCAGTGGGAGGTGTGCCCTGTCTGAGCCTGCCCAATAGGAGCTGTGCCTTGCCTGTGCCTGCCCAGTGGTAGGTGTGCCTTGCCTGTGCCTGCCCAGTGGTAGGTGTGCCTTGACTGTGCCCACCCAGTGTGAGGTGTGCCTTGTCTGAGCCCGCCCAATAGGAGCTATGTCTTGCCTGTGCCTGCCCAGTGGTAGGTGTGCCTTGTCTGAGCCTGCCCAGTAGGAGCTGTGTCTTGCCTGTGCCTGCCCAGTGGTAGGTGTGCCTTGACTGTGCCCACCCAGTGGGAGGAGTGCCTTGTCTGAGCCCGCCCAGTGGGAGCTGTGTCTTGTCTGTGCCTGCCCAGTGGTAGGTGTGCCTTGTCTGAGCCCGGCCCCACCATTAACAGCTATAAAATGCAGAGGACAATGAGAAGTGGCTCCTAAAGGTGTCCCCATATCCGTCCAGTGCTCATCACACAAGGTTTTTTTTTCTGTCATTATATTATGTGGTCAGCAGAGACACAAATATTGCCTTCACATTCCAATCTTTGTAGTGGTTTTACCTTTTCACCCCACTCTGCTCTGATATTTTAACAGCATTGCATTGCAAGGCTGGCATTTTCTCCAGTATGTTTCTGCCGCCTAATAAATGCGCATTCTTCACTCTCAAAGGACAGATGAAGAAGGTAATAAAAATATGTGCGCCGTTTAAATCGGCTGCCCTTTTACTTTCCGAATACTTTTTATTTCATATTGTGTTCTCTAACACTGAACGTTGATTAAAGAAAACCTTTAGTCAGGACGAATACAGCCAGAAAACTTACAACATTGTGTATTGTGATATTACTTTTTTAACAACAGTTGCAGAAGTGCCTGCACTGAAGGCAACAAATCAATCTCCAGTTTGGATGGTAATGCTGAGACTGAGCAAACCAGTTGCTGAGAGTCAGACCCGCTGGGGTAGAGCAGAGATATAGCCATCATCTTACAGAGCCAGTATAACACCTGTTTCAGGCTCTGTAACCTCCATCAGTGCAAGATATGGTCATTCTGAATCCATGGCTTAGGGCTTGTGAGTGCATGGGAACTGCCTCCTAATTGTCCCCCCCCCCTTAAAATGGTAATAAACCCAAAATCAAACATTTATTATATTGCAGCTTACCGATTCTTAGAGGTAATGGCTGCATTAGTTTTCCTTTTTAGGCTTTCTTTAAGCTGCGTATAATGGCACCCCCTTGTGTCTGAAAAAGAAGATGCCTTATGGCTGTGTGTGCTTGCAGGTGCGGGAACACGTGCGATTTACACGCTGTCCCACACCTGCAACCACCTGCAACAGTGTAAACCTAGCCTGTCTATAAAGTATTAGCTGGAGTTCAGCTTCAATTAAGAGTGATTTTAAACCTGCTATTACCTCTATCACCCCCCCCCCCCCAGATTAACAATGATGCTGCCTGCTGTGCTCCTTCATCCAGAGTGGGGGCACTCTAATACAGGAGTACAGGAGGTGTGTTACTGGACAGATCACCAGGTGAGAACGGAGAAAAAGCCAAAAAAATATGAAAAATAATGCAGCCACCACATCTGATGATTGGTATGCTACAATATACATCAGCTCTAACCATTTCAATACAAGGCACTTTTACCCCCTTCCTGCCCAGGCCAATTTTCAGCTTTCAGCGCTGTTGCATTTTGCATGACAATTGCTCGGTCATACAACACTGCATCCATATGGAAATTTTTATCATTTTTTTCACACTAATACAGTTTTCTTTTGGTGGTATTTAACCACTGCAGTTTATTTTATTTTTAGCTAAATAACTGAAAAAAGACTAAACATTTTTTTTTAAAAACTTGTTTTTCTTCATTTTTGTTATAAAATTTTACAAATAAATAATCTTTCTACTTGAATTTAGGCCGAAATGTATTCTGCTACATTTCTTTGGGGGAATTAACCCAAATCAGTGTATATTATTTAGTCTGTAGAAAAATTATAGAGTCCACAAAATATGGGATATATCTGAAAATTGATCAATCCTGATATACTGACGGCCTCTCTCATTTCTTGAGGCCCAAAAACACCAGGAAAGTGCAAATCTCTCCAAATGACCCCTTTTTGGACAGTAGACAGCCTGAGGAATTTAATAAGAGGCATGGTGGGTTTTTTGAAGTTGTCATTTTTTGACAAATGACGAAATTAAAAAAATATATATAGTATATATATATTTTTATTTATTACATTTTATTTTACATACAGTGACCAGAGCAATACAGTGTTACCATAGTAACACTGTACCGCTCTGGGACGGTGATCAGGATTTTTTCGCTTTTTTTATTACATACTATGATGATGTGAATTTTCCAGTGGCTAGCAACCATTTTTTCTGAATGAAAACTATTTATTCAGTGTTTACTATTGTGATTAGCTGTGATTGGCCAAGCTAATCACATGGCACAGATGGGCTGTGATTGGCCCTGTTTGTGCCATGTGATGACCAACCACAGAGCTCATCACAATAGTACACAATGAAAGGCATGAAACAAAACCATTCATTGTGTACAATTGTCATGTGATGTGCTGTGATTGGCCACAGCGATCACATGGTACCAGCAGCCAGCCGATACAGTGACCTGTCATCAGTCGTGTCTGGTGGGCACATCGGAGGACAGATCATGCCGGAGCGTGATGTCCTATGACGTCCTGACAGAATAATAGGGCTCCCACCTGGCCTATTGCGCTATGATGGCCGAGTGGGAGCTAGGGTTGCCACCTCATCCCTTTAAACCTGAACACATGTGAATTACAGAGGTTCTGAGGCCAATTTAATGCAGATAAGGCACCAAGTGAGTTTAATTACCACCTTAATCTGCCACAGAACCTGTGTAATTCATATGTCCAGGTTTAAAGGGATGAGGTGGCAACCCTAGTGGGATCCCTATTATTCTGTGAAGGGGTTAAACTGCAATAGGCAGCAGATGGGGGTGTTCACTGGTCATAGTGATTCCTCCTGTCGTGTTTGGTGAGCAGTACCATCTCCAAATGCAACCCATTCAAATGAATAGGGATGCACTGCAAACACCCCACAACTGCGTGAAATGCATTTATAAGGTTAAAACAAGCAGTGAAGAGGAATCAATTTACCTATGTTAGAATTCAGGTGGGCAGCTGGGGGTGGTAATACCGCGGCTCAACCACCTGTTTTTACAGGTTCCCGTGCCCCTTTAGGCCCCATTCACACAGGGGCGACTGTCGCTCCGACTTGAGTCGCCTCAGGTCACCCCAAGTCACTTGACATCTGAAATCCCATTGAAATGAATGGGAGCCCTCTTAATGTACACTACTAAGTCGCTCTGACTTCAGAAAAAAGTTCCTGCACGACTCAAGGCGAATTCTATCCGACTTGTGCCCATAGAAATCAATTGAAGTCGCCTCCAAGTCGGATCCCCATCTTAATGCAAGCGACTTTACAGTGAAAAGAATAGAATTTATGTTTCGGTCAAGCTCCTCCCTCCTTTCTCTGATTGGCCACAGGCAAAGTCGCCTGGCATAAGTCGTGTTGTAGGTCGCGCCGAAATCATGCTGAAAGTCGTGCTGCAAGTCGTACTGCAATTGCCTAGCAAAGTCGCGCCAAGTCGGATGGCCCTTGTGTGAATGCAGCTTGATAAGAGCCCTCATGGCAATCAAATAACCCCTCCTGGGTAAATGAGATTGTTATATGCAGCTGACTGCCTGGTTTACTTCTCTTACCCAGCACAGTATGTGTAGTTATTTTGCCTGAGGCCATGGTATGAGAGGTCTGTCCACAAATCCACGAAAACATCGAAGGCGTCATGCACACTGGGCGTTTGGCCATCTCTCCTAGGCGCCTTTCCTCCTGGCAGCAGCGTTTTGGTGCTTGTAAACGAGTGTAACGCATTTAGGCGTGTCAAGTGCTTGGGCATTCATTTTATTGGAGAGAATAATAATTTCTTCTGGCCATTGAAATGGATTAATGCTCAAGCACTAAACGTGCCTAGCGTAATATACATTTACACACGGCAAGGGTTTTTTCTGCCAAAATGCTGCTGTTCCTGAATGCACTGGCAGTGGGTTTTTTCTGTCTTTAAACACTCCTACTTCTAAACTCCTTTAACCACCTCCTGCTCGCCATATAGACGAATGATGTCAGTGGGGTGCTCGCTTGTTCTGGGATGACGTCATATGACGTCGTCCCAGTTTCACCGCACTTGGGCGCCTGCGGGCTGCACTGATGGACACTGATGAGGCAGCACTGATAGGCACTGATAAAGAGGCACTGATGAGGCTGCAGTGATAAGGTGGCATTGATGGGTACTGATATGCAACACGGATGGGCACCTATATGCAGCACTGATGGATACTGATATGCAGCACTGATGGGCATGGATATGCAGCACTGATATGCAGCACTGATGGTCACTAATATGCTATGCTGCACTGATGGTCACTGATATGCTGCACTGATGGTCACTGATATGCTGCACTGATGGTCACTGATATGCTGCACTGATGGTCACTAATATGCTGCACTGATGTGTACTGATATGCAGCACTGATATGTAGCACTGATGGACACTGATATGCTGCACTGATGGGCACTGATGGTCACTAATATGCTGCACTGATGGGTACTGATATGCAGCACTGATATGTAGCACTGATGGACACTGATATGCTGCACTGATGGACACTGATATGCAGCACTGATGGGCACTGATATGGAGCACTGATGGACACTGATATGCAGCACTGGTATGCAGCACTGATATACTGCACTGATGGACATGGATATGGAGCACTGGTATGGAGCACTGATGGACACTGATATGCTGCACGGATGGGCACTGATATTCAGCACTGATGGGCACTGATATGCTGCACTGATGGGCACTGATATTCAGCACTGATGGACACTGATATGCTGCACGGATGGGCACGGATATGCGGCACTGATGGTCACTGATATGCTGCACTGATGGTCACTGATATGCTGCACTGATGGTCACTAATATGCTGCACTGATGTGTACTGATATGCAGCACTGATATGTAGCACTGATGGACACTGATATGCTGCACTGATGGGCACTGATATGCAGCACTGATGGACACTGATATGCAGCACTGATGGTCACTAATATGCTATGCTGCACCGATGGTCACTGATATGCTGCACTGATGGTCACTGATATGCTGCACTGATGGTCACTGATATGCTGCACTGATGGTCACTAATATGCTGCACTGATAGGTACTGATATGCAGCACTGATATGTAGCACTGATGGACACTGATATGCTGCACTGATGGGCACTGATGGTCACTAATATGCTGCACTGATGGGTACTGATATGCAGCACTGATATGTAGCACTGATGGACACTGATATGCTGCACTGATGGGCACTGATATGCAGCGCTGATGGACACTGATATGCAGCACTGATGGGCACGGATATGGAGCACTGATGGACACTGATATGCAGCACTGGTATGCAGCACTGATATACTGCACTGATGGACATGGATATGGAGCACTGGTATGGAGCACTGATGGACACTGATATGCTGCACGGATGGGCACTGATATTCAGCACTGATGGGCACTGATATGCTGCACTGATGGGCACTGATATTCAGCACTGATGGACACTGATATGCTGCACGGATGGGCACGGATATGCGGCACTGATGGGGCTCCACTTATTATCACTGTAAATGCCCCTATCACCACAGGAAAGTTGGTTATCGGCTTTCCTTCCCTCAGACACTGTTTTATTTACATGTGATCAGCCTACTTCATCTGTTCTTTAATGCGATCGGTGATACGCTGTGTCCTAGGGACATAGCACACCACTGATCGCCGCAAAGCGCGTCTCCATGGGCGTGCATGCACGACAAGAATGGGAGGACATCCTAGAACAAGAGTTGTCCAGCCCGACCGTCATTCTACAATATGGCGGGTTGGAAGCAGTTAAAATATATATATTTTTTTAATCTGCCTTTTTCTGTTCTGTATAAGTATTTATAATGTGTTTTGTTTGTATATATGAAAAAAATGTAAACTTAATAACGCAGGTGCATTTTTTGAGTCACATGTCCATGTTTCCCAGGTGCATGCTGGGAGTTAGGCACCCAGAAAACGCAACAGAAACGCAGCAAAAATGTATTTACATTTTTACAGTGTTTTTGCTGTCGAGCAGTGTGAAAGCAGTGTACATGGAATCGTTTTTGTCAAATTTTCTGTTAAGTATGCGGAGCGGGCTGAGAAGCGCACATCACCGTAGTTGGGGGGAGGATTGATGTCCAATAAATCAGATCTTTACTCCCTCACCCCGCTGCCTGTCTGCGAGGTTCATGTTGCGGGTATGTAAAGTGGCTTTCCGCCTGCAGTCAGCACTTTGAAGACAAATAGCTACATTAGTGTTCTAGTTCTGAGGGAGCTGCAAGCAGATTCTCCCATTGTCAAGGGTCTAATGAGCTGTGTTATTAAATGACGAGGGAACACGCCGCGGTGACAAACACGCGGCCGCGGAATTAAAATTTCCCCTCTTCAGCTAGATTGGAGTAAAAAGTTCAGGTTTGTAATATATTACCGCTTTTTAACTAGGTTTCTGTTCTCCAGCGTCCTGGGATGACTCTAAGGGTCCGGTTACACCGCAATGTGTGCGTCTAGCGCACGCAAGCACAAGGACTTGCATTCACATGCTGCATTGTGTTGCATTTTAAAATGCGATGCAGTACTTATTTAATCATCATTAAGCTTAACCACTTTAAAGAGGAAGTAAACCCAGATTGGGTTTACTTCCTCTACATTCCCCTGCAAAGTAGATGCATAATGGGCTACTATGCACCACATAGTAGCCCATTATGTGTCACTTACCTGCAAACGAAGCCTGCCACATCCACCGATGTCCCCTGTGCTGGCAGCGTCCATCTTCTGCCCCTCTTCCTTCCGGGGCCGTGATCTCCGACTCTGTGACTGGCCGGAGTCGCGTGGCATGCGTGCGGGAGCCGCCAGTAACGGCGCAATCACATTGAAGAAACGGCACGGAGGCCTTTTCTTCACTGCGCATGTTCCGAAATGACGTCGGCAACAGCAGTACACTGTATATTTCTTGAACCGTGCAGGTTTGGGAGATATGCAGGGAACCTACAGGTAAGCCTTATCATAGGCTTACCTGTAGGTTAAAGTGGTTGTTACGAGTTGACAACCACTTTAAGGTTTACCCCCCTTCCTGACCAGGCCATTTTTTGCAATATGGCACTGTGTTATTTTAACTGACAATAGTGCGGTCATGCAACGCTGTACACAAATAAAATTGATGTCCTTTTTTTCCCATAAATAGAGCTTTCTTTTGGTGGTATTTGATCACCTCTGTGGTTTTTATTTTTTGCACTATAAACAAAAAAAGAACAAAAATTTTGAAAAAAAAACAACAATATTTTTTACTTTCTGCTTAGAAACACATCCAATTTATTTATTTCAGGTGCTTATATAGCGCCGTCAGTTTACATATACATTGTACATTCACATCAGTCCCTGCCCTCAAGGAGCTTACAATCTAAGGTCCCTAACTCACATTCATAAATACACATACTAGAGCCAATTTAGACAGGAGCCAAATTAACCTACGAGCATTTCTTTGGAGTGGGGGAGGAAACCGGGGTACCTGGAGGAAACCCATGCAGGCACAGGGAGAACATACAAACTCCAGGCAGGGTCATGGTTGGGATTTGAACCAGTGACCATTTTGCTGTTAGGCAAGAGTGCTATCCACTACACTACTGTGCTGGTTAGGACAAAAATGTAAAATAAAAATCAAATTTCTTCATCAATTTAGGCCAATATATATTCTGTTACATATTTTTGGTAAAAGAAAAATCCAATAAGCGTATATTGATTGGTTTGCGCAAAATTTATATTGTCTATAAACTAGATCGATTTTTAGAATTTTTATAATTTGCTCATCCTTTTATAACAACTCAAAGTCCAGCAACATAACAGTACGTCACTGGGGCTCCAGCTCTGTTGTCATTTATACATCAGTAAATATATTTTTAAATGTAAGTACCTAAGCTTGTCCTAATGTCAGAGCTGCAGAGCTCAGAATGGGAGAGGAAGAAGCAGCACAAAGAGGCAATCAGTTCATGTGCTGATATGAAGCATACTGATTGGAGGAGAGAGATAGATGAGCTCATCACTTGCAGCTTCTCCTTCACTTTTCAGTCACAGCTTGGGGGTTTGTCCGGGATGAGCTGGGCTCAGGGTTGGATAATGCTGGTCATCATCAGAGGACATCAAAAAAGTACCTGCAGGGGAAATCTCTGATTTGAAGGATAATATTGCAGCAAAAGCTGGTTTTGTTATTTTTATGCTTTATTAGGTTATTTTTGTTTATCTTGACTATTTTTGACTTTGAGTTCTACTTTAAAGTGCATCTAAAGACATATTTTTCCTGTTTTGGATAGAGTGGGGAAGGGTAAGAACCCTTGTCAGGGGAGATTTACTCTCTTTATTTGCCCTGTTTATTGTTATCAGTTAAGGTGAAAGAAGATCACAAATTTTGGGTTGTCACTAGAACAGAAATAGACGGGAAATCTTCCAATGGGGACACGAGCTCAGGTGGCTGCCAGGAATTCCCTCACTTTGGAGGGACTTCCTCCCACTTCCTGTTGTGACTATGAGACAGGAAGTGAAGGAAAATCCCCCCAACGGGACACAGATGGCAAAAAAAAAAAAAAAAAACCTGACGGGGTTATAACCCTCTCTCAGGCTGGATTCAGACCTATGCATTTTTATTGCTTTTTGCATTTTGCATATTTGCACTACAATCCATGTAACATGGTTTTCTATGAAACACGTTCTGAAGTGCAAATCTGCAAAATGCAAAAAGCACCAGAAATGCATAGATGTGAATCCAGCCTTACTCTATCCAAGATGAAAAAATAAGTTTTACCTTTAGTTCTACTTTAAGAAGCTGATGCGGCCTGTACTGTTTTGGGAAACCATCCGTAAAAAATACAATTCTTTTTGGCTTGGTGCCTCCAGCTTGCAATTTATGTTAGTGGACTTTTAATTTGAATCATCTGCAAACTGAGCAAAGCAATATGAATAGCGATATCAGGGTTACCATGGTAACAAGGCGGCTATTTCAGGATTCACACACAAGAAACCATTCCTTGCCGTGACTGGACAGGAAGTAGTACCATGAGCGGTGGAAAATGTGTCTCCGCCATTTCAACTGGGGGTGGTGGGCAAAACAACTCAAATTGTAAAGCTATATTACATTAAAATACTTCATATGGTCCTTCTATGAATGCCGCCAGACTCGTCCTGGATGTTGTGAAGTTGCGCCGTTCTTCAAGGAGAGAAGCCTCTGTATCTTTGAGGGGTGAAAGGAGAGACCACTTCAGGACTTCCCATAAAGGTTCTGTTATTCTGCTTCCTCCATATATTCAGGAAGCGGGTCTTAACGTGGACATTCACCCTCCTCCCGCTCCAAATGGACATTTTTTATTTATTTTTTCCCATATTACTTTTATGTTTGTGACATCTCCTGCCAATTCTTGGATTCTCATCTAGGAGAGAATACCATCCAGCTATATAGTGAATATTCCTGCGCTCAAGGAGAGGCGGTTTCTCCACAATGGTAAAAGTGGGGTATTTTGCTTGTATTATCACCGGCTAGTGTGCCGCCATGCTGCCTCTTGCTGGACTGGGGAAGTCCCATCACCCTAAAGGAAATAAAAGCACACAAGGCACACCGGCCTAGCGCATTATCCTCAGTAAAATAACGTTTATTATAAAATCATAAAATATACTCACAAACAAAATCAAATTTCAAGCGTATCAGAGCCTCTGAGGAAGAGGTTGTGGCCTCGAAACGCGTTAGCCAGCTTGTCCAGGATACCATCAGGAAATGCCATTAGATGCAAAGCCGCATACTGCTGATACACTTGAAATTTGATTTTGTTTGTGAGTATATTTTATGATTTTATAATAAACGTTATTTTACTGAGGATAATGCGCTAGGCCAGTGCACCCTTGTGTGCTTTTATTTCCCTATGAGAATACCGTCCCCCTGGGCATCATCAGTGGGGGGGAGGTCTTTTCCTGGTTCTTTCAGTGGGCTTCCCGATGAAGCCAGCTACAAGAACCCAGAAGAGATAGCAGCCCCCTGATGGTGCAAGGGAAGGAGATGGCGGGGTGGGACCTTGCATGAAGTGGCAGATTACAGCAGGACATAATGGGATTCACTAGACATGTATATGTATTTCAAGGGTAAACCAGGTAAGAGGGGATTCCATTAAGAATACACATGGAGTGGTGTGTGTGTGGGGGGTCCTCTTCATGCATTAGGCAGCTCTCCCAGAAGTGGTGGCTGCAGATCAACCCTGTACTCAAGAAAGGATTAGGAGTTCTAGGAAGAAAGTGCTAAACGTAGAACTTATGGAATCACTGCGCCCCCCACCCCAAAGCACCTTCTCCCCATATTGATGGGGACAAGAGCCTCTTCCCCACAACCCTGTGCTGTGGTTGTGGGGGTCTGTGGGCGGGGCGCTTATCGGAATCTGGAAGCCCCCTTTAATAAGGGGGCCTCCAGATCCCACCCCCCATGTGAATTAGTATGGGGTAAATCGTACCTCTACTAATTCGCCAAAAAGTGTCAAAAAAGAAAACAACCACAGGAGACAATTAGGGACAAGTCCTTTATTAAAGAAGAAAAATAAATAAGTGTCCCCCATTGTAATCCATGGTAAATCACGGCGCGCAACGGACCACCGACTAAGCTCTCTTTGTTTTGACAGTTTATTTATAGTCAAGGGCGGAGCCACCCGGTGAAGTAATTGAGTGACCCGCCCCTCTGACGTTACGTCACCGGGTGGTCCCGCCCTTGACTATAAACAAACTGTCAAAACACGGCGAGTGCAGACGGTGGCAGCCCTCCCATGGAGGAGGAGCTGTGTGCGCCGTCATCTCGCCATGCATTATGGGGCACTCCGCGGCGGGCCCCATAATGTTCACACTTCGATAAATGGGTGAACGCCGTTGTTTGAGTCGAACTTACGTTCGACTCAAACCGTGGGCCCATCCCCAATTGTAATGGCTAAAATTCTGGCCAACAGAACGCATTAACGCTGAAACGCACATTAACGTGCATGCAAAAACATGGCTTTTTACCGCCTTTTTTGATTCTGAAAACTCCTGTAGCTCAAAAAGGGTTTTTGAGCTTCTCAGTGTGCATGAGGCCTTAGGGTTAGTTTTAGCATAGCTACTCCTCTGAAAAGTGATCCACGGCAGATCGCTTTTCAGAGGATATTTGAATGTCGGTGAGGAGGTGATATGTTGCCCCCTCAAAATGCAACACTACAGCATTGGAACTGCAAGCATTGAAAAAAGTTGCAGAGTGGTTGCGGCCCCATTCACTTGAAGTAACATGTCATTTAACCGGTTAACGATCAGTTTGCGTACATTTACTGCTGCAGAGTGGCAGCGTAACGCGAATCACCGTCTATAAATGGTGATTCGCGCATGCGCGGCTAGTGGGCTGGTGCCTGCCGCACGCTCCTTGAGCGGGACCGCTGGTCGGGTGGACTCTATGTCTATGTAGAGCAGAAAAGCGGGTGGTTCCTCGCAATGTTAGGCGACATGACAGAGATCTACTGATCCCTGTACTCAGGATCAGTTAGATCTCGCATGCCCCTGGCAGCCCAGCCCCCTCACAGTTAGAACACGCCTAGGGAACACAGTTAACCCTTAGATTGCCCCCTGCAGGTTAACCCCTTCCCTAACAGTGACATTTATACAGTAATCAGTGGATATTTAAAAATCTGATCACTGTATAAATGTCAATGGTCAATGTCAATGGTAAAAAAAAATAGTAAAAAATAAATGAATTCTCATGGTTTGTAAACGCGGCAACTTTTGCGCAAAATCAACATACGCCGATTGTGATTTTTTTTTTTACCACAAACATGTAGAAGAATATATATCGGCCGAAATTGATGAATGAATTTTTTTTTTGTATTATTATTTTTTTTTTGGATATGCATTATAGCAAAAAGTAAAAAATATTGTTTTTTTTTTTTCAAAATTGTCACTTTTTTTTGTTTATAGCGGTGATCAGAAGTGACGCAGAGGTGATTAAATACCACCAAAAGAAAGCTCTATTTATGGAAAAAAAGGACGCCAATTTTGTTTCGGTACAGCATCGCACGACCGCGCAATTGTCAGTTAAAACGACGCAGTGCCAAATCGCAAAAAGCGCTCTGGTCCTAACATGGGAAATACTTCCAGGGCTGAAGTGGTTAATTTCTGCAGCGGCATGTGTACCGCCCTGAGTGGCTGCATACCCTTGTTCATATGGCCAGTCGGGGGACTGTCCCTTAAGTATTCATTTGAATGAGCCCTTATTCTTACCTATTATTACCTGATTGTGGGTCTTGTACATTTAAGGGTACTCACCTGCCCAGTGGATCCAGCCTTGTTCTGCTGAGATCTGCTTCTTTTCTGCCCCCGACTTAGTCATGCAACGCACTCATCTTCGGTGGTATTATCGGGAAGCTGGCGGCTCCTCCTGGTTCAGCCAGCGGCTTCCCGATGATGCGCTGTCTGGCCCCACCCCCACCTCATTTCTCAATGAAGGACTATGCCTCCTGGGATATGTGACGTACATGTTCCAAAAGGCACAGCGGGCAAAGTGCACGTCATTCGACTAGGCAAATGGTGTGCCAGAGGGTTTTCGCTAAAAAATAAAACCTAAATGGTGTAGTGGATAGCACTCTCGCCTAGCAGTAAAATGGTTGCTGGTTCAAATCCCAACCACAACACTACCTGCCTGGAGTTTGCATGTTCTCCCTGTGACTGCGTGGGTTTCCTATGGGTGCTCCGGTTTCCTCCCACACTCTAAAGACATGCTGGTAGGTAAATTGGATCCTGTCTAAATTGTCCCTAATATATGTATGAATGTGAGTTAGGGACCTTAGATTGTAAGCTCCTCGAGGGTAGGGATTGATGTTAATGTACAATGTGTATGTAAAGTGCTGCGTAAATTGATGGAGCTATATAAGTACCTGAAATAAATAAACTGTGCATATCTACCTGAAAAAAAAAAAAAAAAAAAAAAGCCTAATTTGCACAGCAGAGGGAAGGAGGGGTGGAGGGGAGGCAACATCCTGTTGAGAGTGAAGATCTTCTTTAGCCCCAGTTCACATTTATGCCCTGCAAATTCTGTGCAAATTTAAAGCGGTACAGTGCAAATTTGAATTGCGACTTCTGCGATTTCAATGCAAATCTGTGAGGGGAGTGGCCACATCTGTGATTTTATTTTCTATAACACTAGGCAAAAATAAATAAATTGTAGTGAGGTGAACATAGGACTGCAATTTCAATTCTGGTCCCATAGAAATCTATGGAGCTGCAATTCGCACCGCACCCCACTAAACTCTCACAGAACCCTTTTTTTTTTTGAACCGGATCAAATTTGCACCGCATATATGTGAACAGCTTTCATTGGAAATTATGCTTTTTTAGATGTGAATCTATGCTTTTCAGATCACATGTGATCCACATAGAATTTGCATAAGTATGAACTAGGGATCAAGGTAGCTGAAAAGCATACTGTGGGGAAAATAATTATTTGATCTCCTGCAGATTTAAGTTTGCCCACTTACAAAGAAATGAAGGATCTATAATTTTTTTATCATAGGTGCATTTTAAATGATAGAGCAGTGGTGGCCTGTCCATTAGGGGAGCACAACCATCGCCCCCCCCCCCCCCCATCCATTCGTCCGACACCCTGATCTACATGCAGGGCGCCAGACACATGGATTTCAATGGTGGGGGTGTGGTTTTTTTTGAAGCATGTGATTAGTGCCAGAGGCCACAAAGGGTGGGCTTGGGGTGCAGAGCACTGTGTCCTGATCCCACCCAGATGTGTGACAATGGCAAATTAATATTTGCTATCGCCATACTGATCCTCGTCCCGGCCAATCAGGAAGCGGTATATGCTCATGTGGTGCACAGCTTAATCCTGCACCAAAGTTATGTGTATAAAAGACACTTGTCCACAGAATCTCTTTCTTCTATTCAAACCTCTCCATCATGGGCAAGACCAAAGAGCTGTTTAAGGACGTCAGGGACAAAATTGTAGACCTGCACATGGCTGGAATGGAATACACCATCAGCAAGAAGCTTGGTGAGAAGGAAACAACTGTTGGAGAAATTATTCGCAAATAGAAGAAATACAATATAACCATAAATTGCCCTAGGTCTCAAGCTCCATGCAATATTTCACCTGGTGGGGTAAGGATGATCATGAAAAAGTGAGGGATCAGCCCAGCATTACACAGGAGGAACTTGTGAATGATTTCAAGGCATTTGGGACCAAAGTGACCAAGCAAAACATTGGTAACACAATATGCCGCCATGGATTGAAATCCTGCAGCGCCCGCAAGGCATTTTTCAGATGATTTTAGAACAGGGATACGGCTTCTCCCGACTATTTAAGTTTCACACACAGTTTGCAGATGATTTTAGAACAGGGATACAGCTTCTCCCGGCTATTTAAGTTTCACACACAGTTTGCTGATGATTTTAGAACAGGGATGTGGCTTCTCCCGGCTATTGTTTAAGTTTCACACAGGTTGCTGATGATTTTAGAACAGGGATATGGCTTCTCCCGGCTATTGTTTAAGTTTCACACACAGTTTTCAGGTGATTGTAGAACAGTGATATGGGTTCTCCCGGCTAATTTATACTTTTTCACACAGTTTGAAGATGGTCCACATCCACCTCCATTTTTGATTTTTTTATGTGATTTTTGTTTAACCACTTCAATATCAGGCACTTAGGACACTTCCCGCCCAGACCAATTTTCAGCTTTCAGTGCTGTTGCGTTTCGAATGAGAATTGCGCGGTCGTGCGACGCTGCACCCAAACAAACTTTTTGTCATTTTGTTCCCACAAACAGAGCTTTCTTTTGGTGGTATTTGATCACCCCTGCGGTTTTTATTTTTTGTGCTATAACAAAAAAAGACCGAAAATTTTGAAAAAAAAAAAAATTTTTTTCCTTGTTTCTGTCACAAAAATTTGTATAAAGTACATTTTCTCCTTCACTGATGGGCACTGACGTGGCTACACTGATGGGCACTGATGAGGCTACACTGACGGGCACTGATGAGGCAGTACAGATTGGCACTGATGAGGTGGCACTGATAAGGTTGCACTGATGATGGGGCAAATATGCAGCACTGATGGGCGGCACTGACAAACAACACTGATGGGCACTGATACGTGGCACTGATATGCGGCACTGATGGACACTCCTAGGCGGCACTGATAAGTGGCACTGATAGGGGGCACTTTTAGGTGGCACAGGTGGGCACTTTTAGGTGGCACAGGTGGGCACTGATAGCTGGCACAGGTGGGCACTGATAGCTGGCACAGGTGGGCACTGGTGCAACAAGCACTGTTAGGGATGGCACTGGCAGGCATCATATATGGGCACAGTGCCATCCCTACAGTGCATAATATGGCCCTTACCTGGTGGTCTAGTGGGGGCTCCCTGGTGGTCCTGGACGGCCTCTGCATGACTTCCCTGGTGGTCCTGGGCGGCCTGGGTGTGCTGTCCGGCGGGGGGGGGGGCTCCCTGGGGTCTTGATCCGGCTCCCTGGTGGTCCAGTGGGGTGATCCTGAGGGTGGCTGCGCTGATAAATGTTCAGCGCAGCCCCCCCTCATCAGACGAGCAGGCGATCGGCTCTCCGCTGCTCAGGTCTGCAGACCTGAGCAGAGGAAAAGCCGATCAACGGCTCTTCCTATTTATACTGTGATCAGCCGTGATTGGTCACGGCTGATCACATGGTAAAAGGCTTCGGATCGAAGCCTTTTACCTCGGTCGGTAGTGCGGTGGGTCAGACTGACCCACGGCACCACCGATCGCCGCGATGCGCGCCCCCAGGGGCGCGCGATCGCGCATTATCCTGAGGACGTCAATAGACGTCCAGTCAGGATAATGAACCCCCCGCCCGGACGTCATTTGTCAATGCGCCGGGCGGGAAGTGGTTAAAATTGCTTTTAAGTTATTTCCCTGTCCCCATTTCTTTGTAGGGCACTTGTCCGACCCTTACCCCCATTTCCCTTCCTTTTGCAGACCTCTAGGACTTTCCAGAATTTTTTTACAGCAATCTTCAGAACTTTTAGTAAAATTACCAGAACCCCGAACCCGGACTTTTTTTGAAAAGTCCGGGTTCGGGGCCGGGTCCTGGACACCCAAAAGTTCGCTACGGACCCGAACTTTACAGTTCGGGTTCACTCAACTCTAGTGGCTACCAGACCTGAAGAGTGCCTTGGTCTGTCTGGTCAGTACGCCTGAAAGAAGGCATACCCTGAATGTATAATTTATCAAGTATGAAGCAGGATGTGTATACTGAGAAGCTTTGACTCCTGGGGAACCGGTTGGGTGGGGACCAGGAAGCCGAGCCTGACACTGAAGGGAGGAGGACGGAGATATATACTCCAGACTCCTCTAACAAATCTAGGCCAGCCTTCTGACTTGTGGCTACCAGACCTGAAGTGTGCCTCGGTCTGGCTGGTCAGTACATTTGAAAGAGGGCAAAAGACACAAAGTAGGTATGATATGAATTTATTATTATTAACCGGTAATAACAATCCATCTAGTAAAGCTCTGATAATTTCAGCATGGGGTTCTGGTATGTACCTGCTGTAATAAGCGGACCTCCAATGCCCCATGTGCTTGATAATATATGAAGGGATTTGTCAGAAACTGGTAAGACCAGAATGGTGTGAACTGCACAGAAAATACCAAACATAAGCGTAAGTTAAAATAAGATGATTTATTTACAACAAGGTATGCAACAGTAATCCAACGCACAACCAAAATTGCAATAGTGAAGCCAACCAAAAGCATATAACTAGTGAAATAACTTAGGAAGGTTCAAACCGTAACTTTAAGCCAGGCCAGGGTAATACAAGGGAGATCAGTCAGAGGGAATCAGGAGTAGGACAAGACAGGATTCAGGGTTCAGGGTGCAGGTTGCAGGATGCAGATTTCAGGATGCAGATTTCAGGATGCAGGTTTCAGAGGCACAAGGAAGCAATACCAAGGCGTGCTAACACAGCACTCCCAGGTCTAAAGAGGTAGTAAACCCCCCACTACTGTTTTTACCTACAGGTAAGCCTATAATAAGGCTTATCTGTAGGTACAATAAATATCTCCTAAACCTACATGGTTTAGGAGATATTCGCCCTGCATGCAGCCGCTGACATTAGTGGCGCATGCGCTCTGATGATCCAGCTGAGGCAGCCGGCAAATCAGAGCTGGCTGCCGGAACGAAGAGCTCCACTCCCATGCGCGGGAGTGACGTCACGCGGCTCCAGCCACTCACAGCGCCGGAGCTGCTTACGCGGAAGAAAGAAGAGGACCAACATGTCAGCGTCCTTAGCACTGACCGACTCTGGCATCGGGGGCCTCGTTCTAAGGTAAGTATTTCATTTTTTTTTTTTAGCAGGCGGGTTTACTACCGCTTTAAATACACTTCCTGCAAACAGTCTCAGGTGATGCCTGATTGCAGGAGATGATGTCAGGTCCTGACTGCCGAGAGACACCTGCTGGTGGACACTGGAACTGCTCAGCCTCTGACTGCTAAGGGACACCCGCTGGTGGACACTGGAACTGCGGCCCATAGGCCTGGGGGCTACAGTGCCACCAACAAGTGAAACTGTTCCTAACAGGACCCCTTGTTTTGATGCTGCGGATGCCGCCCCAATCCTAAAGGAATGACCAGAAAAAACACTTCGGATTTAAATGCAGATTGGTGAGCAAAATACAAACATGAGAGACAAACTGTTTATAGGGCAGAGGATACATGGGAAAAGGGAGCAAATGTGAGTCCAATGGCGCTGCCGCAAACTGGTTGCAGAGCATGTCTAACACTTCCCCCGGGCACCAGTGGCTACTGGTTCTATAATACTTGACCTCGAACCCAGGGCCTATCTGCCTGTTCTTATTGTTATTAAGTTGCAAGGCATAATGGTCCGCACATCTAGTAAGGCTGTTTTTTTGCATAACTGATGCATAACGGTTAGCCTGTGTTAATTCCCCAGGTCTAAGGAACATGAAAAAACTTAAATAAATAGCTGCCTTAAGAACCAAACTGGGACCCACCCCAAATGGGGAAGTGGACAACATATCTGACATATCCCGAAAAATCTGACCAGTAATTGGTAAACGTGACAAACGTGACTGCTCCTGAGGCTTCTGCATCCCCCTCAACTTTGCTTTGAGAGGGTGAACTGCAAAAATAGACCGACTGTTAGGAGACTGCAGAGACCTGAAGTGCTGTATACCTGACAAATACAACTTGATGGTACTTGCAGATAAGACCAATTCACTGTGACAGTATGCCACAAAGGCCATGACATAATTAATGTCTTCAGATAACTGCAAGGGTACTGGGCAATGAACCTGCTAAAAGTCTTCCAACCCGTGGTGTAAACCTTCAAGGTGTTTCTGGATAAAGAACCATTGGCCAAATCTATCGCCTGTGTCCAGAACCTGACTAGTCCATGATCAGGAGGACGCAAGGAGGAACTGGTTTTCCCACCTGCTCTGCTTCGGGATGCTGCAGGAAAAATTGAGGCAGATTAAAGTGAGAGTGCATCGGCTGTACCATTGTACTTCCCACTAATAAATTTCCCCTGGAAATGAAAACGATATGTAAAACCTAACCATGTCAATCTGCGCATAAACGACAAGATTAGCAGGAACCCCGATCTGGCTTTATTGATAATTTTCGCTGTAGCCAAATTTTCAGTAAAGAAAATGACTGATTTTCCTGCACACTCTGGTCCCCATGTAACTGCTGCGCCAGAATAGGATAAATTTGCCCCAGTCTGAACAAACTTGGGCAAGCAAAACACTTCAGAAAGCCACCGTCTGGCTAACCATTGTTGACCAAATATGGCTGAAAAGCCTACAGCCTTGGAGAATCGCTAGTAGATTGCAGAATGATTCTCATGGCATGGTTCAACATACCCAAAAGAGACTGTACGTCTTTCTTGGAACAGACTGGTGACCGGACAAAACGATGAATGGTCTGCCGTATCCTGACCAATTTCTCCTTGGGCAAACTTGCAATCATGCGATCAGAATCCAGCGTAATGCCCAAAAAAATTATGATCCTGGACGGACCCTCCACTTTACGGGCTGCTAATGGAACGTTCAATTCTGAAAACAAGCTCATGAGTGACTGCAGATCCTTAGGTGGCGAACCTGGGTCTTCTAACAGGAGAAAATCATCTAAGTAAATGCACTATCCCCTGACAACCCTTACAGTTACCCAAAATCCAATGGAGAGCCTGGACAAACAAATCAAACAGGCAAGGACTACTCTTTGACCCAAAAGTTAACCTAGTAGCAAAATAGTAATGCTCTCGCCATTTAATGCCATACCATTGCCAAAGGGTAGGTTTGATCAGAAGTAATTTGAAAGCATCGGCGATATCCGCTTTGGACAACCAAGTCCCCCTGCCTAACTGTAGGATATGCTGAATGGCTAAATCCACAGATGCGTACTTTAAAGAAAATTCTTTCGAAGGGACAAGCGAATTGAGACTTGGTATGTGGGAAGAATGAGGCGCAGCCAGGTTATAGATTAATCAATATTTATTAGAAAACTTGCCACAAACCACTCCTACAGGGCTGACCCGCCACATGCCAAACGGTGGTGAAACAAATGGACCGATCACAAAGCCCTTGGACACTTCCATTTACAACTCGTCAACCACAGAAGCGTGGCTATCTGCTGACAACAAGTTCCTACACTCGAAAGACTGCGTCGGGACTCGGAAGAGTGATGAGACCTGTGTGAAACCCTTCCAAAAATCCATCCAGCAAAAATTGCCTGAAAGCCAGGGATGGGTGATTCTCCAAACAGTCCCCTAGCAAGGAAACAATAATCTGTCTTAGTCACGATGAGCTGGACAGTTTGACCAGACAGGAGGACTTAGGGTGCGTTCTGAAGCAATTGGTACAAACGTGTAGGAGCCTGCATTGATTATAATTGCATTCTGACTGATTATAATTGTTGCACAACTGAGCCTTGCCTAGATAATGGACAGGTCTACCCAACTTATCCACCTGCTT
Source organism: Glandirana rugosa (assembly GCA_018402905.1). Lineage (NCBI taxonomy): Eukaryota > Metazoa > Chordata > Amphibia > Anura > Ranidae > Glandirana > Glandirana rugosa. The sequence continues at coordinate 309,379 of BLSH010158241.1, read as the reverse complement.
TGAAGGTCCCATAGAGGATGCGCCGCTCGCCTGCTTGACAGCCCCTGCATGATTGGAGGATTCAAACATGGGACACCAAGCCGAGGTGTGGGCTGATGACTGGCAATTGCTGCACACAGGAGACTTTTGGTTGGCGAAATGCCTACAAAATAGCTCCATGTCAATATTGCTCCAACATGTCACTAACTGGAACTGCGATCAAGTAGCTGCCACCTTCGCCGAAAAAGACTGATGATAATTGTAGGAAATACACCCACCATACTTATGCGCCAAATCCACTAATTTGTGCAAATATAAATCTAATTCCTCTCTCCGACTGACCGAGCAGATGACGTCCCTAAAAATCCCATAGGCCAGCACAAATTCTGGCACGCTGAACTTGCGGATAAGCCTGGGGTCCTTTGTTTTAAGCATCACTGAGACGTCCCCGCAAGCATGGGACTTGTTCTCCGTAATACCCTGTGAAGCTATAAGCAAAGATGCCAAGTTCACATCCTTTCCTTCCAGAATGTCCTTCTTAACATAAGCTGGTATAAAATGAGCCGGGGACACTGAAGGCAACGCTGCTAATGGCGAAGGGGCTGCCATGGGTAAAGGAACACTGGCATTACCTGTGGGAGCACTAGGAAGAGCAGGAGCTGAGGGTGCAGCTACCACGTGATCTCTAGCAGCATGGGCTTCAATCACCTCCATCATATCCTGCAATTGTGACAAGGACATAGCAAGAGTATTCAGAACGGTATGAATCTGTGTCAATGACGTGTGCACAGAAACATGCTCTGCGATGGTAGATGCAAGTGGCTGAGATGGAGTTGGGAACAATAGTCTAAACCACTCCACTTTCCTAGCTGATACGGACGTGCGTGAAGAATATGCAAACAGCAGCAGTGCGTGCATAGACCTAGTGACTAATACCAACCCCTATGTGTACTGTACTAATTTTAGCCCGAGCAACCTGTAGGGCCAATACAAGAATTAAAAACTAACACTCAGAGCTAACGTACCCACAGAAACGTGGTGGGTAGATATATGAGTATGATGAATGAACGTGCAATGTATGACGTATGATATACGGACGAACAATTTATGTTTCTATAACATTTAAAAACGAAAACTCAGCCCGTATGGATCCGTAGATGTGACTGATCCTGATAAATGACTAATTAACTAATTCCGTAATTAAATGCCACATAACGCACCTTGCTGATCCTGCGTAATACACTGAAATCCACGTACAACAAGAACCCTGTGTCGGTAACCTCATGAAAAACAAGGTATGATAGACATAGCGAAGAAACTGAACTAAACGATACTGCGATGTGTGCAGTGACGACATGATAACCTACGTGGTGACAAACATTATACTGTAGACAACAAAAACCCTTTTTTTTTTAAAAAAAAAACGCACCTTACGGATTAACACAACGCAAGAGTCCACCTATGAATAGCATATTGAAAATGCAACTATATCAGATACTCCAGGGGTATGACAACCATCAGAACATAAACAACCAATAATAACTTATGTAAGCAGTAATGACACTGAACCATGAGACCCTCCCCCTCCAGATCATGTAACAGTGGTGTACCAACCAATGACATCCCAGCCGCCATGACCGTGAATGACCCAACCGACCTGCATCATTTGTATAACCAGTTCCACACTGCCTACCGTCTATTTAGTGGACGCTGGGTGTGAATTGCCGTAAAAAAGCGGCGATCTGCAAATGGCCGCTAGGGGGCTCACGCCCGCCGCACTCCTGAGTGTGCCCGCGGCTCGGGCGGACCCGTTGTCCGCCGAGGAGCCGCGATGAGCGGCCACGGGCAAAGAACGGGGAACCGCCGATGTAAACACGCCAGTTCCCCGCTCTATTAGTGGGGGCATGGGTGATCTACTGATCCCTGTTACTGGGATCAGTTAGATCTCTCATGCCCATGGTAGCCCAGGGAACATAGTTAACCCCTAGATAACCCCCTGTAGGTTAACCCCTTCACTGCCAATGACATTTATACAGTAATCAGTGGACATTTCAATTTCTGATTGCTGAATAAATGTCATTGGTCCCAAAAAAGTGTCAAAAATGTGAACATTCTTCCACGCCTCTTATACCTCTTCCAAACAGTCCCAATTGCAATCCCTCCTTCGTTCTTCCAAAACCACAAAAAAATATGTTCCCAATTTCTTCGGCACACTAGAAGACCAAGAATCAACAATTGGCAACTCACCATCCCCAAAACCAAAGGTGGCCTAGTTGTCCCAGACTTGAAACGCTACTATTGGGCTTGTCAACTGCAAAAAATAGTTGACTGAAATGTACATGACAAAATCAAAGACTGGGTTACACTAGAAAATGCAGTCTCCGAGACTCCCCTACACGCTGCCCCTTGGATTCCTGCAAAATACATTCCGGCCACCCTCAAAGAACATCCGCTCATAGGGCCTACGCTGGACAGCCTCAAAAAATCCACTTAAAAATACGGACATATCATGCACTCCAGGCCCCATGACCCCAATTCTCAACAACCAGCAATTTCCTCCAGGGTTAGACAAACACTTCCTTAGAAATTTACCTAATGGGTCCGATTTACGAATCTTCCACGTAACCTCTAATGGAAATATTTTATCACTAGACGCATTCAAACGAAAATGGCCTGAGACGCCAATCAACTTCTGGGAATATTTCCAATTGAGACATTTTGTACATAATGCCCAAAAATCATACGACCTCTCAAGACCAATCTCACCTTTTGATAATATATGTGCTACCAAGCGACCCACCCAACACCCAATATCAGTTATATACTCCCTACTCTGGGCAAACACACCAAACAACACAAGCAAATTTTGTGCGGCATGGAATAGAGACCTGAACATAACAGAAGAATGGACACAAATCTTTGAACACACCCACAAGGGATCGATTAATGTATCAATACAAGAAAACAACTTCAAACTCCTTACCAAACACCATCTATCCTCACAAAGTATAATGCTAACACATCAGATCGGTGCTGGCGATGTAACCAAGAATCAGGCAACCTCCTACACATTTGGTGGGAATGCAAAGAGATTGTGCCCTTCTGGGAGAAAGTTTGTGAACAGATCAACAAGATCACTTCACAAAGCTTAACTCTGAAACCTGAACTGTTCTTACTCCATCTCCAACCCCTGCGATCCATCAAATATTGTAAGTCGCTCTCCATGAACATGATTAATGCAGCCAAACTCTGCATCCCCAGATGCTGGGGAACACCCAAAACCCCATTGATTGCAGATTGGTACAAACAAATCAATAAAATAGCCGAAATGGAAGAATTAATCGCCATATCCAATGACTCACCTACCAAATTCACCAAAATCTGGGCTGACTGGATCTCCTTTAAATTCTCAGATGTTTACAAGAACATTATAAACACCTAGATCGTTCCTTCTACAATTAAAACCCTCTCCCACTATCATAGACCATAGAACGTAGATAGAGTGACTCCCCTTTATCCTTTTCCTTCGCCCACTCTCCTCACTCCCTCCCAGTGTTGCCAACCCCCCACAGCGTTTTTTACTGGCAAATCATGGAAAATCTTACTGGCAGAGCACATTTTTTACTGGCGACCTGAAAAGTAACTGAACTCCTATTAAAAACGAAGACAATTGATATTTAAACACAACATGGAAACACTGACAATACCCATATCAAGTAGTTTGCCCAATTTACACTTAAAAAGTCAGCACAGCATGACAAATTATCAGACCCTGATATTTATAGACAGTTCTAAAAATCACTGATTTTTACAAACTGTCAGTAAATTTACTGGCGGTTGGCAACACTGCTCCCTCCCCCCTCTCCTCCTTTACTCTCACCCTCCCCAACGCATAAACTGATTGCGCTGGCCGCAGGGGTAGTTTGGGAGGAGTAAGAGAGCGAAATCAACTCCTAATTCCAACTGCAGATAAAAGAAGAAGTACCCATTAAACATACATGCTAAACCTATACTCTTTGATACATCCCCCAAGTTATACTCACATATGATGTAAGTTAACCACAAAAGTACATCTGCCCTAAGAGAAATACTTACTGATTTTCTACGTAGATACAGCTCTGACTCCTCATTTGCCGTATTCGCCTACATCAAGTTTGCTCCGTATACCTCCACCTACTTGCTCATGTTAAATTGTGTTTCTAAAACGTGTTCTCCGTGTCATTTCTGTAAACATGGCAATTGTATTTCTCCTTAATTCATTTTCCTATTGTATTCTGCTCTTCACTCAATAAAAGATTTTTTTTGGAAAAAAAAAAAAATGTCCGACATGTCCGCCCCAAAAAGTTTTTTTATATTTTTTTTTGGGATTTGTATTTTAGCAAAAAGTAAGAAAGAAATTAGTTTTTTTTTGCAAAATGGTCGCTCTTCTTTTGTTTATAGCGGCGATCAGAAATTATGCAGAGTGGATCAAATACCACCAAAAAAAAGCTCTATTTGTGGGAACAAAATTTTGTTTGGGTACAGCGTCGCACGACCGCGCAATTGTCACTTAAAGCGATGCAGTGCTGAATAGCAAAAAGTGCTCTGGTCCTAACCTGGGAAATTCTTCCGGGGCTGAAGTGGTTAAGATAAACGTACAAAATCTGCAGGGGATCAAGTAATTATTTTCCCCACTGCATGTGATTGAGGAGTTTCATTTTTTATTTTTTTTAATAAATGCGTTCAATGTCGTACATATCAGGCTTTGGTTTTAGTTAACCATGCCCCTTTAAGACCCACCCTCCTGGCTATACCCACTATTAAAGGCTAAGATCACCTTTTAGAGAAAATACCCTCTGCAGCCAAGGGGTCCCCATGGATATTAAAAACCTGAGCAGCTTTGTAAAATGTTCAATAATATTATTGTCATACCTGTGAGCCATTTCTGTCCCCTCAGAAGCCTGGCATGAAAACTCCCAGTTAGCAACCCCCATGTTCAGGCTTTATGCTGGGATGCAAAAAACATTGGATTTCCCTTATGTAATGCTGCAACTGAACATCCAATGGTTTTCATGTTCTAACAGCAAGACAGGACGTGTGGGTTGCTAACTGGGGGTTTTCAGGCCAGGCTTCTGAGGGGACTCAAGTGGCCTACAGGTATGACAATAATGGTACTGAACATTTTACAAAGCTGTACAATTTTTTAATATCCACGGGGGGTCTCTTGACTGCAGAGGATATTTGCACTTAGCCTTGACCCTACATTCACACCTATGCTCTTTTTTGTTTTGTTTTTCAGAAACGCACTGCAGTCCATTGAACATGGTTTCCTATCATACACGTTTACATCGATGCATTTTTCAGCTGGTGCGTTTTTGGAAAGGGACGGGGACTATTTTTCCACAGCAGATTAGGTTTTTATGTGCAATAAACTTCAATGAAGTCGCACCAGAATCACAAGTGCTGCGTTTTTGATGTGTTTTTTAATGCATGTGTTTTTTTCCCATTTAAAACACTGTATATAGCTGGTGTGACGTTATGTGAGGCGCCGCAATGGGCTGACGATACTTGTCGCCTCACATGCGATCATTTTGAGGCAACTAGTGAGAGCCCAAACCCAGGTTTTGCCAGCCATCGTGGCAGAGTTGGTTCCGGCCCGGACCTTCTGCTCCACTCAAACCCCTCTTCACCTACATTTAAAGTGGTAGTAAACCCTCCGATCATTTTTAGCCAAGGAAGCTGCCATCTTGGCCTCTGTTTAATCTACCGCCATGATGCTGCACATGTGATCAGCTTTGACACCAGCCATTGGATGGTTTGACAGTTTGGTTTAGAGCACAACCAATGGGAGTGTTACATTTCCGGCACGTGCCGGAAAAAGAACTGGTTTTTAAACTGTTAAATGGATGGGTTTACTACCGCGTTAACCACTTAAGGACCGGAAGGATTTCCAGCTTTAGGACCGGAGCCCTTTTTGCGATTCGGCACTGCGTCGCTTTAACTGACAATTGCGCGGTCGTGCGACGTTGTACACAAACAAAATTTGCGTCCTTTTTTTCCCACAAATAGAGCTTTCTTTTGGTGGTATTTGATCACCGCTGCGTCATTTCTGATTGCCGCTATAAACAAAAGAAGAGCGACAATTTTGCAAAAAAAACCAAATTTCTTACTTTTTGCTAAAATACAAATCCAAAAAAAAAATATAAAAAAACATTTTTTTTCACCGTTTTTGGCCGATTTATATTCTTCATCATATTTGCGATAAAAAAAATCGCAATCGGCGTTTATTGATTGGTTTGCGCAAAAGTGGTCGCGTTTACGGATGATGAGAATTCATTTTTGGGGTTTTTATTTTTTTTTATTTTTTACTAATAATGGTGGCGATCTGCGATTTTTAGCGGTACTGCGATATTTCAGCGGACATGTCGGAACATTTTGACACTTTTTTGGGACCATTGGCATTTATACAGCGATCAGTGCTATAAAAATGCACTGATTACTGTGTAAATGCCATTGGCAGTGAAGGGGTTAACCTGCAGGGGGCCCTCTAAGGGTTAACTATGTTCCCTGGGCGTGTTCTAACTGTATGGAGGACTGCCCTAGCTGGGGAAGGGAAGTGGTTACAGCCTTCACGTACAGGAAGGCTGTGATCACAGCCCTTCCCCCTCACACAGAGCGGAGGTCCGTGTTTACATACACGGACCTCCGCTCCTTCACTCCGGGGGGGGGGCATCGCGGGTGGCGGGTGGCCCTCCCCAGACACAGTGAGCGCGCGGGCGCGCCTCCGGCGGCGCGCGCTCACTGTGCGCGATCTGGCGGCCGCCGTCATATGACGGCGATTTGCCTTACAGCGCCACTTTGCCGCCTTCAATTGCCGATTGACGGTCGGCAAGTGGTTAATGACCAGGAAGAGAGCAGAGGTGAGCTCTATCCTGGATCTCAGAGGGAGAAAGCTGAGTGAGATCTGTCTGCTAATTTGGACTCAAAGACAAAGGTTTGCACTGTGCTTTTGTTTTGTAGGTGTCGGGGTCAGAGATTGTTTAGTTTAGCACCAGACGGCGAAGTTTTGTTTTCTGTTCTTTTATGTGTTTTTGAGCTTGCAAACCTGTAATAATAAACCTGGCAAGCCGCCAGATTTTAAAGAACTTGACCTTCATACTGAGTCTTTATCTCTGAAGAGTGATCCCCATAAGCTAATCGCCCGCACTGGTTGTTAAAGAGCATGCGGGGAAGCTGGCCACCGCATGGTTGTTAACATGCGGGGTCTCCCACTGACAGCAGAATGTAAAAAAAAGAATTGCCTTCGGGTCTGGTATAGATTTGGAGGGAAACCCCCCGCCAACATTTAACAAAAAAATGGCATGAGCCCCCCCCCCCAAAATCCATACCAGACCCTTATCCGAGCATGCAGCCCAGGAGGTCAGGAAAGGGAGGGGACGAGCGACCCCCCCCCCCAATCATGGCAGGCCATATGCCCTCAACATGGGGGCATGGGCGTCCGCAGAACTTTTTCCAGGGGGGGGCATAATTTCAAGGTCATCCATGCTCTGCCCCTTTTTGACAATGTCATAATTACATTATCACGGTCAGAGACTGCAGATGTAGTACAGGAGATGGTCAGAGACTGCAGACATGATCCAGGAGATGGTCAGAGACTGCAGACGTGATACAGGAGATGGTCAGAGACTGCAGACACGATCCAGGAGCTGGTCAGAGACTGCAGACGTGATACAGGAGATGGTCAGAGACTGCAGACACGATCCAGGAGAGGATCAGAGACTGCAGACGTGATACAGGAGATGGTCAGAGACTGCAGACACAATCCAGGAGATGGTTTGGACTGCAGACGTGATACAGGAGACAGTCAGAGACTGCAGACATGGTACAGGAGACGGTCAGAGACTGCGGACATGGTACAGGATACGGTCAGAGACTGCGGACATAGTACAGGATACGGTCAGAGTCTGCGGACATGGAACAGGAGACAGTCAGAGACTGCATACATAGCACAGGAGACAGTCAGAGACTGCAGACATAGTACAGGAAACGGTCAGAGACTGCATACATGGCCCAAGAGACTGTCAGAAACTGCATACATGGCTCAAGAGGATAAGGACCTAGTGGGGAACCCCTGATCTGATCCCTGCCCCCCCTTGCCCCTACCTGCGGACGCCCATGCATGGGGGGTGCTTTGGGGCTGCCCCCCCATCCCAAAGCACCTTGTCCCCATGGTTTTCATTTTGGGGTGGGGTTCCCCTCCTAATCCATACCAGACCCGAAGGGCCTGGTATGGATTTGGGGGGGGGCCCCAAGCTGTTTTTTTCACAATTTTTTTAGGCTCCTGGCTGATAGCTGATGACTCATTGGTTGCTAAGGATGTGGCAGCCGGCTTCCCAGCCCGCTCCTTATCAACCAGCTATATACAGCGTTTTTAAAGGGACACAAAAAAAAAGAAACAAACCACAAAATGCATGCAAGAGCACGGGTTTAAAAGAGCAAAATGCACCCACAAAACATGCCTGAAAAACGCATCAACTGCAACCGCATAGATGTGAACCTAAACTGAAGTGTGGTGTGCTGGCTGTATAGTGGCATGACTCTCTTTTGTTGTAGGCTCATTGGAGCCCTCTTATGCTCTTGTATGCAGGATCACTGTATTCAGAAAATGCCCATGGCTAGAACTTATGTCAATATTTTTAGCACTGTTTGTGACTTCCCATCCTGGCAACAACTGTCCCTCTTACCCATTTTTGTACAAGTGTCACAGGAACAGGAAGTGAGGAAAAATGACTCCAATGTGGTCACAGATAGATATGAAAGCTGGCCATGGATTGTAACTCTTCTCCACTCCATCCAAAATTCGGAAAAACTGTCTGCAGTTGGGTTTCAGAAGTTAGCTCTGTTCATAATTTCTTCATCATTTGTCCATTACAAAGTATGTGTTCGGCTCCCCAGATGTAGCGTGATATTAGTGGGCTTTATTTGCAATCTCTTGTGAATGAAGGAGTATGAATAGTGATATCAGGGTTACCATGGTAACCTGGGGTGGCTATTTCAGGACATTCATGAATGAAACATGCCGGGTCAAGACGTTCACCATATGTGTGTCTGTGAAATAAGAAGCTGATTACGGGAATCGGAGGTTTGCGCACTTTGGAGCTATTTTGAAACTCTCATTAGCTGTCTGTCTTTCCTGGATTTGAAAAGCTTTGATGAACCTTACAGATGTATGCTGTGGAGCGCGCCTCTGATGGCTGCAATCCCACAGGAAGGTCAGCTACAGACCAGCTGCTGCAAATAATGCTTGAATGGGGCCTTGGTATGGCTGCCCTCATGGTGTCATAACATATCCAGCTGCATGACACCAATGATCTTTTTAGCTGTCTATAAGGTAGGCATTCTGACCATCACTGTAAGGGGAGCATTCTAACTACTGACCACCAATGTAAGAGGCATTTTCCCACTGACCTCCATGTAGCGCCCCATAGTATAGGTGCTTTTCTAGCAGGGTTTTGGCTAGGAGAGGTACATTTAGTCAGGCGTAACTGTAATGCGCAGGCCTGAATGTTGTGATCTGGGCTGGGAGGAGAGGCTCAGGGAGGATTGGGTGGACTTAACAGATGAGGTCACCAGAACCTCCCACTTATTTCTAGAAACCTGTGGAAGGCTTTCTGGTCAGAGAGCTGGGAGATGGGTGGAGCCATCTGGAGTATTCTAAGGAGCCTTGACCAATCCCCAAACAGGAGTCAGAGTCAGTCTGTGAGGAGCAGTGTCAGGTGGAAGTCTGGAGATGTAGCAGAGGCGCTGTGGAACAGACCCCTATCCAGGAGGTCGCCCCCAGTATGGAGAGGGTAACCTTGGGGCCTGGGGATTCGGGTGCAGCCAAGAAGGAGAGCGATTCCTGGAGCCGCACAGGAGGTACAGGAGAACAGCGGAGGTGCTACCGGAGAAGTGAAAGATTTTAAAGTATCCACCGGTGCGGTGAGTGGCGGTCCCTGGGACTGGAGGAGAAAGTGCTCGAGCAGGCTAGGAGAGGAATGGTGGACAGTCTGTGGGAGCCTTGGGAGCCAGTCAAGGGAAAGGAAAGTCACTACCAGAGAGCAGGTCAATGGGACCTGGAGGAGGATGGGCTGGGAGTTGTAATCTGTTAAAGGCCCTGTTAGCACTCAAGTACTTTGCTGCACATTCAGGGGCCCGTGATCCCTGGCCTGTAATGGGTGTTCCTGAGGTCCTGCTGAAACAGGGTAGGCCTCACCACATGCTAATCGCAGGGAAGAGAAAGGTATAGAGAAGCCTGATAAATTTCCCTTCAGGCTGGAAACTAAGTTCTGAACTGGAGAGAAGCAAAGGAGTGGAAAGCTGTGAGTTCTGTGTAGAGAGAGAGAAGCGGCCAGCTAGTGAAGTGCTGGAGAGTTGAGAGGAGCAATAGTCTGCAGAGCGAGTGTCTGCAGTGAAGTGTGCATATACAGAACTGTATATGGAATCCTTGTACCATAATTCTTTTGGCATCCCACAGTTACCCCTTATCCCCATCCAAGCTATTTCCCCTAAATAAAACAACCAAAACAAGAGCCGGTCTGGTCAGTGTCTCTGGATGTGTGCATATGGTGCGATTGACATCAGCTATCAGGTGAACCACTACTACCAGGCACATGGCTACATCCATCCAAAAATAACTGCAAATGTTCCTCTAGGGCAGTGGTCTCCAAACTGGCACCCTGCTCGCTTTATTCTGGTCTTTGGGGAACTATTCCTCCCACTGACACCAACGATGGAACACTATGCCTGCCACTGACACCAATAAGGAGGCACTATTCCTACGACTGACACCTACAATAGGTCACTAGTCCTCCCACTGACACCAACAATAAGGCACTGTTCCTCCCACTGACACCAATGATGGGGCACTGTTTCTGCCACTGACACCAACAATGGGGCCCTATTCCTCCTAGTGACACCAATGATAGGGCACTGATCCGGCTCTCACTGACTACAGGCACTATATGATTTTTTTTTTTACTCTTACTGAGCACCAAACTGGACCAATATAGTGTAAGTATGCAATAAAGCTCACACGTGCAGTTCAGCTTTAGGGTTACAAGTATTCTTAGGGTTAGCATTGGTAACTATAAGATCTCCTCTCCCCATCTGGAAAAATATTTTTGTTTCTGTATTGGTCCCAATGCATTTCACCAAAATGGCCTGAATTTCTCTGAAGTTGATGAAGCTAAAACTCCCAATTTTACTCATTTATAGTTACCAGGACAGAAACTGATAAGAAATCCAAAATAACAATTGTCCAGAGAACAGAAAATGATGAAAAATCTTTCAATGGGGATGTCTGTCCAGGTGACAACTTTATAAAGCTTTAATAATTGCTTTTAAAAGGACCACCGCAAATACAGTGTCACATAAAATATTGCAACGACTGCCATTTTATTCTCTAGGGTCTCTGCTAATAAATATATATATATAAAGTTTGGGGGTACTAAGTCATTTTCTAGCAAAAAAATACAGATTTTAACTTGTAAGTTGTAAGCAACAAGTGTCAGAAAAAGGTTTAGTCTTTAAGTGTTTAAACTGAACTAATTTTCAGACTGAAGTTCATCCCTTTGATCTAAAAGAACCAAATGATACATTGTTTCTCTTTATTGCTGTTGATAAACATTTTTTTGACAGCTCTGAGCAGAGGAAGGCCCCTTTCACACGGAGATTCCGTTCAGGTCTGCCTGCCAGTTTTTTTCAGGCGGACCTGAATGGAGCCTCCATGCAGCCCTATGGAGGGACGGATGTCAGCGGAGATATGTCCGCTGACACCCGTCGCTCTTCGATCCGCTCCACTTCTGTAAAGTGTGACGGAGGAAAACCCTATTGGATCGGATTGGATGACAGCACACAGACGAATCCATTGTCAACCGATTTCCCATAGGGGAGAGTGGGGGCTCTGACGGATCCGTCTCTGCACAGAGAGCGGAGACAGATCCGTCATCTGTCGGCTCAGCGGGGATCAGTGGATCGATCCCCACTGAGCAGAGCGGACTCCATAAGCGGAAAGCCCCGTGTGAAAGGGGCCAATGGCTCTGCACTAGTTTAACATGAATCGTGGAAGTGTTGGATCTTGAGGGGGTTGAATGGAGATCACGATTTTTTAATGATTAATCGTGCAGCTCTAATATGAACATTCACACGAAAATGTGTGCAAAAATTTTCAGCATATATGATGACTTCACAAATGTCATTTGGACAGACTTCAAAATTTAATTTGCTTTAAACAATCGGTTTTGGATGGAATGGACTATTCTGAACGAAAACCATATATATTGTTAGAAATTCATTTGCTTGAGGAAAAAGGTCCACACTGCTCCTTCAAACTTTCTTATCACTGAAAACAAACATCAGTTTGACCCTACAGGTGATTAGAAAATCAAACATATGTTCTTGTAACAAACATTTCTAACAAAATTCTAATAGTGCAGTGGTTTCCAAACAAGTGGGCTAGATGTGGCCATTTGCTGGGGCACTATTCCTCCCACTGACACCAATGATGGGTTGCTATTAGTCCCACTGACACCAGAGATGGGTCACTATTACTCCTACTAATACCGATGATGGGACACTATTCCTCCATCTCACACCAATGATGGGGCACCATTCCTCCCACTAGTTCCAATGGTGGGACACTATTCCTCCCACTAATACCAAAGACAGGGCATTGTTCCTCTCACTGACACCAACGATGGGTCACTATTACTCCTACTAATACCAATGATGGGTCACTATTACTCCTACTAATACCAACGATGGTTCACTATTACTCCTACTAATACCAACGATGGGTCACTATTACTCCTACTAATACTAACGATGGGTCACTATTACTCCTACTAATACCAATGATTGGGCATTATTACTCCTAATAATACCAATGATGGGGCACTATTCCTCCCATTAACACCAATGATGGACACTATTCCTCCTACTAATACCAATGATGGGACACTATTCCTCCCATTGATACCAATGATGGGGCACTATTCCTCCCACTGATACCAATGATGAGGCACTATTCCTCCCACTGATACCAATGATGAGGCACTATGCCTCCCAATGATACCAATGATGGGGCACTATTCCTCCCATTGATACCAATGATGAGGCACTATTCCTCCCACTGATACCAATGATGTGGCACTATTCTTCCCACTGATACCAATGATGGGGCACTATTTATCCCACTGACACCAATGATGTGGCACTATTTTCCCACTGATACCAATGATGGGGCACTATTTCTCCCACTGACACCAATAATGTGGCACTATTCTTCCCACTGATACCAATGATGGGGCACTATTCCTCCTACTAATACCAATGATGGGACATTATTCCTCCCGTTGACACCAATGATGGGGCACTATTTATCCCACTGATACCAATGATGGGGCACTATTTATCCCACTGACACCAATGATGTGGCACTATTTTCCCACTGATACCAATGATGGGGCACTATTTCTCCCACTGACACCAATAATGTGGCACTATTCTTCCCACTGATACCAATGATGGGGCACTATTCCTCCTACTAATACCAATGATGGGACATTATTCCTCCCGTTGACACCAATGATGGGGCACTATTTATCCCACTGATACCAATGATGGGGCACTATTTATCCCACTGACACCAATGATGTGGCACTATTTTCCCACTGATACCAATGATGGGGCACTATTTCTCCCACTGACACCAATAATGTGGCACTATTCTTCCCACTGATACCAATGATGGGGCACTATTCCTCCTACTAATACCAATGATGGGACATTATTCCTCCCATTGACACCAATGATGGGGCACTATTCCTCCCACTGATACCAATGATGAGGCACTATTCCTCCCACTGATACCAATGATGAGGCACTATGCCTCCCAATGATACCAATGATGTGGCACTATTCCTCCCACTGATACCAATGATGGGACACTATTCCTCCCACTGATACCAATGATGGGGCACTATTCCTCCCACTGATACCAATGATGGGGCACTATGCCTCCCAATGATACCAATGATGGGACACTATTTCTCCCACTAATACCAAAGACAGGGCATTATTCCTCTAACCGACACCAACGATGGAGCACTATTCCTCCTCCTGCATCATTTTCTACTTTTGTTTAGAAAGTTTGGAGTGTCCTGTACTAGTGTATGGCTAGCATAAGAGAGGTTCTCCTCTCACTTCTCATTGTGTCACTGGAACAGGAAGTAAAGCGAATTCTCTCCAAGGGGACACAAACCGTAAGAGCAAAAAAAAAAAACCTAACAGGGGTTTTAATATTTCCCGACTCTGTTCAAAACAACTGTGGCTGTAGATCCACTTCAAAGCCATTATGCTTTTAGTTTAAATCGGTCTGCGGACCATTAGACTCTGAAAAGCTCTGCTCTAGGGCCAGCTTAATAAGAAGCCAATTAACCTACCCGTACCATTTGGATCGACCAAGGAAATTTTTTATTTTGTCTCAGCTGGATTTTGTGCCACTAAAATGTCACCTCTCGTTATGTACAAAATGTTTTGTGCGTTCTGCTCTCGGGTTTACAAAGTGCCGGCATCTAATAAACCCTTATTTTATTTTCCCGAATTCAAAAGAATTTGAAATGTTCTCTTCATATTGGGAAGACAGAAGGCGGGGGGACAAAGGCTTCCCAGAAAATCCAAGCCGGTTTACTTTGGCTTTATTATTTGCGGTGAAAGTTCAGGTTGTTTTTTTTTCCTTTTTTTTTGTTCTGTCTGTGAGCTGTGTGTTCATCACATTTCCCAAGGATCGTTTCCTGTCACCTTACCGGATAAAAAGAATTGAGTGAGACGCTGACAGATGGGTCAGACAAACAGTCAATCAAACAGCTCTCCCCGACCGCCGCGGCTTGGCGGAATGATTTCACTGAACGCTTCAGACACTTTGTGCCGCAAAACATGTCAAGTCTAAAAAGTCTCTGTGCGGATCGGCATAAGAGGGCCCTGTTATCATACACAACATGTGCCGGCTTAGACGGGACCGGGAGCAAGGCCAAATCACAAAGAACAGTCAAATAAAAGCAGGACCAAAATATATAAAAATACCTTTTATTTCTCATCTCTATTACTAAATCAGAGGGAAAAAAAAAGATCTTTTTTTTTTAGCTTTTAACTTTATGGGTTTATTCACATGACCGTCTAAAATGCCACGTTTAGATGCATACACGCTATAATTTTGTATGCATTCAAACGCAGCACTAAATTAACCACTTCAATAATGGGCACATTCACCTCCTTCCTGCCCAGGCCAATTTCCAGCTTTCAGCGCTGTCGCATTTTGAATGACAATTACTCAGTCATGTAATGCTGTACCCAAAATAAATTTTTATCATACTTATTTTGTAAATTAGTAATTTTTCTCCTTCACTGATGAGACGGCACTGATGAGCTGGCACTGATGGGCACTGATGAGGTGACACTGATGAGAAAGCACTAATATGCAGCACTGATGGGCACTGATAGGCGATATTGGTGGGCACTGATGAGCAGCCTTTATGGGCACTGATATGCCCCAATGATAGGCGGCACTGATGTGTACTGATATGTGGCACTGATGGATGGCACTGATAGGCGGCACTATGAGGAGAGACACTTATCGGCTCTCCTCTACTCATGCGCTGTCAGTGTGAGTAGAGAAATTCCGGCACTTCCTATTTACACTTTGGACACAGCTGATCACATGGTAAAGAGCCTACGTCATAGGCTCTTTACCGTGATCAGAGATCTGAGCGACACACTGCACCACCGCCTCCGGGGCATGCACAAGCACCATGTTGTGAAGGACGTCATATGATGCCCAGTCACAACAAATAAACCACTGCCTGGTCGTCATTTTGCTATAGGCCGGGCGAGTGGGGTTAATCAATAAAGCCACACAAACGGCTCTTAAAAAACTGAGGACACAACTGTGTTTGGTAAAATAATGAAGCTGGTTAATTGGTAACATCCAATGCATCAATTCATTATTGGTTACATGGTAGAATACATCAGCAACATTCTAACGCGTTTCGGCCCAAGCATTACTCATAGCATGTTTGTACAGACACAGAACACTCACTAAAATAGAAATCCTCTTCAGGATTGAGGATTCCTATTTTAGTGAGTGTTCTGTGTCTGTACAAACATGCTATGAGTAAGGCTTTGGCCAAAACACATAAGCGTGTTATTGCTGTGTCTCATGTAGCAAATAAAGAATTGCTGCAATGGATGTTACCGAGTAGCTGACTTCATTATATTATAGGATTACTGATTGCTACATTCCAAAGGCATTTGGGTGACAGCACCAGTTCCCATTCACCCAGGTCATTTGTGGTAGAGCATGTTTTCTTTGTTGTCCAGGGCCATGCATATTTGCTGTTCACGTCTAAATGTGAATACTTTAGGTGCATATTTTTCATAGGATCTCCTTCTAGCTCTGCAAAAGAATAAAAGTCAAACATGGCAAAAAAAGGCTCATATTAACAATGAAGTGATATACAGTATGCCCATAAAATCCATATAACAGTCTATTATATAATATCCATAAAATATCCATATCAATAAACTGGTGTTGAATTTGGCAATCAAATCAAACATCAAGAGTTGCGCAACCCCCATATCCGCTGTAGGGGAGCCTTTGATGGTGTCTTGACTGTGCCTTGGTATATGGGTTTCTGGGTAAGCTGCTATTCATCCATCCTTTCCCCAAGAAACCAATTTATTATGAATAATGATGTGTATCACTTGATTCCTTTGTAAAATACTGTATATGTTTTGTGTTTTAGACTTCCTCCTGATGAAGCGGTATTAACACCCCGAAACATGTAGAGGGACTACGTCCGATGTGGACCTACCATATTTGGTCTCCATCTTGGAGTATATTAAGTACCAGTATATTTATACAAGACACCTCTGTTTTTACTGTTCGCCCTTTAGACATGAGAAATGTTGTGCTCTTTTCATGTATTTTATCCTTGTGTATATAAATAAAATTATGCTTTATATTAATACATATGTTATCTGTTTGATGCTGAGATAGTCCATTTCCTCTTTCAGAGACTAGTTTGGGGAGCTGTCTCTTGGCCTCCCCCCAATTTTTGAATCAACGGGATGATGGTATCTCCCCCTATCTTTGGTAACTTATCTTTACCCTTAGTTTAGCTGAAGCTTCCCCCCTCCCCTTTTTCATTTAATCAAGCACTAATAAAAGTCACAAGACTGCTATATACTGCCAATGAGAAAAGATTTATATTTACTAAAATAATTGCATTTCCATGTTCTGTGTACTGTGGGAGACCGGATATAGTGAATGCAGGGTCCTGGGTTTAGTAACACTTTAACATTCATAGTATTCATTAGCTTATCAAAGAGTAATAATAAAATATCATAGGAACTAAGGCAAGATCTAATGGATTTGACCTGAGAAGGGTTTGAAACCAAGGACCCAAGGACCCTACTGCTGCAAAGCAGATCTGCTAATAACTGCGCCACTGTGCTACATTGGAGATGATGTCATCAGTCTGCTGCAGGCAGGAGGAAGCATTTCCTTTTTCTCCTCTCCCCAGCGATCAGACTGCAATATTGTAGCATTGTGCAAGTCACAGGGAGAGAAGCTGTAGCAGGGGCTGTTCAAGAGATTTGTGAAAACTTCCAAGAACTGCACAGGCTCCAGAATTTACATGATTGTGTTATCTCTGAGCCAGCTTCTCAGTCCAGGAAGGAGAAGGTGACCCTGGACGATGGCTGAATAAAGATGGCCCCGCCCTTCTGGAGAGAAGAGCAAATTATGGCATTGTTGGGGGGAGTACTGTGATCTGACACATTACTGAGTATGCTGCACTTATGAAAAAAAAAAATGTCCACTTTGAAATCGGACTGGCAGTTGGAGTGGTTGCTCCATAAGATTACAGGAGGAGGGCAGTACTTGGGTGGGCATACAGTAAAAACTAAAACTACCAGTGTAGAAAACCTAAAAGACATTACTAGGAATGACAGATTCCATACAACGGTCTGGCTGCCTTTCCGTAGACATCAGAGGCGGTGAGCCAACTACAGGAGCAGGGTATTGAGGATTCTTGGAAGTCCAGTCTAAAAGCTGACTGGTGTCACACTGTAGAAAATACAAATCATCCTTTGAGCTCTATGTCACTCTGCTCTTCCCCTTTGGATGGATATACACTTTAAACTTGAGGTTGGTCATCATGTAGTAGCTCACCAACTCGCATGAAACGTGCCTCTAAATGTGAAAAAAGGGACTTTATTTTCTTGACTCGCTAATAATGAACGCCATTCATTTTATAAACTGCTTTTTCAGGGTGACTGACTTTTTGAACAATTTGAAAGTCCTCTGAATGTAATTTCGTAGATGGAATGCCATTACTATAAGCATGAAATTGAATGCGATTCTCCAGACTCCGTTCTTTCTTTACTATCTTAACTTTTATAGACAGAAAAAAAACGCACTCCGGTTAATTACTCCAGAACACCCAGAAACCCCCCAGAGTCCCCTGGGTCACCTCAGACAAGCAATCCAACGTCACCAACGATAAGTTCATTAAAAAATGATTATAATAAAAACCTATCAACATAATGTTTTGCCTCAGGGTTCTCCTGGTTTTGGTCTTATCCGTTTGAGATAAATTAATATTTCAGCAATTTATAATGCTTGCCAGACAATTCTCATTTTTTTTTTGTCCTGGCATCGGCAATAAGTCTTCCTAATGCCTTTGGTAGTGGGAGCTACAAGACAGGCCGCAGGGCACTAAGATAAGTGGGAGACATGAGCCGAAATATTGTTAATGCACAAAACATCAAATTAATGCAAATTTCTTAACAGTGGTGAAAAAAAGAGGCTTTGAACCTTATAAACAAATGCAAATTAACTTAAATATTTCCAATCATTATCAGGTAATGAATATGTATAGGAACACCCGACAAATAGGATGTGAAACAATTCTTACTTTTGTTAACTTTATCTTGCCAGTAGGTGCAAAGTTTTGGCATTAGCATTATAGTCACTTCCTTCTTTCCTTTCCGTCATCCTCTCTTCCTTTCCAAATTCCTTTCTTCCTTTCCTTCACCCTCCTCTTTTTTCACATTCCTTTCTGCCTTTCCACAGTCCATCCATCCTCTCTGCCTTCTTTCCTTCTTTTTCAAGTCTTTCCTTCCCACCATCCTCCCTTTCTTACCAGAGCCCTTTCTTCCTTTCCACCATCCTTCCTTCCTTTCCACAGTCCTCCATTCCTTTCCACTATCCTTCTTTCCTTTCTATACTCCTTCCTTCCCCTCCACATTCATTCTCATTTCCCACCAACCCTCCCCCCCTCCATTGCACATTCCTTTTCCCCTTCCTATTATTCTCCCTTCCTTTCCACAGTCCTTCCTTCCTTCCCACTATCCTCCCTTTTTTCCACAATGCTTCTTCCCTTTCCACAGTCCTTCATTCCTTTCCATCATCCTTCCTTCCTTTCCACAGTCCTCCATTCTTATCCACCACTCTTCCATCCTTTCCATAGTCCTCCATTCCTTTCCACCATCCTTCTTTCCTTTCTACACTCCTTCCTTTCCTTCCACATTCATTCTCATTTCCCACCAACCCCCCCCCCCCCCTTCCATTGCACATTCCTTTTCCCCTTCCTATTATTCTCCCTTCCTTTCCACAGTCCTTCCTTCCTTCCCACTATCCTCCCTTTTTTCCACAATGCTTCTTCCCTTTCCACAGTCCTTCATTCCTTTCCATCATCCTTCCTTCCTTTACACAGCCCTCCATTCCTTTCCACCATCCTTCCTTCCTTTCCACAGTCCTCCACTCTTATCCACCATCCTTTTTTCCTTTCTACACTCCTTCCTTCCCTTCCACATTCATTCTCATTTCCCACCAACCCCCCCCCCCCCCTTCCATTGCACATTCCTTTTCCCCTTCCTATTATTCTCCCTTCCTTTCCACAGTCCTTCCTTCCTTCCCACCATCCTCCTTTTTTTCCACAATGCTTCTTCCCTTTCCACAGTCCTTCATTCCTTCCGGTCATCCTCCCTTCCTTTCCACAGTCCTCTCACCCTTTCTTAGTTCTAGTTAATTTCCTCCTTCCTTCCCACAGTCCTTTCATCCCTTTTCTGTACACTTTCCTTTCCTGTCTTTTCACCTTCCTTCTTTCTCACCATCCTCCCTATATTTCCTCAGTCCTTTCTTCCTTCCCACCATCCTTCCTTTCTTTCCCCAGTCCCTTCTTCCTTCCCACCAGTGGCGGCCTGTCCATTAAGGGTGCACGGGCGCCGCCCCCTCTGTCCTCGCCACCCCCATCTATGCTATAGATAGATTCATGCATAGCATGAATCTAGTTGTGGTCGACCGCGACCACCCCTATTCATGTGGCCGGCCCCTTTGAGGCACCAGCTGCATGAATTACCGATTCAGGGGTTTCTTTGAAGCATATCATTAGAGCCGTAGGCTCTAATAGGCTTCAATATAGTGTGCCTTGTGGCGCATGCAGAGCGTGCCACGGCAAGCCCTTAGAAAGGCAAATGAACATTTGCCTTTCTAACACTAAACCACTCTCCGCCAATCAGGAAGCGCCGGTGTGTTACCGGTTTCCAGATTGGCAGAGAAGACAGGCGATCCTATTGGACACCTTTCTCATTGGAGCAGGGGGATGCACGGCCAAAGCCAAGTCCCTCCTCGCTGCCTGCTGCCCGCTCCTAGATGGGGTAAGTGTGGGATTTTGATGTCCCGACTACCCTGGGGGGGATCTTCTGTCAGTGCCGTGAGCCCCGCAGGGGGGGGGGGGCTGTATACCACTATCTATGGGACTGTATATCCCTATCTGTGGTGCTGTATATCCCTATCTATGGTGCTGTACACCCCTATCTATGGTGCTGTATATCCCTATCTTTGGTGCTGTATACCCTGTGAGCAATTAACTCGTGGGGATAACTCTTCAGAGGAAAAGACTCAGCATGGAGGTCAGTTTCTTTAAAATCTGACGGCTTGCGAGGTTTATTATTACAGGTTTGCAAGCCCAAAAACACATAAAAGAACAGAAATCAAAACCTCGCTGTCCGGCGCTAAACTAAACAATCTGGTTTCCTCTCTATACAGTGTGGGGCTGTCCCCGACACCCACAAAACAAAAGCACAGTGCAAACCTTGATCCAAATTAGCAGGCAAAGCTCACTCAGCTTTCTCCCTCTGAGATCCAGGATAGCGCTCCCCTATGCTCTCTTCCTGGTCATTTAATGCAGATGGAGAGGGGTTTGAGTGGACGAGAAAGTCCGGGCCGGAACCAGCTCTGCCACTGTGGCTGGCAAAACCTGGGTCGAACTCTCGCTAGTCGCCTCAAAATGATCGCATAATGTCACATATCCCCCCCTCTGCTCAAGCCCCTCAGGACCTAAACGTCTGTAGGGCCAGGAACCACCTAGTCACTCGGCTATTTTTCTCTTGGTTGTTACACATCCACTTAAGGGGGGGCATGGTCAGTGATTAACCTGAATGACCTTCCCAGCTGGTAGTATTTTAGGGCCTCTAAGGCCCATTTGATAGCCAGGCACTCCTCTACAATGGCATAATTCCTTTCAGGTCTATTAAGCTTCCTGTTTAAGTAGATGATCGGGTGCTCCTCACCGTCTCTGATTTGGGAAAGAACAGCAGCTAGTCCCCCCTCAGAGGCATCGGTTTGAACCACAAACTCCTTTGTGAAGTCTGGGGTCACGAGCACCAGCTGTACACAAAGGGCTTGCTTCAACTTCTGGAAGGCCTTCTCGGCTTCGGGATTCCACTTAACCATTCCTGACCCTCTACCCTATGTTAGATCAGTCAGAGGGATGGCAATGGTGGCAAAGTCGGGGATAAAGCACCGGTAATACTCTGTAATCCCCAGGAAGGCCTGAACCTGTTTCTTGTTCACCGGTTGGGGCCACTTTTGAATAGCCTCGATCTTATTGGTCTGATTAAGCTTAATCAGACCCCAACCAATAACATACCCAAGGTATTTGGCCTCCTCTAGACCTATGGCACACTTTTTCGGGTTGGCTGTTAAACCTGCTACCCTCAGCGAAATCTACCACTACTGCATGCGACTCTCAATCTGGGCTGTGGATGACCACATCATCCAGATAGGCCACTGCATAGGGCTGATACGGCCTCTGAAAGGATGCAGGGGCCCCATGCAGACCAAATGGCTTTCCTTTGTATTGGAAGGGCCCCTCGGGGGGGGGGGGGGTAGAGAAGGCCGTTTTTTCCTTTGCTGACTCCGATAGGGAGATCTGCCAGTATCCCTTAGTTAGGTCTAGGGTTGTTATGTACTGGGCACCTCCCAACCTATCCACAAGTTCGTTAACCCGCGGCATCGGGTATGCGCCAAACTTAGACACTTAATTCAGCTTCCTGAAATCGTTGCCGAACTGGATAGTGCCATCGAGCTTTGGGACCAGTACTATTTGGCGTGACCAGGCGCTGTGGGACTCCTATCACATCTAACTTCAACATGGTTTTTATCTCTCTGGCTACCTTCTTGTCCAACATCAGTGCCTAAGCGCACAAATGCTCTTCTGGAAGAATAGTCA
Source organism: Glandirana rugosa (assembly GCA_018402905.1). Classification (NCBI taxonomy): domain Eukaryota; kingdom Metazoa; phylum Chordata; class Amphibia; order Anura; family Ranidae; genus Glandirana; species Glandirana rugosa. The sequence continues at coordinate 286,805 of BLSH010158241.1, read as the reverse complement.
AACATTCCCATAGACACACTCCTAAACCTTGTGGAGAGCCTTCCCAGAGGAGTTGAAGCTGCAAAGGGTGGGCCAACTCAATATTGAACCCTACGGACTAAGACTGGGATGCTTTTAAAGTGTAAAGGCAGGCGCCCCTTTATTTTTGACAATATAGTGTAGTTGCTTTCTTCCTTCCGTATTTCTTCCTTTCATTTCTTTTCTCCTTTCCTTCATTCCTTTTTCCATTCGTCCTCTTTTCCTTTCCTCCCTTTCTTGTTTCATTCATCCTTTCATTTATCTGGATACCTTTTTCTTTTACCATAGCTATGCAGTGAGTAAAGAACAGGTGCCCTATTGGAAGATTTCTCTTTACAGTCACAGTCACAGCTGAAATGTTTGGATTTCCAATTGCTTACTGTTCCGGTGACAGTGGCCACCAGGATAAATGTAGAGCAGGAATGTCCCCTTGTGTAGCGCCCCCATAGTATAGGTGCTTTTACTTTTGTAGATTTTTGGTAGGAAAGGAAAAATCTAGTCAGGCCTGACTGTAAGTGCAGGCCTGAAAGTTTTGATCTGGGCTGGTAGTGGCTCAGGGGTTGGGCTGGAGATAGAGGAAAGATACACTCCTTGGAGCTTTCCTTCCCCTTGAGCTGGGAAAGCCCTATAAGGGGGATGGATGAGGAGGTGTCACTTCCTAATGTATGACAAGGAGCTCTGACCAATCCAGCGGCTGGATTGGCAGGGGGCAGGCCTCCTTAAATACCAACCAAGGGGAAAGAGAGCCATTAGACTGCAGGACAGACAGGATGGGTCTGGCGAATGGATGGGCTGGGAGTTGTAGTTCATCCAAAGGCCCAGCTAGCACCAACGTACTTTGCTACACTAAAAAGATTGCAGGGTTTCAGTGAAGGAAACCTGCGACTCTTACCCACAAAGGGTGGATCTAAGGCCTTGCAAGCGGCTGCAGCAGGCCGTACAATGTGCTAGCTGTGGTGAAGAAGCAGTGTCATGGAGGTCTAATAAATTTCCCTTCGGACCAAGAGAGCAGATGTAGCGGTCAGCAAGTAGTGTGCTGGAGAGAAGTAAAGAAGAAATGTAAGGGTCAGCAAGTCGTGTGCTGGAGGAGAAGAAGAAGTGTATATACTGGAGGTGTATATGGTGTGTCTCATGTTCAATTACTGGGCATTCCACAGTCATCCCTAATCCCTATCCAAGTTCAAATCCCTAAATAAAATAAGAAAAACAAAGCACTGGCCTGTTCAGTGAATTTGGATGTGTGGAATTCGCGTGATTGAGGGCAGCAGGCAGGTGGACTACAACTCTTAAGGGAGCACATGGCTACACTTCTACACAGTCTAATGTGAGTGTCAAACATTCTAAGAATCCAAAAACGTTTAATATTAGTATTAGTTCACATACAGCAACACAGAACTATCAACACGTTTCAAGTGCTCAAAGAACTTCTTCAGGGCTTCAGGACTCAAAACTGGCACAAATCACCAAGAGTTTACTGTTTGCTGCACAGGTTACAGCCAAAATGAGTGAATCAGCAAATAAATAAAGAACAATTCCAGGTATTGATATTTGTACTGATTGGACCAATGTAGCTATGTATATATAAACCAAAACCAGACATTTTATTGCCCACACACTTTGCTCAGCGCTTTAGGATACACAGTCCATACGTCAGAATGAGTCAGAATGAGCTGCTGCTAAAGATTTATCCAAATAATTAAATTCTCCAAATACACAAATAAGACTCAGTATTTGTAGCAGCGCTTCATATTCACACACTAATTCCTGGTGTGCATTACTTATGACAGTTCATAAAGGGTTAAGGCATAAATCTTGCTTGAGGAGTTTTTAATGTGCACCATCCACCAACACAAGGCATCACGTGGGAAAAGACCCCCTCAGGGTATGCGCTTACCACAATGTGGCTAATGTAACACCTTTAAACACTCATTAATGGTGTCTTCCTCATCCCAGTGCTACATCACCAATACTCCAGGCATGGACGGGCAAAAAAAGAGAGACCTCTCATAGCGCAACTCTGCAAGCATTTATTTTATCCACACAACCCCCCTTTTCAAAACCATACTCACAATATGCAAGCAAATAAACAGCAGTCAAGATAAAACATCGGTATATCACTGTAGCTACGAACATATAGACAGCAGGGGTTCATCCGAACATTCATCCGAACATACCTCCCTCCATCACTTCCTGCTCGGTGAACTGCACACGTCACTTCTGGTACGCCACTAGGTCACGCACTGACACGTTTCGTCATCGGGACTTCGACAGAGGGCGCGGCCTAGCGGTGCGACGTACCCATTTTATACCTAAGTGCTCTGCATAGATCCTCCCACCTATCGTGACGCTGGTCCTCTCACGACCAATCCCACATATGCTAATCCGCTCTTATGGGAGGACCCACATTCAGGAAGTTCCCCAATGATTGCACCATTTCTACTGCTGTGTAAAACCAGTTTTTACCTGGTAAAGCACATTTGGTCGGCATCACCCACCACAAGATAGGCAACCAGTGGGGATGCTAAGCACCTTATGGCATTACATGAGAACTAGATGCATTTCCATCTGTTCCGCATAAATTAAAGTGACACAATTTAAACATAAAATTACATAATAACATTACAATATCATAAAATGTACAATTAGTACGCATTGGTAACAAGATTGAGTATCTTGACATTCATTCAAAAGGTATTAACATTGATCAATGGAAAAGGAGATATGCCAATTAAAATAATTTAAAAATAAAATAGCCATTAACAAATTTAATAATCACTAATAAAACACTTGATATCCAAATCAACATTTAACCCCTTGGGTACTAAAGAGTCAGTCAAATAAATCCATCAGGTTTCAAGCTTGGAGAGTTCACACACCATATTGGACCCTTGCCATACGGGGCTCACTCTATCTATACCCCAAAACGTTAAACCCAAGGGATCTTGGTTATGATACAACTTAAAATGTAATGAGACGTTATGGTCCTTAAAACCCAATTTAATAATGGTGTTGTGCTCGGCAATTCTCACTTTTAATGCCCTTTTCATGCGTCCTATATATAATAGGCCACATGGGCACATGAGTGCATAAACTATATGTGTCATGTTGCAAGTCATAAAATCAGAGATTTTAAACTCCTTCACATTGGCAGGGGAGTTGAAAGTGTTTCTACCCCTTATTGTCCTTGCAACCGTCTTGCATGCCCTGCACCTCCGGCATGCAAAGAAACCTTTTTGTTTCCAAAACGGCGGGTCCAAGACCTTTTTTTACAATTTTATCCCCCACATTTTGTGCTTTACGATATATAAACTTAGGAACCTGTGGCAGCACTGGTCCCAAATGTTTATCCAGAAGTAATACATGCCAGTGGTTCCTAAATATTGCCTCCACTCTCAACACGTTTCAGGTGCTCAAAGAACTTCTTCAGGGCTTCAAGACTCAAAGCCGGCACAAATCACCAAGAGTTTACTATTTGCTGCACAGGTTACAGCCAAAATGAGTGAATCAGCAAATAATTAAAAAACAATTCCAGGTATTGATATTTGTACTGCTTGGACCATTGTATCTATGTATATACCATACTTGTGGGATCCCTCTAGAAGGTGAAAATCAACACTGATCTTCACTGGCCTCTGAGTCCCATGCCGAGCACCTTGTCTGCTGAATTGTGAACACAGGAGGTTGTCTGCTCGGCACATGCACCATTCAGAGATCACTTTTTCTCAATGACTGCAAAACATTCTCTGATTGAATAAGGAATAGGGTTTGAGTGATGATGTCACACTCTCCACCTCGTCCAAACAAAGAATGATTTGCACGCATTGAAAAAAATACATTGAATTCTCTGAATGGTGCCCATGCCAGAAGAGGGACCTTCTGTGTTCACAAGGAAGAAGGGCCTAGAAGGTAGTAGAGATCATCGGAGTAGCAGTGCCTGCTACAGAGATTTCCAGCTTCTAGAGGGTATGGTATATACTGTACATATTGTAGTTACATTGGTCCAAGCTTTACCTATGTAACTATGTAAAAATATCCATACCTGAAATTCTTCTTAAACTCTTGATAATATGTTCAAACTTTGAGCCCTCATGATGGCTCATTAGGTTTAAGCCCTGAAGAAGGCAGGAGGGGTCTGTGTTTTTTTTGTGACCCAACACTAAGATTAAATGTTTTTGGAATCTTAGACTTTCATAAGACTTTATATTTGTGAATCTTCAAGTCTGGGCCCCTTGTTTAAGGGACAGTCCATTTTTGTCACAAGTGGCCTGGCCAATGTCATTACACCTTATCATGAACTAACTGATCTTCTGATAATTTGAATGCACGGTCTTATTTCTAGTTGTTTTAGCAATAAAATCCTGACATTGGTCCTGATCCTTCTCGATTCCATCCAAAAAAAACCAAAACCTTTTGGCTAGGGAACCATTTCATGTCATGTAGAGCTTTACAGGGACTTCAGAGCCCCTCTTTGTCAGTGTCAGGACCTGGCAGCATTTACACTATTAGCAGGTTGACAAGGCTTACCGGTTAATGAATAGGCATGTTCCCCTTGCTGCCAGCAGGTTGTCTCTCGCTATTCATAACTGCCGTAATACGCCAAGAGGATAACTTCCGTAAACAGCATTTGCAATGATCTTCTTGGAGGAAAAAAAAATGCAATCGCATTCTCTTCCTCCGAGCGTGGACCGCTATATCACTCCACTGCTTTTTAATAGGGAAGATAAATTCTGTTTTAAATTTACACATGCATCACAGTTCCCTTTCTTTTGCCAAGATGATGCACAACAAGGACTGCGGGCGGTGTGAATTTTGCTCGCTGTCGCAGTGACGATTTGAAGGGGGAGTAAATTCAAGCTTTTAAAATAAAACTGCAGAAAAAGACTTTATTGCTACGAGATTCTTAAAGTTCAGCAGCCGGAGTAAGAGGAATTTGTGCATATGGATAATTATTTCTGAAGTAGCTACCAAGAGGTAATGGACATGGCAGGGATTGGTTAATGGGTAATTAAAGGGTCAGTCCGCTCTCAGCAGGGGCGGATCCAGAGCCTAGTCTCGGGAGGGGCACTGCCAGAAAATACGTTTTTTTGCGGGCAATTTGTCGGGGCTTCTCTGGTCACCCCCCCTCTCAGGTCCCCCCACATGTTCTGTATGGTCCCTTGCTTCTCTGGTAACCGCCTCTCAGGTCCCCCCACATGTTCTGTATGGTCCCCCCCCTCTCAGGTCCCCCCACATGTTCTGTATGGTCCCCCCCTCTCAGGTCCCAACACATGTTCTGTATGGTGTCCCCCCCGCTCTCAGGTCCCCCCACATGTTCTGTATGCCCCCCTCAGGTCCCCCCACATGTTCTGTATGGTCCCCCCCGCTCTCAGGTCCCCCCACATGTTCTGTATGGTCCCCCCTCCCCTCTCAGGTCCCCCCGCATGTTCTGTATGCCCTGGACTCTC
>BLSH010158241.1:248252-267525 GCA_018402905.1 Glandirana rugosa | reverse complement strand
TGCTGCGACAGTCCCCCCCCCTCGCTTGCACCGCCGGGTGCGACACAGTGAGACAGCAGACAGACACGGGTAATTTAGAGACAGACAAAGGCACATTAAATATTCACCAGGCTGTCGCAGGGAAGCCGTCCACACAGCCGTGACACCAGATCCCAGGCGAGCTCCAGTCGGGTCCTCAGTCACCATGTCTTCTCACTCCTCTGCCTCAGACGCCTCCCCTTCCGATCGTTGGGCCCCCTTTGTGATACAGTGGCCGCTGTAGATGTAGCGGGAGACGGGCGCTATAAAGTGACGTCATCGGTAGGCGCTTCCTTCACCACACGTCTCCCAGCACGCTGTCTCCCCCATCGAGCACTCTGCAGAGCCGAGCCCGCCGCAGATGCTGCTCCCCGAACGGCGCCGTCACACAGGGAAACCCCCGCTTCCGTCGCTGGTGGCCGCGGCCGTCCCAGACACAGAGCCCGCGCCAGTGGTGACAGTCCTCCCATGCCAGGCCGCGCTGCGGGCGGGTCTACTACCGCCCGGCCAGCCGCCATATCCCAGTCCACAGATGGAGGCCTGTAGGGGGAAGTAGAAGGCACCTTCCCGGATGCTGATTCCTCCCAGCCCCCCCGCCAGGCAGAGGAGCGGGTCTCTTTGCTCTAGGGGCTGAAGGGTCCAAAGTTGGGCTCACCTTGGGGTCTCCTCTGGGCTGAGGCATGCAGGAGGCCATGAAAAACGTCCTCTTCTTGCTTCCAAGGCTCTGCACTGATCCACCCAGGGCTCCTCCCTGACACTGGACCCCTGCAGGCACACCCAGCCCAGCCTGGCCACACCCTGCCCCCTTTTGTCACCCAATAAGCAAATTACCTGACCAGGGCTACATAACCATCCCCCAGTTCTAGCCTGCCCAGCAACCCAGTCATGTAGGCCCTCCACTTAACGCTGCACTTTCAGTTCCAGGCCTATTCTTTACCCACACAGTCCGGGATCTGAATGTGACCTTTACCTGTCATGGGGAAAATTCTATCAAGGCCTTTTTATGGATGACTAAAAATCTAAACAATTTCTCCATTCCCTGGACGTGAAAAATAGTTCCGGCCAAATATAAAAACTTCACTTTGGAACAAATAACGGCTTGGATGTAACCATCTTCCCCTGGAACGGGCTCCCTGCCGCCGCTATGTCTTTTAATCTATTTTTGTCACATTAGTTTTAAATCTTTTCTCGTCTGTACCCTACATTAATCTGCCTCGTATCGCCTGTTCTCGCTTCTTGGCTAAAATGAGTCCCCTTTGTGCGCTGCGTTGCCTCCAGTGTTATGCCGAGCGGCACACGAATGAATGCTTTGACAGGGATGAAAAAAGGTTCATTGAAAGTATTACTGACCCTCGGACAAACAGGTAACAGAGCCGGACCTCTATTAGATGTCCCACCAGTCCACTTTTCATCACACCCACTTATGGCCAGATTTTGTGGTCAACCATTTCTGAATACTTTACATAAAAAATAATTAAAGCTGAACTCCGGAATAAGCTAATATTGTCTAAATGCAAGAGTTATGTGTATTCTTCCTTGAATCTTCTTGTGTTTTGTGTATTTCTTTCAGATCTGTACAATAATCCAGTGCAAGACTTTCCCTCTGTGCTGGACCTTACTATAATACTGACCAGTCACTGCTACTCTCTCCACTTGTGCAGGGTGACTGGTCTTGTCTCCGCCCCTTCCTGTCACTTTCTGCAGCCAGCCTGTATTGGGAGGAGTCTGCTGGGCCCCTCCCACAACTCTGCTCTCTGCACAGGCTGTACAGCACAGTGATGATGCCACTGCTACATTTGTATAGTAATGTCTGGGTTTGCAAAGAAATTTGGTGCATGCAAGGTTCATTTATATCCCTTGTGGCCATTAAAAAATATATTTAACTGAAATATTTGTGCTTGGAGTTCAGGTTTAAGTATACTTAATGTAATAAAATGCCAGCCAGTTTTGGATATGGTGGGAAAAGGTTAGATTCTCTTGTCAGGTTTCTCTGGCTGTCTGTGTCCCCATTTTTGAATTCTCTCCTTACTTCCTGATCTGTGGAAACTCAGCATGGCATGGCTTTCAATGAAACAAGCCAGCTATAGCAGACATGCATGGCATTAAAGACCAGTACAGACCTATTTACTGATAGCTGACAGAATGATTTGTGGTCCTTTAAGTACAATTTAACACTTTCTGATTTAATATGGAGCATGGATATAATTTACATACACTTTTTCACTTTGCCTCTTTTGGTCCCACCCTTTATCAGCCTCCTACAGGTATTCCCACTATTAGTCTCCTGTAGCCAATCCCAATGTCCCCCTCCTCAGGCCCTCCCACTATCACTTTCCTGCAGCCACTTTCGCTATTAGCCCCAAACAACCAACCACCCCCCTCCTTCTGCAATCAATTACACTCCTCCTCAATCAGCCTCCTACAGTGCCTCCCGCTATCAGCCTCCAGCAGCCACTCCCACTATCAGCCACTTGCAGCCACTTTCATTATCTCCCTCCTGCAGCTGCTCCCACTATCTGCCTCCTGAAGCCACTCCCAAAATCAGCTTTCTGTAGCCACTCCTACTATCAGCCTCCTAAAGCCGTTTCCACTATCAGCCTTCTACAGCCACTCCCACTATCAACCTACTGAAGCCACTCCCACTATCAGGCTCCTGCAGCCAATTCCATTATCAGCCTAATGCGGCCACTTCCATTATCAGTCTCCAGCAGCCACTTCCATTATCGGCCTCCAGCAGCCACTCCCACTATCAGCCTCCAGCAGCCACTCCCACTATCAGCCTCATGCAGCCACTCCCACTATCAGCCTCATGCAGCCACTTCCATTATTGGCTTCCAGCAGCCTCTTCCATTATTGCTCTCCAGCAGCCACTTCCATTATTGGTCTCCAGCAGCCACTTCCATTATTGACCTCCAGCAGCCACTTCCATTATCGACCTCCAGCAGCCCCTTCCATTACCAGTCTCCAGCAGCCATCCCCACTATCAGCCTCCTGCAGCCACTCCTACTATCTGCCTCCTGCAACCATTCCTACTATCTGCCTCCTGAAGCCACTCCTACTATCAGCCTCCTGCAGCCACTCCCTCTGTCAGCCTCCTGCAGCCATTTCCACTATCAGCCTCATGCAGCAACTTCCATTATTGGCCTCCAGCAGCCTCTTCTATTATCGGTCTCCAGCAGCCACTTCCATTATGAGCCTCCAGCAGCCACTTCCATGATCGGCCTCCAGCAGCCATTCTACTATCAGCCTCCTGCAGCCATTGACATTATCCTCCTCCTACAGCCATTGCTGCTATCACCCCCCTGCAGCCATTCTAATATCAGCCTCCTGCAGCCATTCTACTATCAGCCTCCTGCAGCCACTCTACTATCAGGCTCCTGCAGCCATTCTACTATCAGCCTCCTGCAGTCATTCTACTATCAGCCTCCTGCAGTCATTCTACTATCAGCCTCCTGCAGCCATTCTCACTATCAGCCTCCTGCACCCCCACTATTAGCTTCATGTACCACTCACCACTGCTGACACCATTCCTGTCATCATGTCCACTGTCCACCTCCTGCAGCCGCTCCCACTGTCAGCCTACTGCAGCCACCTTCACTGTTAGCTTCATGCAGCCACACACCAATGCCACTATTCAGACTGTCTCAATATCAACTTCTGCAGCCAACCTCACTATCAGCCTCTTGAAGAACTTTTTTTAATATCAAGCATATTTTGTCTAAGTTTCTCTAATCTCTGTTACATACCTACAAGAAATATTTTTAACTATTGACTTTGTGGATTTTCAAATGTATAGATTTTCTATATATTGAGAGTTAGACTAAATGGTGGGAGGAAGGAGTCCTAAGGGGAGACCTTCTAAATCTTAGACACATATTGTCTGGTAACACATCCTTAAAGAATTATATACACAAAAAACCTAAATAAAGAAAAGAGGACTTTAAAGGTACCACATATTACGTAAAAAGTCAATGTTTTATTCTACAAATGTCATGTTATAGCTCAGGACTAATTTTGTTGTAATGGGGTTGCTTGTGTCACTGCTCTTATTTGTTTGTTGAAAGATAAGGTCCTCCTTTTTATGTTTATTGGCCCATTGGTAAGCTTTTTCAGGGTCCTTTGGAGTACCCCTGGGCCAGTAATCTGTTTTTGAGCTCATTGGCATGTTTGTGAAAGTCTTCTAGTGACAAGCAATTATGCTTAATACACAAATGTTGCCCATAAGGTATAGATTTAACCAAACTGAAGGTGCCCACTATTGGATTTCAAGATGGTATTCCCTGCTTTAGGCTTACAAAATAGGTTGTTGCTAATTTGAATTCTGGATTTATGAATATTTAAATAGCCAAAAATGAGATTTGCCTTTGGTTGCATGTCATGGTAAATGAAAGGGTCAAATTATTTATATTTAACATTTGAATGAAGGTAGCAAGTAGTTTTTTTGGTCCTTCCAGAGTATGAGGATGTCATCTATGTACCTGTGCCATGATAAAATATGGCACAGGTACATTGGATGCAATTTCACTATACTGTTGTTTTGATATTGGATGCAATTTCACTATACTGTTATTTTGAATGTATCTTCTATCATTGTATAGCTTGAGTTTAGTTAACTTCCTGATGAAGCGGGCTTGGACGCGTGAAAGGCATCGAAGTTACAGCAAGCATTCCATCATTCAAGTCGGGCAGAGTAATGATATATAAAATAATCCCATGTACTTGTAGCGTGGAAATGCAATATTGTTGTCTTTTGAATGTTATATACAGCGGGTAAAATAAGTATTGAACACATAATCATTTTTGGTGCTATTGACATGAAATTTTCACCACATGACGGTAACAGCCCATGCATTCCATACATACAAATAAACTAAAACAATTAAGTTATGTGTAATAAAATGGAATGACACTGGTAACAAGTATTGAACATGCTAACTGAAATGTATTTAATTCTTTGTACAAAATCATTTGTTGGTAATGACAGCTTCAAGATGCCTCCTGCATGGAGAACTAGTCACATGCATTGCTCAGATGTGATTTTGGCCCATTCTTCCACACAAACAGCCTTCAAATCTTGAAGGTTCGGTGGGCCTGAATCTGATCTTTAGTTCTTTCCATATATTTTCTATCAGATTCAAGTCAGGTAATCGGCTGGGCCTTTCTACAGCTTTATTTTCTTTCTTTGAAACCAATTGAGTTTCCTTGCTTTTGTGTTTGGGATCATTGTCTTGCTGAGATGTCCACCCTCGTTTCAACTTCATCATCCTTTTAGAAAGCAATCCTGTCCTTTGTCTGTGCAAAATAATATAAGCTGGTTCAGTCTCAACTGATGGCCTATAAAAAGGTGTCTCATTACCGAGGTGTCACTCAAGAAATATCTCATGATGGGTTAAAGCAAAGAGCTCTTTCAAGACCTTCGCAACCTTATTGTTGCAAAAGACACTGATGGCATTGGTTACAGAAGGATTTCTAAACTTCTGAATGTTCCAGTGAGCACTATTGGGGCCATAATCCGGAAGTGGAAAGAACATCATTTCACCATAAACTGGCCACGACCAGGTGCTCCTCGCAAGATATTTGGCAGAGGAGTAAAAAGAATTATCAGAGGAGTTGTTCAAGAGTCAAGGGCCACTTGTAGAGAGTTTCAGAAAGACCTGGAATCAGCAAGTACAATTGTTTCAAAGGAAACAATAAGTAATGCACTCAACTGCCATGGCCTGTATGCACGCTCACCACGCAAGACTCCATTGCTGAAGAAAAAGCATTCTGAAGCTTGTTTAAAGTTTGCTGCACAACATTTAGGCAAGCCTGTGAAATACTGGGTGAATATAGTCTGGTCAGACCAAAATTGAACTCTTTGGATGCCATAATACACACAATGTTTGGAGGTCAAATGGCACTGCAGATCACCCCAAAAACACCCCCATACCAACAGTGAAATTTGGAGTTGGGAACATCATGATGTGGGGCTGTTTTTCAGCATACAGTACTGGAAAAATTCATATGGTGGAAGGAAGGAGGAATGGAAAAATGTACCAAGACATATCTTGATAAAAATCTGCTGCCAAGCCAAGGAAAATCATTTGGCTTCAAAGAAAGAAAATAAAGCTGCTAGAATGGCCCAGCCAATCACCTGACTTGAATCCAATAGAAAATCTATGGAAAGAACTAAAGATCAGAGTTCATAGAAGAGGTTCACGGAAGAATGGGCTAAAATCACACCTGAGCGATGCAATGCATGCGACTAGTTTCTCCATACAGGAGGCGCCTTGAAGCTGTTGTTAACAACAAATGGTTTTGTACAAAGAATTAAATACATTTCAGTTAGCGTGTTCAATACTTTTTCTCTGTGTCATTCCATTTTATTACACATAACTTATTTGTTTTGGTCTCTTTGTATGTATGGATTGCATGGGTTGTTACCGACATGTGGTGAAAATTTCATGTCAATAGCAGCTTTAGAAATATATTTACCTAGAAAAATGGTGACGTGTTCAATACATATTTTACCCGCTGTATTTTTTTTTAACCATTTGTAGAATAAAACATTTACTTTATACATAATACGTGGTACCTTTAAAGTCCTCTATTCTTTAGCTAGTTTTTTTTTGTGTATATATATATCTTTCACATTCAGCCTAAACATTTCCCCAGATGATCCCCTTATTTGAGTAACAAGAGGAGCTGGAAGGATTGCGCTCTAAGGGTCCTTTCCCAGGGGCTGTCCGATCAGGTCCGCCTGTCAGTTTTTCAGGCGGACTTGATCAGACCCTCCAGTCTCCCCTATGGAGCGGTGGAAGATCCAATCCTGCCTGCAAAAACCAGATGGATGGTGGTCCTATTTTCCTTCCGTCTGGCGGATTGGATAGGATCGGGTGAAAACATACAGGAGGTCCGTTTCCATCCGATTTCCCATAGAGGAGAGTAGGACTGTGCACAGTGGAGCAGACAGGACCTGTCATCTGCCTGTTCAGCGGGCATCAGCAGAGTGATATCCCGCTGAGCAAGCAGAATCCGTAACAGAGGCGCCCGTGGGGCCTAAAGGTATATATTTAGGCTAACATTTGTTCTACCTTTGGTGGGTACATATGTTGATGGAGTCTCACATGCAGTGACCCAGTTTGCATACCTCCCAACTTTCTGAGATGGGAACTAGGGACACTTATATTAGCAAAAATATGTAGGCATAGGACACACCCCCTTAAAGGAGAATTATACAAAAAAACTATTAGTTAAACCCACAAGTGCTTTATTTTTACCACTATTATTCCTTTATACTGGCGCTTGGAAATTACAAATGCAGTAATTTAGAATTTGGATGAAAGGTTTAGCTCTCGGAAACACTTTTTGAGATAAATAGTGCATTTTATATACAACTATATAGATCAGACCAAAATGAGGGACAAATGATGAGGAAAGAGGGACAGAGGGACTTTGTTCCAAATCAGGGGCTGTCCCTCCAAATCAGGGACAGTCCCTGGAAATCCGGGACAGTTGGGAGTTATGTGTTTGTTACACCTGGGAAATTGCATTGGTAGTCATTTGCTGTTTATTTGCATGTTTTTGGTGAGTGCTTAATTGAGCAGAATTTCACATTGGATGGAAGCTTGAACACATGGTGGATATTTACTTTTGACCAAGGACTGTTTTATACTAATATTGGGACAATATTGGGACTCACATATTTTTGGGAATCTTTAATATATACTGTATGTTTGTTATTTTTCTCTTTCAGTTTGTATACCACATAGTGCTGTGCTTGTACAGTTTTGCTTTATATAAGAGTTGTCTGATCTCTTTTTGTGCCAGCAGCTTTTTACTCATTTCGAGCTCTCACTACACATTTTGTATCTTTGAAGCTTTACATTTGCACAGGGCCACATAAGGGAGAATTTTACCTGGGCTGGGAATATTTTTGTACATTGACTAATGCAGGGAGCGCAGGCTGGGATATGAGCCCTACCAACCATCAGACTGGGCTGCAGCTTTTATGTCAGCGGGTACACTCCATTACACCAGATTGTTAAGCGCGGCCTGCTTTTACGGCTTCTGTAATTGGTGCCATGTATCTGGTACCAGGAGCTGCTCCAGCACAAGCAGCCGAAATTTAGCAAGGACGTACTTCCAAAGAAGAAATCTATGCAGAGAAAGGGACAAGATTTTTTTTTTGGTTCATATCTATAGATCCAGCATGAAATATTTTTTTGGCTGCAATACGCTTTAAATACAGCCTGTATTTAATTTTTTTTTGTTTTTTTTAAATTCACGTGCAATTATTGTGTATGTGCTTTTATAACTTGTTTCTACACTCAGTGAAGCTTTATTAGGTACACCTGCTCATTAACCCAAACAGCGTGTAAAGAAAATAGAGCAGAGCTCTAGGCTGTTAGAGCAAAGCACAAGCAATTCCCAGCTTCCTGGGTTCATCAGACCCACTTCTGTAATGATATAGAAGTATAAAGAACAAGGAACCGTGAAAAATGCCATATTTATAAAGTGCCAGCCAAGGGCATTTTCCCCAGGACCACTTGGATTATGACCCCCCTCTTGCCTCAACCCCGTGTTGGTCTAGGAACCCAGGAGTCCACTGTTTTGATGATAAAAATCATTTGGTTCAGGTGAGATCAATATGGCCTTTGATGTCCTGATTTAAAATAAGGAAAACAAATGTCACCAGCACATGAGTGATGAAGGGGTCCTGCGTGGCTCCGAAACCTTGAAATCCGCTGTAACGATGGGCTCACTGATTAAAGCTCTGGACCTACTTTGGGGATCCTTGGTGTGCTGGTGACATTTGTTTTCCTTGACTTGACATGGTTCCAGCCATTGGTCGCTGCAGCACCCGCTTAAATGCACAGCCACTCCTGCAGGAACGTGTGCGCAAGGATTAGTACATTGGCTGATGTAAAATAAAACACAAATAATTATCCTTAAGGCTTGCGACTTGTCAACTGTGCAACTTTGGCTACATAAAGTCACATGACAAGTCACAGCCCATTGTTTTCAATGGCACCTGTTCCGAACTATGTGACCTTGAAAAGGTTCCTGCACTACTTTTTTGCAACTTGAGTGCCAGAGAGTGTAAAGTCGCATCACAGTCGCACTGGAAATTGTGTGATTTGGAGTCGAACAAGTGTGAATGGAACCTAACGAAAACCTTAAATAGGGTGACGTGATAGTATTCAGGCCTGAGAATTGATACCGGAGCACTGTGTGCTGTAAGAAAAGGAGTATGTCAGATTCTCCCCTATATCACATATTTTCAAGGATTCAGATAGAGCCCTGGGTTGGTGGCTAAGTGAGAATCAGTGGGAAGGTGTAGGTGGGAATGTATTTTTAAGAGAACCTGTAACTTTGTTACAAATAGGCAGAATAACAGGTTCCTTTTAAACCAGCCACTACTTTTAGAATTAAACTGTGACTTATCCACCAAAATAGTGAATTGGTACATCGCCAAAAATGAGATGGCAGATACTCAATAACTAGGGGGTAAATATCCAACATCTAGATACTCATGATCTATATGGTGGATACCCAAGAACTAGATGGTAGATACTAAACAACTAGCAGGTTGGCAACCAACATCTACAGTAAATACTTATCATCTATATGGTAGATACCCAAGAACCAGATGGTTGATACCCAAAAACTAGATGGTAGATACTCAACATCTAGTTAGAAGATACCCAAAAAATAGATGGTAAATCGCATGTGTCAAACACAAGGCCCGCAGGCCAAATCCGGGCCACCAGGCCATTCCATCTGGCCTTCGCACCCAGGGCTTTTTGCAGCGGAAACGTGGCAGAACTCAGTTCCGCCAACTGTGGCTCTCTCCTTCCGTTCCCTGCTTACCACTGTCACTTGTAAATACAAAAGCCTTCTGTGTTTACAAGGACAGCTTTCCTCTTTGCATGTCTCACAGATCCCTGCCTGCCCTGGACTCATGGCTGGGACAATGGATATGGAGATGCAGGTGCAGTGTGGGATGGGGCATCATGTGGTGAGCTACACTGTGATCTCCATCTGTGCCCAGGTGCACGGGTGGCAACCAATGATCTTTCTGCATGTGAGAGAGGCGGAGCCACCTACACTGCCGGGAGGTACTAAAGCCGGGCTGGGTAGGTGAGATGCGAGGAAGCTTTGAAGGGGTAGAGAGATGAGGCCTGTGGAGATAGATGTGTGCAAAGGTGGGGGATGGGGGGGGGGAGTGGTGCAGAGGTCAGAGCTGAGGAGGGGGTGGAAGTGAGATTTGGACAGCCTGTGAAAGAGTGTTTAACTCTGTACACTGTGCATAGCACACCCCAAAACCCCGCTCTCTGTATGTAGCACACTCCTCAACCCTGCATTCTGTACACAGAGCACCCCTGAACTTTGCACTCTGTGGGTATTTCACCCCTGAACTCTGCACTCTGTGCATACGGCAACCCTGAAACTGCATTCGGTACATAGCACACCCCTAAACCCTGCACTCTGTAACTAGCGCACTCCTCAACCCTGTACTCTGTACACAAAGCACCCCTTAACTTTGCACTCTGTAGGTAATGCACCCCTGAACTCTGCATATGGCAACCCTGAAACTGCATTCGGTACATCCCTGGAGTCTGTACATAGCACATCCCTGAAGTCTGTACATAGTACATCCCCGAACCCTGCACTCTGTACATAGCACACCCCTGAACCCTGCACTCAGTATGTAGTGCACCCCTGAACTCTGCACTCTGTAGATAGCGCATTCCTGAATTATGCACTGTGTATATAGTGCATCCCTGAACTCCGCACATAACACACTCCTGGTATTTATTGCCCTTTAAGATCCTCCCACTGTTAGGACAATTTAGCAACACCCACCATTCAAAGCGGTTCAGCAGCGGGCAGTGTGGTTGACTTCCTGCACCTTTTGTCTGAGAAAAAAAAGCCCTGGATAAATTTATATAAACTTACAGATACAACCAGCCTTTTGAGGGCAACCATATTGCTGATGTGGGCTATGATCAAATTGAGTTTGACACCCCTGATCTAGATGGTGGATACCAAACAGCTAGATGGTAGACAATGGGCTTCAAGAAAACCATGGCCACTCCCCCAAATGATGTCCACTGTTACAAAATGTGTTGGGTGGGGCCAGTGAGAGTGACGCAATCACGCGTTCCGGGACCCAGAAGTGGACACACAGCACGAGGAAAGAGTCTGGACGCTTGTATATAGCTGTATATCATGACACTTGTTTTATACATTGGTTTTAAGAGTACTTTTAACCTTTTACATTAAATTGGTTTAGACCCCTTTCGCACTGGGGCCGCGGCCACGTTAGCGGTAAAGTGCCGCTTGTTTTAGCAGGACTTTACTGCTGTTTAAGCGGCGCTTTTGCACCACTAGCGGGGTGCTTTTAACCCCCAAGAAGGTAATAATAAGGGGTTAAAAACGGCCGTGTTGCGGCGCTTCCGAATCGCTTTTCAGGCACTTTGGAAGCACTGCCCATTCATTCCAATGGGCAGGGGCGGTTTTGGAGCCCTGTATACAGCGTTCCCAAACCGCCCCAAAGATGCTACTTGCAGGACTTTTCCTAACGTCCTGCAAGCACACCGCCCCAGTGTGAAAGCACTCAGGCTTTCACATTCGGGTGGCATGGGAGGCAGTTTTCAGGTGCTTTACAGGCGCTATTTCTAGCACTTAAATGCCTAAAACTGCCTTTAGTGTGAGAGGGTGCTTAGTCAAATGCTACACCATGAGAGTCTTTTTCTATTTTTCTGACCTTAATGGATACCCTTCAGTGACCACAAGGAGTCTTTTCCTGAAGGTCTGATGATTCCTTTGCCATATGGCGTATACACAAAGTTTATCTGGCCATCCGTTAGAGGTGGTCAGACTTTCTGGTAAGGTATTTACTATTTACCAGAGCGCGTTTTGTGATTGAGGCTCTTTTCATTACTACTTTGTTTGCTTGAAAGGAATTTGTTTTAGAATATTCACCACTAATTTGTTTGGAATTTCTTACTAGGATTTAATTTGTGTGGATTCATCACATGTGTGAACTTATATCACTCACGTTTATTTTCCCATTGGTGGAGGTGTAATTCTTTCTTTGGACAGACACAATTTTTCTTTAGAGTCGGTTCACACAGGGGCGATCCGACTTCAGGCGCGACTTTGTAGGCAATTTGAACGTGACTTCAAGGCGACTTCATGGTGACTTTGGGCGACTTACAATGCAACTTAAAGCAACCTCCATGCCAGACGACTTTGCCTGTGGCCTGTGGCCAATCAGAGAATATACAGTATCTCACAAAAGTGAGTACACCCCTTACATTTTTGTAAATATATTATTCTATCTTTTCATGTGACAACACTGAAGAAATGACACTTTGCTACAATGTAAAGTAGTGAGTGTACAGCTTGTATAACAGTGTAAATTTGTTGTCCCCTCAAAATAACTCAATACACAGCCATTAATATCTAAACCGCTGGCAACAAAAGTGAGTACACCCCTAAGTGAAAATGTCCAGATTGGCCCCAAAGTGTCAATATTTTGTGTGGCCACCATTATTTTCCAGCACTGCCTTAACCCTCTTGGCCATGGAGTTCACCAGAGCTTCACAGGGTGCCACTGGAGTCCTCTTCCACTCCTCCATGAGGACATCACAGAGCTGGTGGATGTTAGAGACCTTGTGCTCCTCCACCTTCCATTTGAGGATACCTCACAGATGCTCAATAGGGTTTAGGTCTGGAGACATGCTTGGCCAGTCCATCACCTTTACCCTCAGCTTCTTTAGCAAGGCAGTGGTCATCTTGGAGGTGTGTTTGGGGTTGTTATCATGTTGGAATACTGCCCTGCGGCCCAGTCTCTGAAGGGAGGGAGTCATGCTCTGCTTCAGTATGTCACAGTACATGTGGGCATTCAGGGTTCCCTCAATGAACTGTAGCTCCCCAATGCCGGCAGCACTCATGCAGCCCCAAACCATGACACTCCCACCACCATGCTTGACTGTAGGCAAGACTCACTTGTCTTTGTACTCCTCACCTGGTTGCTGCCACACACGCTTGACATTATCTGAACCAAATAAGTTTATCTTGGTCTCATCAGACCACAGGACATGGTTCAAGTAATCCATGTCCTTAGTCTGCTTGTCTTCAGCAAACTGTTTGCTTCAATGAACTGTAGATTCCCAGTGCCTGCAGCACTCATGCAGCCCCAGAACATGACACTCCCACCATCATGCTTGACTGTAGGCAAGACACAGTTGTCTTTGGACTTTTGTACTACAAATTTACAGTGTTATACAAGCTGTACACTCACTACTTTACATTGTAGCAAAGTGTAATTTCTTCAGTGTAGTCACATGAAAAGATAGAATAAAATATTTACACAAATGTGAGGGGTGTACTCACTTTTGTGAGATAATGTAGCTCTTCTGACATTATTCTTTTCACCTGGGTAAATTATTTTCTTTTTCCTGTAAAGTCGCTTCAATATAGATGGGGATCCGACTTGGAGGCAACTTCTATTGAATTCTATGGGCACAAGTTGGATAGAAGTCGCCTTGAAGTAGTACAGGAACCTTTTCTGAAGAGCGACTTCAGTAGTGCACATTAAGACGGCTCTCATTCACTTCACTTTTGGGATTTCTTAAGTCAAGCGACTTAGGGTGACACAAGTTGGATCACAAGTCGCTGTAGTGTGAACCGGCTCTTAATTTATTTTATGTGATTTTATTTATATGTATCTGTTTATATTTTGTTTTTAAGCGCTGCACTTTTCTATAAACATTTGCTTTTTTGGTTTTGTATTATACAGGCAGCTATTTTCACTACATTCTCTTCTGAGCGCAGAGTTTTTTTCCTATAAATATTATTGTAACAATGAAGCATGATGCCACACATACTGAAAATCTGATTTGCGGTTTACATTTGGTTCTACTGGCAAATATCCTGCAGGAAAAAGCAGCTAATGCAATTTTATTGTCTGTATGGGGTCCCTGCAAAAAAAAATACACCAGTTACTACAACTTGATTGGGCCTGGGCACAGCTCAGAGCGGTTTGGGGTTGCCACCTCATCAAAAAACAGGAAAAAAAGGGCCAAGGATAAATCCAAGGGAAATACCAAGCTCTACTTACCAGCCAGCCTGCGACCAACCAGATTAACCTGTCTAACAGTATGCGTTTAAAAACGGGTTTAGTTGCACAAATTTGCAAATGCATGCGTAAGCTACAGGCCCCGCCAAGGCACCCTGTGATCTGTAGTCCCTATCTCTGACTTGTAAGAGACTCCACAGTGGGAGCAAATGCATTTATATAAGATAGGTGAAGGCAGATGGTCTGGAGGGGTCCCACCCCTCCTTAACCACTTCAATACCATGCACTTAGAACACTTTACTACCAGACCAATTTTCAGTTTTCAGTGCTGTTGCGCTTTGAATGACAATTGCGCGGTCGTGCGACGCTGTACCCAAACAGATTTTTTATCATTTTGTTCCCACAAATAGAGCTTTCTTTTGGTGGTATTTGATCACCCCTGCGGTTTTTATTTTTTGGGCTACAAATAAAAAAACACCGAAAATTTGGAAAAAAAAATTCTCTATTTTTGTCACAAAACTTTGTAAATAAGTAAATTTTCTCCATCACTGGTGGGCACTGATGAGGCTACACTGACGGGCACTGATGTGGCAGTACTGATTGGCACTGATGAGGTGGCACTGATGATGAGGCACTTATATACAGCAATGATGAGCACTGTTAGGCGGCACTGATAAGCAGCACTGACGGGTACTGATAGGTGGCACTGATATACAGCACAGACGGGCCCTGATATGCAGCACTGACGGACACTGCTAAGCGGCACTGATGGGCACTCATAGACAGCACTGATTGGCACTCATAGGTGGCACTGGGCACTGATAGGTGGGCACTGGTAGGTGGTAATGGTGGGCACTGATATGTGGCACTGGTATGTATTGATAGGGGCACTGGTGGACATATATAATGATAGGGGCTCATTCCCTGGTGATCTAGGGTGGCATCTGAAGGTGGCATCCACATTGGGCACTATGTCTCTTACCTAGTGGTCTAGGGGGGTCTCCCTGGTTGTCCAGATCGGCTCCCTGGTGGTCCCTGGTTGGCTCCCTGGTGGTCCTGGGTGGGCACATCCCTGGTGGTCCTTGGGCAGGCTCCCTGGTGGTCTAGGGTGGCGATGCGAGGGAGGGCTGTGCTGATAAATCATCAGCACAATCCCTCCCTGTCAGGAGAGCAGCCGATCGGCTCTCCACTCCTCAGGTCTGCAGACCTGAGTACAGGAAAGCCGATAAACGGCTTTCCTGTGTTACACTGTGACCAGCCGTGATTGGTCACGGCTGATCACATGGTAAAGTGCTTTGGATGGAAGCACTTTACCGAGATGGTATTGCGGGGGGTCAGACTGACCTCACACACCACCGATCGCCGCGATGCGCGCCCCCCCGGGCACGCGGCAGCTTGTTATCCTGAGGACGTCATATGACATCCAGTCAGGATAACTAAGCCACTTCCCAGCCGTCATTTTGCATACGGCGGTCGGGAAGTGGTTAAAGGCCTTCTTCTTATATAAATGCATGTACTCCCACTGTGAAGTCTCTTACAAGTCACAGATAGGGACTACAGATCACAGGGTGCCTTGGCGGGGCCAGTAGCTTATGCATGCATTTGCAAATTTGTGCAACGAAACCCCTGCTTTTAAACGCATACTGTTAGACAGGTTAATCTGGTTGGTCGCAGGCTTGCCTTTAAGTAGAGCTTGGTATTTGCCTTGGATTTATTCTTGGCCCTTTTTTTGCTGTTGGTAGCCACCTCATCCCTTTAAAACCGAATAAATATGAATTACACTGTGGCTGATCAAGGTGGTAATTAAACTCACTTGGTGCCTTATCTGCATTGAATTAACCTCAGAGCCTGTGTAAGTCATATGTGTTTGGGTTTAAAGGGATGAGGTGGCAACCCTAGAGCGGCTACCTATACTGATAGGCCATAACAGGTCCTCTCTTCTTTTAACCACTTCAGATCCGCGCTATTAGCGAAGTACGGCTCCAGCGCGGATCTGAAATGCCGGGACGACGTCCATGGACGTCGTCCCCTGTGCACGCTCCTCGCGCGCCCCCTGGCGGCAGCGGCGGCGCGCGCGAGCGTGCCCGTGGCTCGGGCGGACTCGATGTCCGCCCGGACCCGCCGATCTCTTTTAGGAGCCTCAGAACGGGGAACCGCCGATGTAAACACGGCCGTTCCCCATTCTGTGACAGGGGACATGACAGATCTACTGATCCCTGTCACTGGGATCAGTTAGATCTGTTATATCCTGACCAGCCCAACCCCCCCCCCCCCACAGTTAGAACACACCCAGGGAACATATTTAACCCCTTCACTGCCCCCTGCTGGTTAACCCCTTCAATGCCAATGACATTTACACAGTAATCAGTGGATATTTAAATTTCTGATCGCTGTACAAATGTCATTGGTCCCAAAAATGTGTAAAAAATGTCCAACATGTCTGCTGCAATATCGCAGCCCTGATAAAAATCGCAGATCGCCGCCATTACTAGTAAAAAAAAAAAAATAATAAAAACGCCATAAATCAATTCCCAGTTTGTAGACGCGATAACTTTTGCGCAAACCAAAAATATGTAGAAGAATTTATATCGGCCAAAACTGATGAATAATTTTTTTTTAATGGATTTGTACTTTAGCAAAAAGTAAAAAATATTGTTCTTTTTTGCAAAATTGTCGCTCATTTTTTGTTTATAGCAGGGTTCAGAAATGGCGCAGAGGTGATCAAATACCACCAAAAGAAAGCTCTATTTGTGGGGAAAAAAGGACGCAAATTTTATTTGGGTACAACGTCGCACGACCGCGCAATTGTCATTCAAAATGCAACAGCGCTGAAAGCCAAAAATTGGTCTGGGCAGGAGGGGGGTTTAAGTGCCCAGTAAGGAAGGGGTTAAAAAGCACCACACATTTCTCATATTGATGTCTCCAGGCCTTCGGCAGAGTGCCTACTGCCCTTGTGTCCTCAGCTGTGTATGTGTGACAGTTAATCTACGTGGAGCTTAACTCATGCAAGTCACAGAAGTGCAAACCTTTCTAATCAAAGAGTTGGTTACCATACAATGGAGCCAGGGTTTCAGCTCTTTATTCTTCTGCGACATCGCAAGCTTGATGGCATTGATCTCTGCTTCATGCAGTTTCCTTGGCGACAAGGAGCAATCTTATTTTCTGAATAATATCTTGTTGCTGTCAGCCCATGTCAGTTGGCTGTGTCACAAGAAAAATCCAAAACTTAGTCACCCGGTTTTCTCTTTTCCACTTGCCTATGACGGCTTGGTGCCGTTTGACGCCAAACGGCGTTCAGGCTACAGCAGTTAATAAAATGAAGAGATTAAGTTTTAAAGTGTGTTGTGTGCTTAGAAGGGGCAAACAGTGCCGTGTGCAACACACAGGTATAAATTTTATGACATGCTGTGTTGTCACTAAAATACAACTCTCACAAGCAATTTATTAAAGCGGTTGTATACCCCCAAAACACATTTTTACCTACAGGTAAGCCTATAATATACCTGTAGATAAAATGAATATCTCCTAAACCGTTCCACTTCCATGCGGCCGCTGACGTCACTGCGCATGCACAGTAATGTCCCGGCGAAGGCTTGGCTCCAGACCTTGCCGGAAAGTCTGCCGGAAAGATAGACTCCCACTAGGGTTGCCACACCATCCCTTTAATCCAGGACACATATGAATTACCCAGGTTCTGAGGCCAATTTAATGGAGATGAGGCACCAAGTGAGTTTAATCACCACCTTAATCAGCCACAGAACCTGTGTAATTCATATGTGTCCTGGATTAAAGGGATGATGTGGCAACCCTAGCTCCCATGCGCATGCACGGGAGTGAGGTCTTGCGGCTCCGGTTACTCACACTCATTCACGCGAACCCGGAAGAATCCACACAGTGAAGATGTCCGCTCCATCTGCGGGCACCGGGCAGCCCTGCGGGAGCTTCGTTCTGAGGTAAGTATTTCATAATGAGCTAGTATGCGGGGCATACTAGCTCATTATGCCTTTCCCTTGCGGGTTTTTTTTTTGGGGGTGTAGACAACTGCTTTAAATGAAAATGTAAAAGATGAGAGTGCCACTAGTCTAGTATAAATGGTCCAGTTATTTTTTTTTTAATGTGTGTAAAATATATATTTGCGCTTACCCAAACAAAAAATATATAAAGGTACTGCTGCTTGTGATAGCCTAAATACTCAGCTATTAATACATATAGAAAAAATATAGAAGTGCGCATGGGTGGAGCAACATTCCTTGACGTCACCACGTATCAGCCTGCTGGTAACATCCACAGCTGTGTGTTACTTTAATTTGCCTTCTACCGTTGTTTTAAATGTAAGTGCTATATATTTTTTATTAAATGCTTTTTTGGAATACTATACCATGAAGCCTTTTCCTTCCATTGCTTCACATGTCAGAGACAACCTAGAGAAGGATGATCCGTGTCTTTGAGAGATCCATTTAGCTGAAATGCCTGCTTACTAGAGAAGAGCATTGTTTGGAGCAGTCTTTACGATTTCTATAACTTGAGATCCAACTGATAAGTGGCGCTGATTATATGTGGGAAAGGGGCACCGGGTGAAGCGCTGTGTTCATAAACCACTCTGCACTCTTTGGAGCACCTGTTGGACTTTTTACATTTTCACATCATTTCTGTTTTAAAGGGGTTGTAAACCCTCAAGGTTTTTCACCTTAATGCAATAAGGTTAAAAACCTTTTCACCTGCAGCAGGCCCCCCAAGACCCCTTTACTTACCTGAGCCCTAAACGATATTGCGGCGGGGACGAGCCTCGCAGTCCTCATTTTCTGGATTGATAGCAGGGAAGCCCCTGGCTCCCGCTGCTGTCAATCAAGTTTTTTGTGAATACACACAACAGCAGGACTCGGGACTGTGAGCCTTTAGTATCGCTTTAAATAACTCATGTTCTGTTATGGAGACATTGAATTTGAATTTGCATACTTTGTATCACATTATTGTTCATATTTGGATTGCACACTTATATATTTTTTTCTATAATTTTCTTTTTAACCGCCTCAGGACCGCCCACCGTCAAATGACGGCGGAGCGGTCCTGCTCTTCCAGCGGGTGGACGTCATATGACGTCCTCCCTTTAAGCCGGGATTGCGCGCGATTCCACTTTTTGGAACTCCCAAATGTTGGGGAAATTTTGTCTTTACTACACTTTTA
>BLSH010158241.1:213948-244921 GCA_018402905.1 Glandirana rugosa | reverse complement strand
GCGACTAAAGCCTCGTACACACGGGACGACGATCGTGTTCAACACGTCGTACTCACGACCGTTGCATGCAGAATCGATCGTCTGTGGCGGCGCTTTCAACAGTTGAACGTACGACGGTCGTTCGTGGGAGTTGTATGTGCAGACTAGAAAACTTGGTCGTGTCAACAAGCTCGCATACGACCGTTGAGTCGTGTGTAGAGCAGCTGTGTTCAACAAAGTTGTATTGTGCTAAACACGCATGCGCCAAGTCCACTTTCAACTAACATGAAATTAGATGAAGGAGCCCAAAAGGTGACGCTACTTCCTCATTATACGCTCGTTCGCGTCATCACGTTCGGCCGGCCGCAAGTTGTATGTACGACCGTCGTGTGCATGTCAGTGGGCTACATACGACCGTCAACGTACGATTCAACACGGTCGTGTGCACGATCGTCGTCCCGTGTGTACGAGCCATTAGACTAAAGCATTTCAGATGGCTAAATAGGACTCAAAATACTATGACTAAAACTAAATCGAAATTTGAGGTCAAAATGAACACTGCACTACCACATAGGAATAAGTGAGGGGCATCTAACTAAGCTGCTGAAAGAAAAAAAAAATTAGGAAAATGGCATTTCTTATTTTGTTTTCTTCTTAATAATTAATGTTGGTAATATATTCAGCGCTATGTGCAGTGGCATTACAGCCAATAGATTTTAAAGTTTTTTGTTTTTTTTAATATTTTAAAGCAGAGCTCCACCCTTTCCTTAGGTTTATTAAAAGTCAGCAGCTACAAAAATTGTAGCTGCTGACTTTTAATAAACTGACACTCACCTGTCTCCCAGTCCAGTGATGGAGCCGCTCCTCTCCCCCTCCCCTCCGCGGCGCCGGCATTGCTACTGTGGGCGCCTGGCCGCGGCTTCATGGCCAGGCGCGCGCTGCGCTTTGTGATTGGTCCCGAAGTCTTCTAGGACCTGTCCTGTGTCCCAGAAGACTTCGGGAGGGAGGGGGAAGGAGACCTTCCACTTCCGATCGCCTAAGACGACCGGAGCGGAAGTACCCCTAAAAATCGGGTATCCCCACCCCCCATCTCCCCAAAAGCTCAGTTTCAGCATCTGGAGCTGGGGAGGAGGACATAAAGCGGAAGTTCCACCTTTGGGTGGAACTCCGCTTTAAGTTGCATTTTTGTTTGTTTATGAAACGTGGTTTTATTTATAACAACGTTATATACCACAACAGATAAATCTGTGTCTGTAGTGCATGTTCAAACCTTCATACCCGAAATAATAAGATAATTTCATTTTTACTCCAGGCGTATACACTATATTACCAAAAGTATTGTGACGTCTGCCTTTACACGCACATGAACTGTAAAGGCATCCCAGTCTTAAGCTGGATACATGCTACACAATTTTGTTTCAATTTTTTTCCTTTAGATTTACCAAAACCATATAATATGAGGTCAAACCTAAACGCTTTCATGTTGTATGCAATCAGGTAGGCCCTTACACTACATAGCTGTAGGTAAATCTAAAGGAAATAGGACAACAAAAGTTGTGTAGTGTGTATCCAGCTTTAGTCCATAAGGTTCAATATTGAGTTGGCCCACCCTTTGCAGATGTAACAGCTTCATCTCTTTTGGGGAGGCTGTCCACAATGTTTAGGAGTGTCTATGGGAATGTTTGACCATTCTTCCAGAAGCGTATTTGTGAGGTCAGGCGCTGTTGTTGGAGAGAAGGCCTGGCTCACAGTCTCCACTCTAATTCATCCCAAAGGTGTTCTATCAAGTTGAGGTCAGGACCAGTTAAGTTTCTCCCCTCAAACTCTCTCATCCATGTCTTTATGGACCTTGTTTGTGCACGGTCCCCCCCAGCTCCCCTCATACTTAGCTGAGCCCCATCTCGATCCAGAGATGTGCACAAGAGACTCTCCCTCCTCATTGGCTGAGACAGCTGCGGGAGAGAGGGGGTGGGTCCGAGCCATGGCTCTGTGTGTGAATGGACAGGCAGAGCCACGAATCGGGAATGAGCCTGCTTGGGTGCCCCCATTGCAAGCTGCTTGCTGTGTGAGCACTCTGCAGAAGGGAGGAGCCAGGAGCGCCAACGAGGGACCTGAGAAGAGGAGGATCCGGGCTGCCCTGTGCAAAACCGCTGCATAGCAGGTATGTATAACATGTTTGTTATTTAAAAAAGGAAAAAAAGAAAGCTTTTAATATTTTAACTACTTACCAACCGGGGCCCTTTTTTTACATTTGTTGGTTACAAGCTAAAAACTGTTTTTTTTTTGCTAGAAAATTACTTAGAACCCCTAAACATTATATATATTTTTTTATGGCGATCGATGCAATACTTTTTGTCACACGGTATTTGTGCAGCGTTCTTTCAAGCATGATTTTTTTGGAAAAATTTCACTTTTATGAGTTAAAAATAAGACAACAGTAAAGTTAGCCCAATTTTTTTGTATATTATGAAAGAGGATATTACGCCGAGTAAATAGATACCATAGATATTACGGTTGAAAATTGCGCACACTCACGGAATGGCGACAAAGTCCGGTACTTAAAAATTTCCATAGGTGACACCTTAAAAATGCTTTTGCTAGAATTATTGCTCACACTCTGGTGATCGTGGCGATACCTTACATGTGTGATTTGAACACCGTTTTCATATGCGGGCGCGACTTACGTATGCGTTTTCTTTGCTGCGCAAGCTCGCGGGGACGGTGGTGCTTTAAATTTTTTAAAACATTTTATTTATTTTTTAACACTGTTCCTTTAAAAAAAAAAAATTGGATCACTTTTATTGCTATCACAAGGAATGTAAACATCCCTTGTGATAGCAATATATGGTGACAGGTACTCTTTGGAGGGCTGGGGAGTCTAAAAGACCCCCCATCCCTCCTTTACACTTCACAGTATTCAGATCGCCAAAAACGGCGATTCTGAATACTGTCATTTTTTTAAACTGGCGCCGTTAGCTGCTGAGTAAACCGGAAGTGACGTTATGACGTCGCTTCCGGAATTTGCAGAAGGAAAACCGATCGGAGCCGATTCCGGCTTTTATCAGGTTCGCTTCTAGCTGGCGGAGGCGCCGGATTGTTGCTCCGGTCTCCCGGTGGGACGGGAACCCGGAAAAGAGTGGCGGTAGGTGGCGGGAGGGGGGAGATGTCCCCTCCTGCCCCCGGGGATGACAGCCGAGCCGGATCGGTCGTTATCCCCAGATAGCCGACCGTCCACTCTATAAAATGATGCCGGGATATAGCCTGTAGCTATAGCCACTCAAAACCAGCCGCCGCCTATTTACGGCGCTGGTCGGGAAGTGGTTAAATAGTGGATGTGTAGGGATTATATTTGTAGAATAAGGGTAAAGTTTAGTCTCACTTTAACTCATAAAATACTGCACTAAAAATGTAAAATTGTCCAATTTTCTATGTAACCCTCTCAGGCTGCATTCACACTACAGCGTTTTGACTCGCACGCAGATTTGTCATGATTCTGCCCACGATTTGATATTGTTGATGTGTGAATGACAAATCGTGGGACTCGCATTTGAGATGCCATTCATTGTCGCGCGATAAATTGTACTGCAATCGCGGTGGGACACACGCCAACCAAAAATAGTTCAGGAGCTACTTTGGGGCGACATGCGCCCCGCTATGCGGGTTGCCACGATTGCAGCACAATTTATTGAGAGACAATCGCAGCAGACCCCCACCACGATTTGAGGTATCATTAAATGAATGGTATCTCAAATGCGAGTCCCACGATTTGTCATTCACACATCGGCGCTGTCAAAATTGCAGGCAGATTTGCGGCAAATCTGCCCGCGATTCAAAATGCTGTAGTGTGAATGCAGCCTCAGAGATTAGCAGGAGGTAAAGTGGATTGTAAGAGAACAGTGTCTGAAAGAGTGACAACAAGAGATGGAAGCAATAACAAGGCCCCTGTAATCTTGAAGATATCACGCTCTGATCATTTATCATGTATGTTACCAAAATCTACCATCTTTATTCTTGTTGTTCAGTATTTTCTCATTTCACTGCCAGCACAGAGTACTGAATGTACTGTATCTCTTACTAATTTACTGACATGGTTGGTTGCGTAGAAAGTTTGACAACTTTTTTTTTATTGCAATATGATGTATGCATGTGTTTTGTTGTTATTATTTGTTTTATTATATGATCTTGTATATCAAATCTCTTCTTACCCATTTTTATGTGGTATTTGGTCATTAATTGAGAATATAAATTTTAGTAAAAAAAATATATTCATCATATAGGGTCCTTAAGAGATTTTTTTTCTTTTCTTTACTATATGTGGCTTCCAATTATTAACATACAGTATCTCACAAAAGTAAGTACATCCTTCACATTTTTGTAAATATTGTATTATATCTTTTCATGTGACAACAATGAGCAAATGACACTTTGCTACAATGTAAAGTAGTGAGTGTACAGCTTGTATAACAGTGTAAATTTACTGTCCCCTCAAAATAACTCAACACACAGCCATTAATGTCTAAACCGCTGGCAACAAAAGTGAGTACACCCCTAAGTGAAAATGTCCAAATTGGGCATAAAGTGTCAATATTTTGTGTGGCCACCATCATTTTTCAACACTGCCTTAACCCTCTTGGACATGGCTTCACAGGTTGCCACTGGAGTCCTCTTCCGCCCCTCCATGATGACATCACAGAGCTGGTGGATGTTAGAGACCTTGCACTCCTCCACCTTCCGTTTGAGGATGCCCCACAGATGCTCAATAGGGGTTACATCTGGAGACATGCTTGGCCAGTCCATCACCTTTATCCTCAGCTTCTTTAGCAAGGCAGTGGTCGTCTTGGAGGTGTGTTTGGGGTGGTTATCATGTTAGAATACTGCCGCCCTGCGGCCTATTCTCCAAAGGATGGAGTTCCCCAGTGGCGGCAGCACTCATGCAGCCCCAGACCATGACACTCCCACCACCATGCTTGAATGTAGGCAAGACACACTTGTCTTTGTACTCCATACCTGGTTGCCTCCGCACACGCTTGACACCATCAGAACCAAATACGTTTATCTTGGTCTCATCAGACCACAGGACATGGTTCCAGTAATCCGTGTCCTTAGTCTGCTTGTCTTCAGCAAACTGTGTGTGGTGGGCTTTCTTGCGCATCATCTTTAGAAGAGGTCTCCTTCTGGGATGACAGCCATGCAGACCAATTTGATGCAGCATGCGGCATATGGTCTGAGCACTGACAGGCTGACCCTTCAACCTCTGCAGCAATGCTAGCAGCACTCATATGCCTTTTTCCCAAAGACAACTCTGGATATGATGCTAAGCACACGTGCTCAACCTCTTTGGTCAACCATGGCGAGGCCTGTTCTGAGTGGAATCTGTCCTGTTAAACAGCTGTATGGTCATGGCCACTGTGCTGCAGCTCAGTTTCAGGGTCTTGACAATTTTCTTATAGCCTAGGCCATCTTTATGTGGAGCAACAATTCTTTTTTTCAGATCCTCAGAGAGTTCTTTGCCATGTTGAACTTCCAGTGACCAGTATGAGGGAGTGAGAAAACCAAATTTAACACACCTGCTCCCCATTCACACCTTAGACTTTGTAACACTAATGAGTCGCATGACACCGGGGAGGGAAAATGGCTAATTGGGCCCAATTTTGACATTTTCACTTAGGGGTGTACTCACTTTTGTTGCCAGCGGTTTAGACATTAAACGCTGTGTGTTGAATTTTTTTGAGGGGACAGCAAATATACACTGTTATACAAGCTGTACACTCACTACTTTACATTGTAGTAAAGTGTCATTTCTTCAGTGTTGTCACATGAAAAGATATATTAAAATATTTACAAAAATGTGAGGGGTGTTGTCAAGATCCTGGTGGTGGAGTCTGTCTTAGCAGGGAACAACCACTCTTACACACCCAATTCGGGGACCACTGGTAGTGTAGACAGGAAGTCCCAGAGTGCGGGATGGCACGAGGGCTGGAAGGTCACTGGTGGTGATGTAAGGCTCCAGAAGGTCGTGCAGACAGAAGAGTGGTCGTGCAGGCTGGGTCGGCAACTGGCGGATCAGAGGGGCACAGAAGGGGCAGGCAGAAGAATAGTCAAAGTCCAAGCAGAGTTCGTTCACAGGTTGGCGGCAAGGTACAGAAGGGTCAGACAAGCAGATGGTCGTGGATAGCCGGGGTCGGTGCAGGCAGATAGGTAGCAGGTCAGGGCAAGCCGGGTCGGTACACAGGAACAACACAGGAAGCAGGTTTCAGGTAGGAGAGCTGAAGCTCACAGGTACTCAGACGCTGTAGAACGGACAGCACCTGCTGACAGGTGCAGGGAGCTTAAATAGGGCAGTTTGGTGAACGGCAAAAATCTGCAAAAAAGTCCAGAACATGGTCTGACTTCACCAGGCCAATCTTTTCCTAACACTGCCCCCCCAAGGGGCAGCCTCTGGATGCCCTGCTTGGCCAGCTTGGCAGGGTTGTTATCCCGGAAGGTTTGGATGCAGTCATCAGCATGAAGATTGGTTTTGGGCTCCCAAGAGCTCTCTTCCGGCCCGTAGCCCTTCCATTTTACAAGGTATTGAACAACACTGCCCCTCTTTCTGCAGTTAAGTACGGACTCGACTCCATCGATCAAGACAGGGGCAGGGGGAGCGCCAGCTCTATTGGTGAAGGGGTCCGGGGTCACCGGCTTAAGCAGAGACACATGGAATACCGGGTGTATTTTTAGAGACTGCGGGAGATCCAACTCAAAGGACACCTGATTAACTTTCCTCTTAACTGGGAAGGGGCCAATGAACCGTGGGCCAAACTTCTTGGACGGACAGGACAACTTAAGATTCTTGGTGGACAACCAAGCTTTGTCACCATGCTGAAGGTTGAGTTCACCTCATTTTTTCTTATCGAAAGCAGCTTTCGTTGTTTCCTGCGTCTTGGCAAGTGTTTCCTGTAACAACTTCCAATTGGCCCTGAAAAATTGCGTGGCCTCGTGAACTGCAGGTAATGCTGTCTCCTGAACAAGACTGGGAAGCAAAGTGGGGTGGAACCCATAATTAGCCCAGAAGGGGGACTGCTTTGTTGCGGAGTGCACTGAATTATTGTAGGCGAATTCCGCCAAGGGTAACAGTGAGCACCAATCATCCTGAGAGTAGGCTGAGAAGCAATGGAGGTATTGCTCCAACGTTTGGTTTGTCCTCTCGGTCTGACCATTGGTCTAGGGGTGGTACGCTGTTGAGAAAGAAAGGTCGATCTCCAAGGCAGAACAGAGGGCCCTCCAGAAGCGAGATGTAAACTGGACCCCCCGGTCAGACACGATGTTACCTGGCACACCGTGGAGCCGAATAACTTCCTTGAGGAAAATTTCGGACGTCTCTTTTGCAGTGGGGGTGCCCTTCATTGGGAGGAAGTGTGCCATTTTGTCAACCTGTCCACTACGACAAAAATTGTGGTGTATCCTTGAGCCGGGGGCAGCTCCACAATGAAGTCCATTGACATTTTGGACCACGGCCAGTCAGGAAAGGGGAGAAGTCTTAACAGCCCCCAGTGTCACGATCAAGCGTCAGGCTCGAAGACCAGTTGCTATAGCAGTTTTGTAGTCACCCTGGCAGATGACACAGGCTCACCTGAGGTGCGGAATCTAAGTACCGACCGGTGATCACCAGAGCTCCTGATGGTGGAGATGGACTTAGCTGCGTGTCAGTACCAGGTCGCGGTCCTCAGGATTGCCCCACCAGGGTGTTAGCAAACCGGGGTCCAGTAGCGGATGAGCAGATAAGGATCAGACGGGAGCGTGGTCAGTAATCAAGCCAAAAGGTCGGTAACGAGTAGTTGCAGGTTGGGATCAGGCAGTAGAGTAGTCGTGGAACAAGCCAAGGGTCAATAACGAATGGTAGCAAATCCGGACAACAGCAGAGAAGACAAAGCAAGGCACTGGCTAAGAAAGCACAATAACCTGGCAAAGAGGAAGTGCAGAGACAAGGCTTATAAAGGAAGTTCATGGGAGGAGCAAGAAGTTCAAGGTTCAGCAGCAATCAAGACATAAAACAGGGTTGTCATATGGACCAGGCAGAATATCCAACAGATCAGGCAGGGAGCTGTCCAGCATTTCAGATAGCTCAGCGAGAAGGATCAATGCCAGACACGGAAGAAGTCCCAGGTTCAATCCCAGGTCCTGACACCCAGGCTTAGGCTTTGTCCGACTTATTTCTGGCACAGGTGGAGCAGGAGTGGACATAAGCCAAGCAGTCGTCAGGAAGCAATGGCCACCAGAACGAGCGTGATACAAGCTTGGCGGTTTTCCGTGAGCCGAAGTGTCCAGCTAATTTATGGTCGTGGCACAGTTCCAATATGGCAGGACGGAGCTCCTTGGGGAAAAAGATTTGATTCCGGTGCCACCAGAGACCATCCTTCCAGTTTAGCCCTTCATCAGATAATCCCGGTGAGCAGGGGTAAGGTTCTCCGAATCCGGGGCAGCAGATCCTCCTCGGTAAGCAAGTAGTGCCTGGGTTGTAGGATAGTGTCAGGGGGAGCGGTAGTTCCCGGCTTTGAAAACATCCGAGACAGAGTGTCGGGCTTGGTATTCTTCACCCCTGGGCGGTAGGTCATTCCTCCAAAACCGCCTTAATGGCCAACAATACCATGCCTCCGACATCGTAATTCTTCTACGGAGCTGAGATCTTGCGGGAGAAGAAGGCCACAGGATGGAGGAGAGCCCTGGCCCCCTGCCGCTGAGTCAGGACCGCTCCTACCGCCGTTTCAGATGCGTCCACTTCCAGGACATAGGGCAGTGTAGCGTCTGGATGCTCCAGGATAGGTGCAGTGGTGAAGAGCTTTTTTAAGGCTTGGAAAGCGTCTTGAGCCTCGGCTGACCAGTGGAACCACTGACCTTGCTTTGTGAGTTGTGTAATCGGGGCAATGATGGCCGAGAATCCCCTTATGAATCTCCTGTAAAAGTTGGCAAAGCCTACAAAATGTTGGACCCCTTTTTTGTCCACAGGTGCCGGCCAGTCCAGAATAGCTGAGACCTCCATGGTAATTCCAGAGACAGACAGGATCAGTCCAAGAAAGGAAATTTTGGGGCGCTCAAATGCACATTTTTTGGCCTTAGCATACAGCCTGTGCTGTCGTAGGTGGTTGAGGACACACCTGACATGCTGACGATGCTCTTCCAGGGTGGAAGAAAAAATCTAAATATCGTCCAGATAAATAATAACAAAAAGATCCAGATAATCCCGGAACACATCGTTGACCAGATGCTGAAAGGTAGCGGGGGCGTTACAGAGTCCAAAGGGCATGGCGAGGTACTCGTAATGGCCGAAACGAGTCTGAAAGGCAGTCTTCCACTCATCACCCTCTCGGATACGTATCAAGTTGTAGGCCCCCCGGAGAGCCAACTTGGTAAACATAGTGGTCGACCCCAGCCTCTGAAACAGCTCCGGAACGAGTGGGAGAGGATACCGGTTCTTGACCGTGATGCGGTTTAGTTCCTGGTAATCTATGCACGGGCGGAGGGTATGGTCCTTCTTTTCCACTAAGAAGATGCCCGCCCGGCAGGTTATGTGGAAGGTCAGATGAACCCCTTGGCCAGGTTTTCATCCAAGTAGGCCTTGAGGGCCATTAGCTCAAGTTCGGATAGCGGGTATATGCGGCCGAAAGGGACCTCAGTTCCAGGGAGCAACTCAATAGGGCATTCATAGGCCCTGTGGGGAGGTAGCTGGTCCGCCCCTTTCTTACTGAACACGTTTAGGTACTCATGGTAGACAGGTGGCACAGTAAGACGGGTCTCAGAGTCAACGTCAGAGTCTAGGCCCAGGAGAGGGGGCCAACATCCCCTGACAGGAGCAGACAGTGTTGTTCACAGTAAGGGGACAGGAATTGGATGCGCCCGAGGACCAGTTTATGTTGGGGCTATGTGCCCGAAGCCAGGGGAGCCCCAAAATGACGGGGAACAGGGGTAAGGCTATGACATTGAGCATGAGTAACTCCTGGTGTCCCTGGGGTGTAGATGCCGGAATAGGTTGGGTTTCCATGGTGACTTGGCCGGATTTAATGGCCAACCCATCGGCCAGGCGGACCATCAATTTATGCACCTTGGGGCGCAGGGGCATCTGGTGTAGCGAAGCAAATGTCTGGTCCACAAAACAGCTACACGCCCCAGAATCAATAATCGCTGACACTTGGACGATCCCTCCGGGCAACTGCAAAGAAACAGAGAGAGTCTGATAAGACATATTATTACAGGCTGGTATTGAGTCCAGGTTGGCCGGAATGGGCTGCTTACCCGCTTTGGCCGGATAGGTTCTCATCATGTGCCCGGCCTCGCCACAGTAGAGGCACAGGTTCAGTGCCTGGCGCTGCTGTCTCTCTTACGGGGTGAGAGATGGGCGCAGCAGGCCGATCTGCATGGGCTCAGGCAGGTCTGTGGGTGCAGATGAAGCTGGTGCCGGGGCCGTGCGACCGGGCACCCGGGGCATCATCCAGGTTAAACGTGAAACAGGAGAGGGTCCTATGGCTCGCTCAGCCCAGCGTTCCCTGAGCCGCCGGTCAATCTGGATGGCCAAGTTAATTAACGCATCCAGGGTCGCAGGCACTCCGACACGGGCAAGTTCATCTTTCAACGACTCAGCCAATCCCATCCTGAACTGGTAGCAGAGTGCGGCTTCGTTCCACACTGTGTCCGTTCCACACTGTGTCTGCACTCCAGTTCCGGAACTCTGCTACATAGTCCTCCGCAGACCGCCGACCCTGCTGTAGGGTGTGCAAGGTGGTCTTGGCTGTGGCCGCTAGGTGGGGATCCTGGTACAGCTGAGCCATGGCAGCGAAGAAGGCATCCAGGGTGGTGACTTCGGGTGCTCTCTGTTCCCAGAGGCGATGAGCCCAGACCTGGGGGTCACCCTGCAGCAGAGAAATGACAAGGCCCACCTTGGTGCTTTCAAGGGAAAAGGTGCACGGCTGCAGACCCAGGTACAATTCGCAGGAGCTGCGAAAGGTCCGAAACTTGCTGCGGTGAATTTGTCGGGCAAGGGGACCTTGGGCTCGGAAGGCAGCGTCACAATGGTGCGGGCCGCGGTAGCACCACCTCCGGATGCGGAGGGCACAGAGAGCTCACACATTTCCCGCACTTCTCCCTCCAGCCGGGTGTAGCCCTCCTGCAGGTTTTTCACTGCTTGTGTGAGCCTGGTCAAATGGATACACAGTTCGTTCGTGGCTGAGGGTGTTCCCTGTGCAGACTCGAACATGGCTGTTTGTTACTGTCACAATCCTGGTGATGGAGTCTGTCTTAGCAGGGAACAACCACTCGTACACACCTGATTCAGGGACCCCTGGTAGTGTAGACAGGAAGTTCCAGAGTGCGGGATGGCACGAGGGCTGGATGGTCACTGGTGGTGATGTGAGGCTCCAGAAGTTCGTGCAGACAGAAGAGTGGTCGTGCAGGCTGGGTTGGCAACTGGCGGATCAGAGGCGCACAGAAGAGGCAGGCAGAAGAATAGTCAAAATCCAAGCAGAGTTCGTTCACAGGCTGGCAGCAAGGTACAGAAGGGTCAGACAAGCGGATGGTCGTGGATAGCCGGGGTCGGTGCAGGCAGATAGGTAGCAGGTCAGGGCAAGTCGGGTTGGTACACAGGAACAGGAACAACACAGGAAGCAGGTTTCAGGTAGGAGAGCTGAAGCTCACAGGTACTCAGATGCTGTAGAACGGACAGCACCTGCTGACAGGCGCAGGGAGCTTAAATAGGTGAACGGCAAAAAAGTCCAGAACATGGCCTGACTTCACCAGGCCAATCTTTTCCTAACAGGTGTACTCACTTTTGTGAGATACTATATATATATATATATATATATATATATATATATAGATAGTTTTAGGACACATTTGCAAATATATGTTGAAGCTATAGTGCCTCACCAAGGGCCCTCTGTGAAGTGTGGCCTGTAAATTCTAATCTAACAAAGCTTCTGATTTAGGCCATATTCAGAAATGAGAACAGAGGTAGCAAATTCTCCCTTAAAGGGGCAGGGACACCCCAGAAGCCCAGTACATCTCAATGGCAGCTGAAGACCTCCAGTATGCATCCACACAAGATTTATCAGGAATACCCATACACCTGCTTATTCATGCAATTATTATTATTTAGTTTGAAATCATGTGAGAGCAATGCAATGTCTAAAATTATGGCATCTGTTAATATTCAGACAACACTCTCTAAAGTTTATTCTGAATGGTGTGAAAAACTAAAAAACATTCACTGGACGGCAGGTCTGTGGACAGAAACACCTTGTGGATGAGAGGGGTCAGAGGAGGATGGTAAGAGGAAGATGGTCAGAGGAAGATGGTCAGAGGAAGATGGTCAGAGGAGGATGGTCAAAGTAAGAGGGTCAGAAGATAGTCAGAGGGAGAGGGGCAGAGGAGGATGCTCAGAGGAGTATTACCAAAGTAGGATGGTGAAAGGAAGATGTTGAGAGGAGGAAGGTCAGAGTAGGATGGTCAGAGGAAGAAAGTCAGATTAGGATCATGAGAGGAAGATGTTAAGAGGAAGATGGTCAAAGGAGGATGGTCAGAGGAAAATGGTGAGAGGCAGATGGCCAGAGAAGTATGATAAAGTAAGATGGTGAAAGGAGGATGGTGAGAGGAATATGGTGAGAGGAGGATGGTCAGAGGAAGATGATCAGAGGAAGATGGTCAGAAGAGGATGTTCAGAGGAGGATGGTGAGAGGAAGATGGTCAGAGGAAGATGGTTAGAGGAAGATGGTTAGAGGAGGATGGTCAGAGGAGGATGGTCAGAGGAAGATGGTTAGAGGAAGATGGTCAGAGATAGATGGTGAGAGGTGGATGGTCAGATGAAGATGGTCAGATGAAGATGGTCAGAGGAAAATGGTGAGAGGAAGATGGTAAGAGATAGTTGGTGAGAGGAGGATGGTGAGAGGAAGATGGTGAGAGGAAGATGGTGAGAGGAAGATGGTGAGATGAAGATGGTCAGATGAAGATGGTCAGAGGAAGATGGTCAGAGGAAGATGGTAAGAGGAGGCTGGTCAGAGGAGGCTGGTCAGAGGAGGATGGTCAGAGGAAGATGGTTAGAGGAAGATGGTCAGAGATAGATGGTGAGAGGTGGATGGTCAGATGAAGATGGTCAGAGGAGGCTGGTCAGAGGAGGCTGGTCAGAGGAGGCTGGTCAAAGGAGGATGGTCAGAGGAGGATGGTCAGAGGAGGATGGTCAGAGGAAGATGGTTAGAGGAAGATGGTCAGAGATAGATGGTGAGAGGCGGATGGTGAGAGGGGGATGGTCAGAGGAATTTGACCAGAGGAGGATGGTAAGAGGAAGGTGGCGACAGGAGGCTGCTTTAGGCAGAGTATCCCCATAAATTGATGGTTGACGACCATAAAAATGTGGCCTGGTCTGACAAATTAAAGTATAACTAAAGGCAAAACTTTTTTTTTTTAGTTTTGGACAGAGGGGTGATGGATTTGAACACTTGTTAGTTTTTATTGCTGTCTGTGTTCCCATTAAGGAGATCCACCCTCTCTATTTGTCCTGTTTACCATTATCATTGAAAGTAAAAGTAAAAGAAAACCTCACATTTCGGGTTGTCCCCAGAAAAGTAATAGAGGGGAAATCTTCCTATGGGGGCACTAGTTCTGGTGACCTGAGGGTCCCTAAGGAATTCTCTTAATTTGCAGGGATTTACTCTCATTTCTGCCCGCGATTTGGCAGCTCGGATGTGTGAATGACAAATCCTGGTACTCACATTTGAGATGCCATTCATTTGGCTGACACCTCAAATCGCGGTGCGAGCCTGCTGCCATTGTTGCGCAATAAATCCTGCTACAATTGCGGCAACCCTCATCGCGTGATGCATGTCGCCCGAAAATAGTTCAGGAGCTACTTTGGGACGACATGCGTCCCGCTATGCGGGTTGCCGTGATTGCAGCATGATTTACTGTGCGGCAATCGCGGCAGACCCGCACCACGATTTGAGGTGTTATTCAAATGAATGGCATCTCAAATGCGAGTCATTCACACATCGGCGCTGTCAAATCGCGGACAGATTCGCTGCAAATTTGCCCGTGATTCAAAACGCTGTAGTGTGAATGCAGCCTCAGAGATTAGCAGGATGTAAAGTGGATTGTAAGAGAACAGTGTCTGAAAGAGTGACAACAAGAGATGGAAGCAATAACAAGGCCCCTGTAATCTTGACGATATCACGCTCTGATCATTTATCATGCATGTTACCAAAATCTACGATCTTTATTCTTATTGTTCAGTATTTTCTCATTTCACTGCCAGCACAGGGTACTGAATGTACTGTATCTCTTACTAATTTACAGACATGGTTACGTAGAATGTTTGACAACTTTTTTACTGCAATATGCTGTATGCATGTGTTTTATTATTATTATTTGTTTTATTATATGATCTTGTATATCAAATCTCTTCTTACCCATGTTTTTTTATGTGGTATTTGATCATTAATTGAGAGTATACATTTTAGTAAAAAGAATATATATTCATCATATGGGGTCCTTAGGAGATTTTTTTTTTCTTTTCTTTACTAAATGTGGCTTCTAATTGTGTATATATATATATATATATATATATATATATATATATACTGTATATTGTGGGAGATTAGTTTGTGGGGATTGCTTTTCACAGGCAAGCCAACTTCTTTAAAATCTGGCGGCTTGCCAGGATTATTGTAAAAGGTTTGATGGTTCAAACAAATAAAAACAGAAAACAAAACCTCGCCGTCTGGCGCTAAACTAACAATCGTGATTCCTCACTATACGGTGTGGGGCTAACCTCAACACCCACAAAACATAAGCACAATGCAAACCTCGTTTTTGAGTCCAAAATAGCACACAGAGCTCTCTCAGCTTTCCTCCACTGAGAACCAGGATCGAGCTCCAGTAAAATCTCTTTGTAATCATTAAATGCAGGCTTTGGGTAGAGCAGAAAGTCAGAGCCAGAACCAGCTCTGCTACAGTGGCTGGAAAAACCCAGGTCGGACTCTCTCTAGTCACCTCCAAGTGATTGTATGCGAGGCGACATGTATTGCCCGTCCATTATGGCGTCACATATCCCCCCTCTGCTCAAGTCCCTCAGACGGAGCAACTATCCTGATCATGCAGTGGGCCTGGGAAAGACCATCTGCGTTATTTTGGAGCCTTCTGGCCCGGTGTTCCACTGAGAACTTAAACGGCTGTAGGGCCAGGAACCACCTAGTCACCCGGCTATTTTTCTCCCAGTTGTTACAAATCCATTTAAGGGGGGCATGTTCGGTGACTAGCCTGAATGACATTCCCAGCAGGTAATATTTTAGGGCCTCTAAGGCCCACTTAATAGCCAGGCCACTTCTCCAAAATGGCATAATTCCTTTCATGCCTATTAAGTATACCACCGGGTGTTCCTCACTATCTCTGATTTGGGACAGAACAGCACCTAGTCCCACGTCAGAGGCGTTGGCTTAAACCACAAAGTCCTTTGTGAAGTCTGGGGTCACGAGTACCGGCTGTACACAAAGGGCTTGCGTCAACTTCTGGAAGGCCTTCTCGTCCTCGGTATTCTTCTTAACCATTCCTGACGCTCTACCCTTCATCAGATCGTTCAGAGGGATGGCAATGGTGGCAAAGTCGGGGATGAAGTGTCGGTAATACCCTGTAATCCCCAGGAAGGCCAAACCTGTTTCTTGTTCCCCGGTTGGGGCCACTTTTTAATGGCCTCGATCTTATTGGTCTGGGGCTTAATCAGACCCCGACCAATAACATGCCCAAGGTATTTGGCCTCCTCCAGACCTATGGCACACTTTTTTGGGTTGGCTTTTAAACCTGCTACCCTCAGCGAGCTGGGATTCCCAATCTGGGTGCTGGATGACCACATCATCCAGATAGGCCGCAGCATAAAGCCGGTGCGGCCTCAAAGTTTTGTCCATCATTCTCTGGAAGGATGCAGGGGCCCCATGCAGACCAAAAGGCATTTGCTTGTATTAAAAGGTCCTCTTGGGGGTAGAGAAGTTCGTTTTTTTTCTCTTGCTGACTCTGTTAGGGGAATCTGCCAGTAGCTCTTAGTTAGGTCTAGGGTTGTTATGTACCAGGCACCTCCCAACCTATCCACAAGTTCGTCAACCCACGGCATTGGGTATGCGCCAAATTTAGACACGTCATTCAGCTTCCTGAAACCGTTACAGAACCTGATAGTGCCATCTGGCTTTGGGACCAGCACTATGGGGCTCGACCAGACATTGTGGGACTCCTCTATCATGTCCAACTCCAACATGTTTTTTATTTCCTTCGCCACCGCCTCCTGTCTAGCCTCAGGTATCCGGTAGGGTTTTACATTTACGAGGACCCCTGGTTCTGCAACTATGTCATGTTGTATTACGGTGGTCAGTCCAGGTAGGGGAGAGAAAAAGTCTCTATTTTTACTTATAAATTCCTTTACGTCATTTTGTTGCGTCAGTGACAAGGACTCGGTTATGGGAATGTCTGGGGTCATTTGTACCCTGTCCTTTTGAGGGGTTGGCACGGCCACTAACGTCTCTCTGTTCTTCCATGGTTTTAAGAGATTAACATGGTAGATTTGTTCTGGCTTCCTTTTCCCCGGCTGGTAAACCTTATAGTTTACCTCCCCTACTCTTTCCATAATCTCAAAGGGACCCTGCTACTTTGCTAGGAATTTTCTTTCAACAGTGGGGACTAGTACCAGCTCCCTGGGGTTGAAAGTTCGGGTCTTGGCACCCTGATTTAAACCCTCCTCTGAGCTTCCTGGGCTCGCTCCATATGTTCCAGGACAAGGAGCAGTACAGCTGTGATTCGATCCTGCATCAAGGAGATATGCTCTATGACTCTTCTATATGGGTTGGCCTCTTCTTCCCACGTTTCTTTTGTGACAAGAGTTCAAACGGGGAATATCCCTTAGACGCCTGTGGAACCTCTCGTATGGCAAACATGAGATATGGTAGCAGGAAATCCCAATCTCTCCCATCTTTATGCACCACCTTTTTCAACATACTTTTAAGGGTCTTGTTAAACCTTTCCACCAGACCGTCAGTTTGGGGGTGGTAAACAGAAGTATGGAGATGGGAGATTTTGTACAATTTACACAATTCCTTGGTAACTCTGGACATAAAGGGGTGCCTTGATCCGTTAAGATCTCCTTTGGGATCCTCTCCTGACTAATCACCTGGACCAACTCCTTAGCAACAGTCTTAGCGGAGGTGTTCCGCAAGGGGGTGGCTTCAGGATAGCATGTTGCATAGTCGAGTATGACCAGAATGTGCT
Organism: Glandirana rugosa; assembly: GCA_018402905.1. Taxonomy (NCBI): domain Eukaryota; kingdom Metazoa; phylum Chordata; class Amphibia; order Anura; family Ranidae; genus Glandirana; species Glandirana rugosa. The sequence continues at coordinate 227,677 of BLSH010158241.1, read as the reverse complement.
GGGTGCCCCGAGCAGACTTTACCACAGGTACCACCAGATCCATGCCAATTCTCTCAAATGGTACTTCAATGATGGGCAGTGGGACAAGGGGGCTACGGAAATGGGGAGACGGTGCAGTAATTTGACACTCGGGACATGATTCACAATATTCCCTGACCTCCGCATGCAACCCAGGCTAGAAGAACCTCTGGGTTATACTCTCCTTGGTTTTCTCTATACCCAAATGTCCCCCCATTACATGACCATGGGCCAGATCCAGCACCATCCTGCAGAAGGGTTTGAGAACCGCTAGCTGTTCTACTTCATCCTCTCCGCGTTTTACCACCTGGTACAACCAATTATTTTTAAGAGCCATGTAGGCAAAAGACACCCCCCAATTAGGGTCCACAGGTTCCCCATCAATCCCCTTCACGTTTTCTCTGGTTCAAAGGAGAGTGATATCACATAGTTGCTCTGTACAGAAGTCCTCTCTCCGGACCTCTGAGTTAGGTACTACATTCGGTTCACTCTCACAGTCAGAGTCAAAGACATTTTCTGGGTCATTAGCCACCAGCTGGGAGCTATCTTCCGGTTCCTCCAGCTCCCCAGCCATTACAGAAAAAGGAAGAGGGTCTCCTTCTTCCTCAGTCCTGCCACCAATCTCTCCTTCCATTTGGCAAAAGGGTCTGGTGAGAACTCCCGTGCCTCCTCAGCAGGGGGAGCTCTTTCCTCCAGGCTCTCTGTGCCCTCACACAACCTCCAAAAATGGGAAAAATCCCTCCCCACTAGGGCTTCATGAAGCAGGCAAGGTACTCCCACTAAATGGGTCACTCTGCTGAAAGGGGTGTCAATCTCGACCAGCGCCGTCTGGTAGTCACAAGTGTCCCCATGGATGCAAATGACCCCGACAGTGCTAGGGTGTAACCTTGCTGGATTTACACAGCTGCTTTTGACCAATGTTATCACACTACCAGAGTCAAGCAATCACACACATTTGCTTCTCTATGCGATTTTAACATGATGCTATACATGTGATACATGCGCAAAAAGAGATAAGCATTATCACATTGCATGGGTTCATCATTCAGGGGACACTTGGCAGCAATATGTCTAAATGCATGACATCGGTAGCACTGTATGTGCTCTATACCCAGTCCTCTCAAGGGTCCCCAAGACTTTCCTGGCTTATTTGGCCAGTCTCCAGATCTAGAGCCCATAGTCTCTTTCGCCACAGCGGTCTTATCAAATTTCCCCACGCCCTTGACCCCTGAAACAGTCTTATCGGGTCTGGGCGATCTTTCACCCATGGATACATTGGAGTGGGGTGCATAAAGGTGCAACAAGTCCTCAGCAGCACTGTATCTCTGCACGAGGTCCACCAGTTGGTTTGCCATTTTGGGGTCCCCATGGCTGACCCACTTGCTCAAAGTAGCAAGGAGCACACGCAGATAACGGTCCATGACCACGCGCTCCACAATCTGAGGGCCTGGCAAAGTCTCTGGCTGTAACCACTTCCTCGTGAGATGGATCAAGTCAAACATATGGGAGCAGGGAGGCTGCCATGCGGTAGGTCCACTGAAGCACCCGGACTGCCATGGGGACACCCAGGCATGTGAGTATCTCCGTTTTTGGAGACTCATAGTCCTGGGCCTTATCGGGCTCTAAATCAAAATAGGCCTTTTGGGGCTCACCTGTCAGAAAAGGTGCTAGAAGTCCCAACCATTGTCCTTTTTGCCATCCTTCCAGCACAGCAACTCTCTCGAAAGTGGTGAGGTATGCCTCCACGTCAGTCCGCAGTTGTCATCTTCTGCAGATAGTAACTGGCACGGATCAACTTTTGTTCCGGTGGCACAGGAGGTGCGGACCCCTTCTTAAACTCTACAAGAGCCAGCTGGCGGTTGATCTTCTGCTGGGCCTCATGTTGTCTGGGACTTTCTTCCTGCTGTGCTGCAGAGGCTTGTGCGACTTAGAAGTTGGTCTCTCACTGAGCCGCAGTTGCCTGCAGCAAGGCCTTCAACATCTCCTCTATGATGGAAAGTTGCCCGCTGAGTACACCAGGTGTGGGAGATTAGCTTGTGGGGATCACTTTTCACAGGAAAACACTCAGCAGGTACACCAACTTCTTTAAAATCTGGCGGCTTGCCAGGTTTATTGTAAAAGGTTTGCAGGTTCAAACAAATAAAAACAGAAAACAAAACCTCGCCCTCTGGCACTAAACTAACAATCGTGATTCCTCACTATAGGGTGTGGGGCTGGCCCCGACACCTATAAAACATGAGCACAATGCAAACCTCGTTTTTGAGTCCAAAATAGCACACAGAGCTCTCTCAGCTTTCCTCCACTGAGATCCAGGATCAAGCTCCAGTGAGATCTCTTCCTGATCATTAAATGCAGGTGGAGAGGGCTTTAGGTGGAGCAGAAAGTCCAGGCTGGAACCATCTCTGCTACGGTGGCTGGGAAAACCCGGGTCGGACTCTCTCTAGTCGCCTCCAAGTGAAAACATGCGAGGCGACAAGTATCGTCCATCCATTATGGCGCCTTGCATAACATCACAATATATATATATATATATATATATATATATATATATATATATACAGAGTTTTAGGACACATTTGCAAATATATGTTGAAGCTGTAGTGTCTCACCAAGGACCCTCTGTGGTGCGGCCTGTAAATTCTAATCTAACAAAGCTCCCAATTTAGGACATATGCAAAAATGAGAACAGAGGTAGCAAATTCTTCCTTAAAGGGGCAGGGACACCCCAGAAGCCCAGTACATCTCAATGGTAGCTGAAGACCTCTAGTATGCATCCACACAAGATTTATCAGGAATACCCGTACACCTGCTTATTCATGCAATTATTATTTAATTAGCAAATCATGTGAGAGCAATGCAATGTCTAAAATTATGGTGTCTGTTAATATTCAGACAACACTCTCTAAAGTTAATTCTGAATGGTGTGAAAAACTAAAAAACATTCACTGGATGGTAGTTCTGTGGACAGAAACACCTTGTGGATGAGAGGAGGATGGTGAGAGGAAGATGGTAAGAGGAACATGGTCAAAAGAGAATGGTCAGAGGAGGATGTTCTGAGGAAGATGGTCAGAGGAAGATGGTCAGAAGATAGTCAGAGGAAGATGGGCAAAGGAGGATGGTCAGAGGAGCATTACCAGAGTAGGATGGTGAAAGGAAGATGTTGAGAGGAGGAAGGTCAGAGTAGGCTGGTCAGAGAAAGATAGTCAGAATAGGATCGTGAGAGTAAGATGTTAAGAGGAAGACGGTCAAAGGAGGATGGTCAGAGGAGGCTGGTCAGAGGAGGATGGTCAGAGGCAGTTGGCCAGAGGAGCATGATAAGAGGAAGATGGTGAGAGGAGGATGGTGAGAGGAGGATGGTGAGAGGAAGATGGTGAGAGGAGGATGGTGAGAGGAAGATGATGAGAGGAAGATGGTGAGAGGAGGATGGTCAGAGGAAGATGGTCAGAGGAGGATGGTGAGAGGAGGATGGTGAGAGGAAGATGGTGAGAGGAAGATGGTGAGAGGAAGATGGTCAGAGGAGGATGGTCAGAGGAGGATGGTGAGAGGAGGATGGTGAGAGGAAGATGGTGAGAGGAAGATGGTGAGAGGAAGATGATGAGAGGAAGATGGTGAGAGGAGGATGGTGAGAGGAGGATGGTCAGAGGAGGATGGTCAGAGGAGGATGGTCAGAGGAGGATGGTCAGAGGAAGATGGTGAGAGGAAGATGGTGAGAGGAAGAATTTCAGAGATAGATGGTGAAAGGAGGATGGTGAGAGTGGGATGGTCAGAGGAATTTGACCAGAGGAGGATGGTAAGAGGACGATGGCAACAGGAAAGTGGTCAGAGGAGGACTGGCAAAGGAAGATGGTCAGAAGAGGATGGATAGAGGAGGATGGTCAGAAGAAGATGCTCAGATGAGGATGGTTGAACTGGTTGGAGATAACAGATGGGATATACAGTAGTAACGCAGATAAACCCTCTGTACAACTGTGGAAAGCAAGCAAAGCATCTCTGGAGGTACACCATATAGAACCTTGAGGTGGATGGGCTAACACAGCAGAAGACTACATTGGGGTCCACTTCTGTGAGCCAAACCAGAAACCTGAGGCTGCTGTGGGCAGAGTATCCCCCTAGCTTGATGGTTGCGACAATAAAAATGTGCCGTTGTCTGACAAATTAAAGTATAACTAAAGGCAAAACTTTTTTTTTTTTTTTAGTTTTGGATAGAGGGGTGATGGGTTAAAACACTGTTTACCATTATCATTGAAAGTAAAAGTGAAAGAAAACCCCACATTTTGGGTTGTCCCCAGAAAAGTAATAGAGGGGAAATCTTCCTATGGGGGCACTAGTTATGGTGACCTGAGGATCCCTAAGGAATTCCCTTAATTTGCAGGGATTTACTCTCATTTCCTGTATGGCTATGGGACAAGAAGTGAAGGAACATCTCTGCAATGGGACACAGATGGCAGAAAAAAAATCTGACGGCTTATAACCCTACCTTACTCTATCCAAAATTAAAACAAAACTTTTGCCCATAGTTCTACTTTAAGATAAGGCACACAAATGGTAGACCAGTCAGCAAATCTAAATCCCACAGAACACCACAAGGTTGTAGTAGAATGGGAGATTTGCAGTATGAATGTACAGCTCACAAAAAAATTGCATGATGCATTTGATGTGTGATTAATACATCCTTCAGTTAACCTGCAGATGGTTTAAAAAATTATTAAACTTTTTTTTTTAGTTCAGCTGCTTGAATTACTTGAAGTATATTAGGCAAATTCTAAAACCATCCTTGCAGAAGGAGTGAGTACTTATTCTGTTTCAATTGTGGCTTTATGCATTGACATACCTCCATAGATCCAATCTGTCTGCACAGTATGGTCACCTGCTGACTTGGCACCATTCCCAGTTTAACTTTTCAACTTCACAGAAGTTGAATCCAATGCAATTTTACATTAAATCATTACAGTACAGAGGATGTTTTTCCAGTCTTTTGAAGTGTAAGACAATGACTCTCCTAAGCCTTGTCTCTGTGATGTACTAAGGCTAGGTTCCCACTTCTGCAGGTGCGGGTCTATGTGTAAATTGCATGCTTTCTGGCACCGGCATAAAAAAAATGCTGTTATTAGTAGATGTATGGGATGCCAATAATTCTTAATGCCACTCAAATGCACTGGAACCGCATAGCACAATGTACATTCCCTATGGCTGTGATACTAGAAATGGTGCTACTTTTCCCCAGTGTTTTCCATAGGAATCCAGCCCAAATGAATGGGCTGCTGTGACCACGCAAATGTGGCTGCAGGGAAATCGCAATAGTGTGAACTTAGCCTAACACTGACTGAGGGGACATGGAAAAAACAGGGTTGGTATAGCTAGGACTAAACTAACTAGCACTAAACAGGATGGGAAGGACAGAGGGAGGAACTAAATCACAAAGTTGTAGTGGCTCTAAACTGCCACTAGAAGTCAGCATACATCAAACAAAGGCAGCCTGATTCCGTTCAACACAGCACAGAAAAAATAGATATAAGTGGGATAGAACACTACTCTCTGAGCTGAAAGATGGAAGGTACTTAGCTTACAGGTGGGATAGAACTCATTGGAAAAAAGAAGTCTTCTATTAATTGACACCCTGGCCCTTCCTTCTGTGGCTGCTAACTGTGAGCTGGTCAGGGGCTGTCTGCTTTGTTTTGTACACACCCAGTTATGATTTGTCCAGGAAACTACCCCTCATTGGAAATAAGGACTTTCAAAAATGATCTGCCATTGTAGTCCCTTTCTGCATACAGCACAAATCATGTCCCCCAAATGAGACCCTTGCAGGATCACTGTATCTGCTTAGGCACCATTGCCCTCAATGATGATTACAGCTATTTATATTGCACTAACAATTTACACAGTACTTTACATTCTCAACATTCGCATCAGTCCCTGCCAGTGGCAGCTGGTGGTTTTTTTTTGGCATTTTTGTCATTGCCCGCACTTACCCCATCTCGCGGGCAGTGGTCTGGGCGGCAGCAGCGGTGGCTTCTCTACGGGCTACGGGTGGGTCTCGGTTCTCCACCATCTCCTCCCTTCTACTCCCGGTGGCCAATCGGATCACCTTTTGGCCAATCAGGTGATGGGTCTCATGACCTGCTTCCTGATTGACCGGGAGGAGGAACAGTGTGAAAATAGTGAATATTCATTCGCTATTGTCACACAACTGAGTGGGCTTTGGGCACAGTGCTCTGAACCTCGAGCCCACCCTTTTTCGAAGCCTATTAGAGCCTCTGGGTCTAATCACGTGCCTCAAAAAAACACACCCCCGCCATTGGAATCCGTGTGTCCGGCGCCCTGCATGTAGATCGGGGGCAGGACACATAGATAGGGGGGACGGGCCACCACTGGTCCCTGCCCTCAAGGAACTTACAATCTAAAGTATCTCACATGCATGCATACCCATACTAGGGCTGATTTGGGCAGGAGCTAATTAACCTACCAGCATATTTTTGGAATGTGGGAAGAAACCAGAATCAGCTGACGGAAGTGCAGAGAGAACATGCAAACTCCATGCAGATAGCATCCTCCTGACCAGGATTTAAAACAGAGACCACAGTGCTGCAGGGCAGAAATGCTAACCACTAAGCCACTTGAGGTTATTTCTGTTCACATTAAGATTTTATAGGCCTCACTGTTACACCATGCCAAAATGGCCGCTGGCTGCACGGAGGAGGAGAGTACCATGAATGGGAGGGCTGCATGGAACAGGCAAGAGCCCTTATGTAAGCTGAATGGATAAGTGTATAATAAATTTAGGTGGGCTTCATCTGTTATGCTGCATAATTGCTGCATGGAGGGGCAGAGGAAAAAAAGCTGCTTATATAAGCTGGATGATGCAGGGTATATTATGGTGAGGGTCAGGAGAGCTGCATGGAGGAGGGCAGAGCTGCTTATATAAAGTGTATGATGCAGATTATAATGAAGGCGACAGTCAGGAGGACTGCATGGGGGATGACAGAGCTTCTTATGTAAGGCAGATGGTGTGGAATATAATATATTGACAGAAGGAAACATGGAGGAGGACAGAACTGCTTATGTCAAGTGGACAGTGTAGGGTCCACAGTTTTGAGCACTGCATGGAGGAGGATAAAGCTGTTTATAAAAAGGTGGATGCTGTAGTTCTCCAAACTTTCTAAACAATGGACCAATTTACTGTCCTTCAGTCTTTAGGGGGACCAGACTGTGGCCATTGGGAGTAGAAACTGTCCTGGCATCAGTGGGAGTAAACAATGCATCTTTGGTGTCCCTGGAAGGAATAGTGTCCCATCATTAATATCAGTGTATCAGTGAGAGAAATAGTGTCCCAGAATTGGTATCAGTGGAAGGAATAGTGCCCCATGATTGGTATCAGTGGAAGGAATAGCGCCCCATCATTGGTATCAGTGGAAGGAATAGTGCCCCATCATAGGTGTCAGTGTCAGAAATAGTGCCCCGGCATCGGTATCAGTGCAAGGAATAGTGCCCCATATATTGGTATCAGTGGGAGGAATAGTGTCCAATCATTGGTGTCAGTGAGAGGAATAATGCCCCATCATTGACATCAGTGGAAGGAATAGTGTCCAATCATCGGTGTCAGTGAGAGGAATAGTGCCCCATAACTGGTATCAGTGGGAGGGAAAGTGCCCCATCATTGGTGTCAGTGAGAGGAATAGTACCCCATAATTGGTATCAGTGGAAGGAATAGTGCCCCATCATCGGTGCCAATGGGAGGAATAGTGCCCCATCATTGGTGCCAGTGGAGAAATAGTGCCCCATCATTGGTATTTGTGGAAGGAATATTACCCCATCATTGGTGTTAATGGGAGCAATATGGCCCCATTGTTGGTGTCAATGGGAGGAATATTGCCCCATTATTGGTGTCAATGGGAGGAATAGTGCCCCATTATTTGTGTCAGTGGGAGGAATAGTACCCCATCATTGATGTCAGTGGAAAGAATAGTGCCCCATCATTAGTATCAGTGGGAGGAACAGTGCCCCATTCTTGGCGGCATTATTAAGGCATCTCCGCCATCTTCTGTCTTTGGCTCTTTTGCAGGGTCTCCTCCGCTGTGTTCTCCCTCTGTTCTTGTTCCGATGATGACACAACGCTCTCTCCCGCACTAATACCTGGTCTGTGCTCTAAAAATAACTTATATTGGCATGGGGCGGGGCCATTGGCTGCGTCATCTGGGGGCCTCACCACCCGAGGCATGATGGGGCCAAGACATCTGAGGGGGGTGGGGCCCCCAAATGACGCAGCTGATGGGCCCCGCCCCATGCCAATATACACTCAGGTCCATAAATATTGGGACATCGACACAATTCTAATCTTTTTGGCTCTATACACCACCACAATGGATTTGAAATGAAACTAAAAAAATGTGCTTTAACTGCAGACTTTCAGCTTTAATTTGAGGGTATTTACATCCAAATCAGGTGAACGGTGTAGGAATTACAACAGTTTGTATATGTGCCTCCCACTTTTTAAGAAACCAAAAGTAATGGGACAGATTAGCAATCATAAATCAAACATTCACTTTTTAATACTTGGTTGCAAATCCTTTGCAGTCAATTACAGCCTAAAGTCTGGAACGCATAGACATCACCAGACGCTGGGTTTCATCCCTGGTGATGCTCTGCCAGGCCTCTACTGCAACTGTCTTCAGTACCTGCTTGTTCTTGGGGCATTTTCCCTTCAGTTTTGTCTTCAGCAAGTGAAATGCATGCTCAGTCGGATTCAGTTCAGGTGATTGACTTGGCCATTGCATAACATTCCACTTCTTTCCCTTAAAAAACTCTTTGGTTGCTTTCGCAGTATGCTTCGGGTCATTGTCCATCTGCACTGTGAAGCACCGTCCAATGAGTTCTGAAGCATTTGGCTGAATATGAGCAGATAATATTGCCTGAAACACTTCAGAATTCATTCTGCTGCTTTTGTTAGCAGTCACATCATCAATAAATACAAGAGAACCAGTTCCATTGGCAGCCATACATGCCCACGCCATGACACTACCACCACCATGCTTCACTGATGAGGTGGTATGCTTTGGATCATGAGCAGTTCCTTTCCTTCTCCATACTCTTCTCTTCCCATCACTCTGGTACAAGTTGATCTTGGTCTCATCTGTCCATAGGATGTTGTTCCAGCACTGTGAAGGCTTTTTAGATGTTGTTTGGCAAACTCTAATCTGGCCTTCCTGTTTTTGAGGCTCACTAATGGTTTACATCTTGTGGTGAACCCTCTGTATTCACTCTGATGAAGTCTTCTCTTGATTGTTGACTTTGACACACATACACCAACCTCCTGGAGAGTGTTCTTGATCTGGCCAACTGTTGTGAAGGGTGTTTTCTTCACCAGGGAAAGAATTCTTTGGTCATCCACCACAGTTGTTTTCCGTGGTCTTCCAGGTCTTTTGGTGTTGCTGAGCTCACCGGTGCGTTCTTTCTTTTTAAGGATGTTCCAAACAGTTGATTTGGCCACACCTAATGTTTTTGCTATCCCTCTGATGGGTTGGGTTTTTTTTTTCAGCCTAATGATGGCTTGCTTCACTGATAGTGACAGCTCTTTGGATCTCATATTGAGAGTTGACTGTAACAGATTCCAAATGCAAATAGCACACTTGAAATGAACTCTGGACCTTTTATCTGCTCCTTGTAAATGGGATAATGAGGGGATAACACACACCTGGCCATGGAACAGCTGAGCAGCCAATAGTCCCATTACTTTCGGTCCCTTAAAAAGTGGGGGACACGTATACAAACTTTTGTAATTCCTACACCGTTCACCTGATTTGGATGTAAATACCCTCAAATTAAAACTGAAAGTCTGCAGTTAAAGCACATCTTGTTCTTTTAATTTCAAATCCATTGTGGTGGTGTATAGACCCAAAAAAATTAGAATTGTGTCGATGTCCCAATATTTATGGACCTGACTGTAAGTCATTCTAGAGCACAGACCAGGTATTAGTGCAGGAGAGAGCGTTGTGTCAACATCAAAACAAGAACAGAGGGAGAACACAGTGGAGAAGACCCTGCAAAAGAGACGAAGACAGAAGATGACGGAGATGCCTTAATAAGATATTTCTAAAACGTGTGTAGTGTTTTTTTCTCACACTTTTTGGTTAAGGTGAATGGGTAAGGGTACAATGTACCCCATACTAATTTACATGGAGGGGGCGGATCTGGGGACCCCTTTGGTAAAAGTCCCCCACCCACAGACCCCGACAACCACTTTCAAGGGTTGTCGGGAAGAGGCCCTTGTCCTCATCAACATGGGGCAAGGTCCTTTGAGGTGAGGGGCACCGCGTGCCTCCTGCCCCAAAGCACCCATGCTCCCCATGTTGAGGGTACATGGCCTGGTGTGGTTCAGGAGGGGGGCGGCCACTCGTTCATCCCCACCCCCTTTCCTGACCTGCCGGGCTGCGTTTTTGGATAAGGGTCTGGTATGGATTTTGGGGGGAACCCCATGTCATTTTTTGGGCAGTAGGGTTTCCCCTTAAAATCCATACTAGACCGAAGGGCTTGGTATGCTCTTAGAGGGGGACACCATGCAGGATTTTTCATTTGGCGGGGGTTCCACTTCAAGATCCCCAGAGCACAAGGTGGCTGGTATTGGAGGTATCTAAGTCGGTCCTGTTCACACCCAAACATTTGGGGATGAATTTACACCAAATGATTTTAGAAGCATGACTACTTCATCTTGATAATCGGATATATCCGAATCTACTAATATTAATAACTTTTCAAAATTTTTTTAAAGCACACAGATAATTGCACATGTCTTATCAGAATGAATTTTGCGAATCTGAAGCGAAGATTAGCTTAAGTGAGGCAAATAATAGACACCACAAATGGCAACATTTTTGTATCTTTTAAAAAACAAAACTAAAAATAATTCCCTCATATAGGAACAGCCCACTATTAATTTAACATAGAAATGTGCTAGTTCACATTATGTAGATTGCATCTGCCAAGGTACCTCCCCAACTGGCGACATAAAGAATGTTTTGAATTCATAGCGAATCTGTGTATCACTGCTGGTGCCCCTAGTAATGTTCCACTGTGCCCCCTCCATGTTAAGGGTGAGTGAATGCTCAAAAATATATCCGTCTCATTCACGCACATAGTTGTGCAGTGCACAGGCTGCTTTAACAGCAGAGACAGCATGTTCAATACTCAGGTTTATTGAGGTATGCATGAATCGCCACTTATTGCTGAGAATTCCAAATGCACATTCAACTACTCTCCGTGCCCTCATGAGCCTATAATTAAACATTCTTTTTTCAGTGGTCAGCGATCAACTGAAATAAGGTCTGAGCATGTGCTCTGCAAGGGCAAATGCTTAATCGCCTACAAAAACATGTGGGAGGGAAGGCTCAGTTGTTCCTGGCAGGGGAGAATTATTGGGCAAGTCAAGCGTATTCTCACACAGCACTCTCCCAAATGAGGAATGAGAAAACACACTTGAATCGGAGCTGCTGCCATAAGAACCTAGATCAATGTAAATAAAATTATAATTGTCGTCTGCCACTGCCATTAAGACCATAGAGAAATATTTCTTGTAATTAAAATATTAGCTTCCACTAGCAAATGGCTTGAGGATGTGGATGTGTTTCCCATCTATGGCTCCCAGACAGTTGGGGATGTTGCAACGCTCCCTGAATAGATTGCCTATCTTTAACCAATCTTTGTTTGGTTTCTTCATTACCAAATTCTTCAGTTTTTCCCATATGACTATGCAAGTTTCATGAATAATGCCACTAATAGTTGATTTTCCTAACTTGTATTCAAAGTGCAAACTTCCAAATGAATTTCCTGTACCTAGGTACCTAAAACCAAACAGAAAGATCATTAATTTTAATTCTTTCGATTTACAGTGCAATACTTACAGACAAGGTGGCGCAGCATGAGGGATGCATACCGCAAATATCTACGGCACCTCAAAGACATGAGGAGTGGCTCGGGGGCAACGGCTAGGATACCCTACATGTTTGCCAGGGATTTAGAATTTCTCCAACCCATTTTGGAAATGAGGGAGTAAGTTTTCATCTATATCATCAATTTATCTGCAAACATAATAACTTTTAGTAGGCCTTGTTAATTGACAGTGATTGTTTTTTATACAGCACACAAGACAGTTGGAAGGAACAAGATGTTCTGGAAGACCAAGTGCAGGCCCAAGAACAGATTGGTACAGAGGAAAGGCCTGAGGATCAGGAACAAATCCAAATCTCAGCTAATCTGTGGGCACCAAACCCAGAATCTGAATCTGCAATGCCAGAGGCTATCCATGGGCCCTCCTCCACTCTTGCAGACATTGGTCGCCCAGCCAAAGGAGACTACCTGCACCCCAACCTGACATAAGTGAGCTACTACTACAATTGTTGACAACTATGTCTGAAAAAGTGGATGCTTTTTTCTGCCCAGCTACTATACTGGCGCTCAGTTTTGTCCCCTCTTAAAAAATGTCAACCCTGATCACTACTTTGAAATGAGAAGTACAGTCGAAAAAGTGCTCCACTCCTTCTCAAGAGCACGTGAGGAACCTACATTTCAAAGGCCATATGTGGCACCATCAAGACCTCTCTTTCACTACCCCAGGTCCATCCACTACCCTCAAACACACAGATAACCTTACCCCTATATTCCCCCCATCCTATCCTTCAAGCTTTGAGCACACAGCCTCCATCTATGAAGCCCCACGCAGTCGCATTCCCTATCCCATACCATTCCCAATTCCTTCTATTAGGCCCCCCAAATCCAGGGATGTATGGGCCAATTCAACAAAAGAGGCTATGTCTGATCCCAGCCCTGCCACTGCTGACCCAGCTGCCCCAAGCCACTCCTCCAATGAGGCCCCTTTTCAAAGATCATATCTCAATTTGTGATTTTGTCGGGCTGTAAGGTGACCAAATACCTGCAATGTCCGACATTGAGGACAATATGTCCACCGCTTATGTTTGGCTTGTTCAAGAGGCCTACTTGAGAGCATTGTATTTTTTTTTATTTTAGTACATATTTATTTATGTTGGAGACATTGGACTTTTGTGACCGTTGAATAAATATTCTGTTCTGTGACTGTTTTATATATTTACAATTAATTACATGTTTCAAGTGGCACTTAACGTTAATATTGCATACACATAATCCCCCTGCCAAAGGACATCAGTGGTGAAAAGTACCTTAATGTGATAAGTAATCTTTCAGCAGGCTGGATACTTGGTCTGTAGCATGTGTTCTGACCAGGGGCGGAACTACCAGGGTCGCAGCAGTCGCAGTTGCGACTGGGCCCTGGAGCTCAGCTACTGTAGGGGGGCCCGCCGCGATTGTACACATGACATTCAGTCATTACTTATTCCATGAAAAGTGGTGACTACAGGAAACCGTCCCCCTAATACACATACGTTATAATTGCAATTCACGGTGAACTTTGTACATTAATTAACATTTATATATTTTGTCAGTGTCTTGTCTTATAAATAAGTTGCCAGTGTTTTCAGGTTACAGAGGTTGTATTTATTTATACATGATTTTATTTTTTTTTATGTTACGAGAGTTCATCCGGAGAACTTGTTCGGTTTGTATTCGCCACCTGTATAACAGGAGTTACAGCCTGTAACGTCCATAAACCAGTGGAATGTCGGGCTGTTTTAGTGTTTAACTCTATACTAGAAACTTTTCCCCGGAGTAACCTCCTCACCGAACC
>BLSH010158241.1:198152-209546 GCA_018402905.1 Glandirana rugosa | reverse complement strand
CCCCAACCACCACCCTTGTCACTGATCCCACCACCGCTGCCACTGATCCCATCCCCACCCAACCGTCACTGCTGCCACTGGTCCCATCCCCCCCACCACTGCTGCCACTCATCCCAGGGGCATAACTACAGGGGTCGCAATTGCAATGGCCCACGTGTTGCCCCTGTACACCTGGATTGGTGGGCAGCATATAGACTAACAAATAACCTTCATTTTTCTCCTGCAGCTGTTAAAAGCCTGCTTCCCCTCCTCTCCCTCCCATAGGCATTCAGTGACTGCTGGAGGAAAATGGAGGGGATTTGTTCCTCCATATGCCGCCCCCGCCGCCCCTCTTATCCAGGTCCTGCTGCCCCCGGGATCAGTGAGAAGGGCCCTGGCCGGAGGTCAGGGGGGCCCTTCGTGGTTTCCTGCACCGGGGCCCTGAAGGTCCTAGTTACGCCCCTGGTTCTGACGCTCCAAGCAATGGTATATTAGTTCAAGCAATTCATCAAAACTGAATGCAAAAAAAGTCTGTTATTATATACATGTCGGAAAAAACATATTAGGGTATCAAAAAATAATTTTGAAAAGCATTGTTTACGAACATTAGTATTTTGGGACAAGAGAAGGTGTGTGCCTGTATCCTTAACCAAAAAATATTTGGGCTAGAAAAGCTGATGCTATATTATTGCCGGTTGTGTCATCTGTTATCCGTGTATTTACCCACTGGCTGCTGAATTTAACATTAACAATTAGGCTTGTGCAATTTGTTTAGTTCACAATTTTGTAATTGCAGAATTTTGCTAAATTTGGCAATTTGTAACAATTACGAATTTCCACAAACAAAAAAAAAATTACCTAAAACTAGGGTTGCCCCGATACCACTTTTTAAAAACCGAGTACAAGTACCGATACTTTTTTTCGCCGATACCGATTACCGATACTTTTTTTAATGTCACGTGACAGTTTTCAAACCACAATACAGACTAATGATACCTCTTCTTTATAATTATGAAGAACTAATTCAACACAATATAAAAGAGTAAAACAGTTTTATTTGCTTGTCACAAAGTTGTAAAAAACTCAAAGAATTTTCACAGAACAAGTTTATAAATATATTTTATATCAATAAAATATATTAATAATAACACAAACAATAAATAAGAAATATAAATAAAAAGTGCAGACTGCAAAACAGTAACATAACAGTGCATTGTTTAACCACTTGCTTACTGGGCAGTTAAACCCCCCTCCTGCCAGGAGCAATTTTCAGTTTTCAGCGCTGTCACTCTTTGAATGACAATTGCGTGGTCGTGCGGAGTTGTACCCAAACAAAATCAACGTCCTTTTTTTCCCACAAATAGAGCTTTATTTTGGTGGTATTTGATCACCTCTGTGGTTTTTATTTTTTGCGCTATAAACAAACAAAGAGCGACGATTTTGAAAAAAGAACAATATTTTTTACTTTTTGCTATAATAAATATCCAAAAATAAAAAAACTAACTATTCATCAGTTTATATATATTCTTCTACAAAAAAAATCACAATCGGCATATATTGATTGGGTTGCGCAAAAGTTATACCGCCTACAAACTATGGACATTGGTTTATGGCGTTTTTATTATTTATTTATTTTTTACTGGTAATGGCAGCGATCTGCAATTTTTATTGAGACTGCGATATTGTGGCGGACATGTCGGACGTTTTTGACACTTTTTTGGGACCTCTGACATTTATACAGCGATCAGATCTAAAAATAGACACTGATTACTGTATAAATTTCATTGGCAGTGAAGGGTTTAAATATGTTCCCTGGGTGTGTTCTAACTGTGGGGAGGCGGGGCTGACAGGGACATAACAGATCTAACTGATCCCAATCACAGGGATCAGTAGCTCTGTCATGCCCCCCCAAAAAAGAGTGGGGAACCGCTGTGTTTACATGGGCGGTTCCCCGTTCTGGCTCTCTGTGACCAGATCGCGGGTCTCCGGCGGACATCGCAATCTTGTCACGCGATTCTGCTCATGGCAGGTGCGCTCCCGGCACCTCCGCACGCCGAGTGAGCGTGCCCGCCATGAGCAGAAGGGGAGGACGTCTATTGACGGCCTCCCGGCAAAGCAGATCCACGCTGTAGCCGTCAATCAGCTATAGCGCGGATCTGAAGTGGTTAATCATGGGGAACAGTATGGGCTAGATTAACAGGCAATCTAGCAATTAGAATTATTATTATTATTATTTCTCAAAAGTTAGTGGCAAGTTATTTTTAAGAAACAGAAGCATCTCTGCATGTTCAGCCATAAGCCTGTTTCTACTATCAGTAAGGACGTTAGACGCTAAGCTGAACAGTCTTTCACTTTCCACATACTGCATGCGGCAGAAAGATATTTTTGGGCCATTTTAGCCAGAGTTGGAAATCTCAGTTTATGAATTGGTAAAGTGATCTCTCCCAGGTAAGCTTCCAGCTGTATAGTAGCAGCTTTTGGAGCACTGCTCTCACATGTGGATGAACATTCCCCAGCAATTTCTGCAAAGACACTATCCAGACTGGTACCTGGCTGGTCACGGTGAGGCCTTTTGGAAGCTGGTTCTTCATGCTCCTCCTTAGACATAAGTACCTCTTCAGAAATGTTTTGCAGTTCCAGTATGAACATTTCTTTCGCCTCCCTGGAAGTGTCTGAATTACAGAAAAATCGATCTTTATACCTAGAATAAGAAAAAAATAAACAACGATGAATGAATGCAGCATTTTTTTTCTGTGAATTAAGAAAAAAATAGAGCATTACACCAAAAACTATAAATATTTAAAATAAAATTAATTACGCTAGTTTCTTACATTTTATATATTTAATTTAATAGCAGAAAAATTAACATTACCTTGGTGCGATACAGAAAAGTGGGTTTCGCTCATTACCAGAAAAGCGCTTCTGCAAAGCAGCAAGCAAAGTTCTCTTTATTGTTTTGATACCATGGTCCTCCTCATCCACTTTTGATGAAACTTTCTGTAGCACTGTGACTGCTGGAATTACATCAGAGGCAAACGCATCTGAACAACTCACTTGGCGAGTCATCTCTTCAAAGGGAGCCAAGATATTTATCGTCTTCTCCATCAGATTGCACTGGTTTGCAGTAATGGTGGCATGGAGCTCATGTTCAGACACATACACTCCAAGGGCCCGTTTCTGTTCAATCAGAGACTTCAGCATATAAAATGTGCTGTTCCAACGAGTCTACACGTCTTGTTGGAGTCTTCTTACTGGCTGACCAAGCTGTATCTGGATGTCCTGCATCCGAGAGTATGCCAAGTTAGAATGTTTGAAGTGGCCAATTATTTTGCGCCCAACTCCCACAGCATCTGCAATGCTGCGCTGTGATAACAGTCCCTCTGAGACAGCCAGCTGCAATGTATGTGCCACAATGAAATACTGGGAAGTCCAGCATCAGCCATACCTTTTATCAGGGGTAGGCAACCTGCGGCCCTCCAGCTGTTGTAGAACTACATTTCCCATGAGGCTGACGGGTACAATTTCTCCCAGAGGCATGATGGGACTTGTAGTTTTGCAACAGCTGGAGGGCTGCAGGTTGCCTACCCCTGCCTTTTATCATGTTTTTGGCATTGTCCTGGACCACAACATGAACAGAACTTTTGGGAATCGCCCAAGTCTGAAGTATTTCCTCAAGTATGTTTGCTATTGCTTGACCGGTGTGGGAGCCTTCAAATTCCGTAGTGTGGAGCATGACCTGATGTAGAGAGAATTCGCCATCTATCCACTGTGCCGTTAAGCTGATGAGAGACAGTGGACTCACACTACTGCTCCAGATGTCAGTGGTGAAGCTAATTGCCTTCATGTCCTTCTGCAACGTGATGGTAATGTGCTTTTTAACCGCTTCGTGGATCTGTGGTAAGATGACGTCTGTTATGTAGTGGCGACTGGGAATGTCACACTTCGGCTCCAACACATTAAGAAATCGACGAAAACCCATGCTATCAACAATTGAAAGAGGTTGATCATCCAGAATAATAAATTGGGTGAGCGCCTCTGTTATTTTTACAGCTCTGGGGTTGTCTCTTGACAGCTTTTCTCTTTTGGCGAAAGTTTGCTGCAGAGTTGGCTGGCGAGTGCTACTGCTAGCGATAGCGGTAAATTCTCCATGCTCATGCTTATGTTTTAACTTCAAAGCTTTATCAGATTACTGGTATTAAAGGAACCGATTTTTGTACCGCCTCTTGATAATTTAGCCTAACAAAGGTTGCAGTCTGCTATCCGTGGGTTGTCCTCGTTAATTTTAAAATATTTCCACACCGCTGACATTCTGCTGGTGTCTCTGTGCAGTGTGCACTGAAAGGCTCTGAATCTCTGATAATTTGCTCGACCTTGGGGGAAAAAAAACCCGAAATAAAAAATTACAAGTGTCCACTGTTTATTTAACCACTTGAATACTTGGCACTTTCACCCCCTTCCTGCCCAGACCAATTTTCAGCTTTCAATGCTTTCACACTTTGAATGACAATTGCGCAGTCAATGTCATGTAACACTGTACCCAAATTAATTAATTTTTTTATACTTTTTTCACACAAATAGACCTTATTTTTGTGGTATTTATTTAATCACCACTGGGTTTTATTTTTTGCTAAAAAAAAAACAGCTTTTTTTAGTTTCTTTCAGAAAATTTTGTAAATAGGTACTTTTTCTCTTTAAGGCCCCTTTCACACTGGAGCATTATTACAGCGGTAAAGCGCTAAAATTACCGCTGTAATAACGCTCTAAATATCATTTTCATGCATCTCTATGGATGCTTTCAGACTGAGGCGTTGCGCTAGCGCAGCGCTTCAGAAAATCATGCAAGCATGATTTTTCAGGAATGTGGGGAGCGGTGTATTCACCGCTCCTCCACCGCTCCTGCCATTAAATTCAATGGGCAGCGCTCCCGTATCGGCTGTACACCGCTCCGGGAGCGCCGAGCGCCGGCACTTTTAACCCCTGTTTAACCCATTGTGGGGGGGTTAAAAGTGCCCCGCACCCGCCTGCATAGCGGCGCCGTAGCGCCTCTATAACAGCGCTAAATGCCCGCTGAGACTAGCGGGGATTTACCGCTACCGCCCGCCAGCCCCAGTGTGAAAGGGGCCTTACTGATATGTGCTAATAGGGCTGCACTGATGGGCACTGATAGGCTGCACTGATGGGGCACTGATGAGGCAGCATTGATGGGGCACTAATGAGGCGGCATTGATGGGGCACTGATGATGCGGCAATGAAGAGCACTGATGGGCTAGCATTGATGATGAGGCACGAATATGCAGCACTGATGGGCACTGCACTTATAGGTGGCACTGATATGCACTGATAGGCGGCACTGAATGGTACTGATAGGGTGGCACTGATGATGAGGCACTATTATGCAGCAGCAGCAGCACTGATGGCCACTGAATCGATAGGTGGTACTTATATGCATTGCAGCACTCATAGGTGGCACTGAAGGGCACTGATGGGGTGACACCGATGATGAGGCACTAATATGCAGCTCTGATGGGCACTGAACTGATAGGTGGCACTGACATCCAGCACTGAGAGGTGGCACTGACAGATGGGCACCGATAGGTGGCACTGACTGATGGGCACTGATGGCTGGCACTGATAGGTGGCACTTATGGGCAATGATAGGTGGCCTGATGGTAACCGATGAGCGGTACTGATGGGCACTGAAATGCAGCACTGATTTGCAATTGCATAATGGCAATATGGCATAATAAATATATGACATCCATGATGAGACAATACAATAGGATTCAATTATATTTAAGGAAGGATTTTGCAATGACTGTCTGAATGAATAATACAAAATGATGCAACGCCCATTATGGTACACCTTGCTCCTGCACTCAGCCACAGTAAGCCTAAAGTCAGAAGCGGACATCTTGTTACACCCAGCCCATATAACTATATGGGCTGGGTGTAATAAGATGTCCGCTGCAGCCTTGTGACTGCAGGCTTACTGAGGCCAAGTCCAGGGTGTACCAAGATGGGTGTTGCACTTGCGATGTTCAGCATCTGACGTCTGACAGCCGGAAATCTCACTTCACTTTTGAATTAAATAATGGCGACTCAGACAGAACATGTGGCTGCGCCCTGAGACCCTACCAGCTTACCATCCACTCCTGCCTGGCTGTTCTGGACTCACACTCTGCTCTCCGCTCCGTCTTCTCCGGCCACTGATTTCCGGGAACGCCGCCACCTCTTCGTTCCAAGGTATCGGATCAAGTATCGGGAGCATTTGCCCGAGTACAAGTATCGGTATCGGGACAACCCTACCTAAAACTAAACCAAATGATTTTTCTGCCATGCACAAGTCTAATAACAAATGTCCCCCACACAACAGTGTAGGGTCACCCCAAAAATCCATACCTGACCCTTATCTGAGCATGCAGCCTGTCGGTCAGGAAAAGGGGGGGGTGAGCGCGCGCCCCCCCTCCTGAACCGCACCTGGCCACATGCCCTCAACATGAGGAGGGTACTTTGGGCTCCCCCCCAAAGCACTTTGTCCCCATGTTGATGGGGACAAGGGCCTCATCCTCATAACCCTGGCCAGAGGTTGTACTGCATGGGTACAAGAATTAAATGGTGCCCCACCCCACCCCACCAAAAAACAAAAAAAGGCCCCACATCCACTATTTTAGATCATGATAATTACAACTAAAATTCTATTTATTGGCAAGTCAGATTTACATGCAACAGCACCTTGTCTATATGCAAACTTATATGACATACCATGATGTTCAATTCCAAGGGGCGGCAATGGAAGTATAGAGGAGCCCAGTTGTCATCATTACACACCAAACTGCTGGACAAAAAAATCTTGGTCGTCAATTTTCAGGGTAAATAGAAGAGAAGGAGAGGCGGCCATGGTTAAGTTTGCTGCCCCTCTCAAAGTGCTGCCTGGGTCCAATGGACCCACTGAGACCCATGGTAGGGCCAGCCCTGTCCCACGCCATTTTTAGGAATATGTTTGGTGAAAAAACATGGATTGCTGGGCCAAAAAAATTATGCAACATCCTACCTCTTTATTGACATGTGCGTGTAGTTAAAAAATGTATCTTCATGCCCACGGAGGTCTTCATACAGGATCCTAAACTGGCCCCTCTCCTCCCTATTTGCGATTATGGGATGAACCCAGTATCTTCTTCTTCTCCTCCTTCTCCTCCTCTCCACTTCCAGCAAGATGGCTGCTGTTGCTGCAACAACTGATGGCACGATCAAAGGCAGAGCGGCACACATTTTTGAGGTAAAAAAATACACACAATATAGACTGCTTGGCAATCTGGAAGTGGCCAGGAAGGTCAGTCCCTTTTATTTTACCGCAAAAACACATCTACAATGTGATTGGCCTGCCCAGAATTCGCAGTTCTGATTAAACACCTGTGAAATCATTCTAAATTTGCAGCTGATCTGCAGCTAAAATGCAGATGAACCGCAGAACAGCTGCTTGTTATCTTCCCCGGGAGCTTTTTTCCTTTCAGCAGCTTAGTTAGATGCCCCTTACTTATTCTTATGTGGTAGTGTAGTGTTCATTTTGACCTAAAATTTTCATTTATTTACGAAAAAGGCAGGCATCCCAATACTTTTGGCAATATAGTGTAGCTACTTATGTAAAGTGGATTATGCAGGGCCAGGGGAGTAATGATAGGGGTTGCAGGGGTTGCAATTGCTAGGGCCCCATATGCCTTCCTTGTAAACTCGAATAGGAGGGATGGCGGGGGTGGCATTTAGTGGAACCAATCTCCTCCATTTTCCTCTATCCAGTTTACTTGTCTTCAGCTGTTCCCAGGGTCCCTGTGAGCTTCCCTGGTCTCCCCCTCAGATCTGCTGTCTTCCCCCCTCCTCTCTCCTGCCAGCTGCTGTAGAAGATGTGTCATGATGGAGAGATGGGAACGGGTCGGTAAATTTGTCATTTATCGGTTTCGCCTTTTCTGAATGAATAGAGTCAGTGATTGGTACCAATTGGTTCATTCATAACTGAAGCATAGTAACCTGTTTTTACTATACTTCCATTTCTGAATGAATGGGAGGCTCAGAGCACAGCTATTCCTGTCCAATCATTCTGTGCAGCTGAGGCTACACAAATGGAAATTGAGAGCTGAGGTTTGATTAGACCCCTGATATCTCATCAAAGCCCCCCAACAGAGCTCCTAAAAAAAATTGTAAAAAATTGTAAAAATACATTTCTAAAATAAATAAAATGAAATGGTAAAAACATAAAATTAAAATAAAAGTTAAAAACTACTGGCACGAGTGAGGGAACTATCAGGATTGCAAAGGTTGCAATTGTGATCGGGCCCTGGCATTTCACCACCATGGGGAGGCCCAAAGATGGCAGAAAGGGGGCCCGCTGCAGAACTTATAAAAGGGCCCCGCTGCGGTACCGTAATAAAGGGACCCACGATAGGAGTAAAGGGCCCCAGGATCAGTGGGAAGAGGGAAGGGCCCTGGCCAGGGGTCCCTTCATAATTTCTTGCACCAGCGCCCTGAAGGTTCTAGTCATGGCTCTGTACAGGGCCTAAAATAATGAAGGACTCAGTGAGGAGGGCTGCATGGAGGAGGACAGAGCTAATTACTGTATATAAGGAAGATGGTGAAGGATATAATATAGTGACAACCCTGGTCGGGAGAGGTGGGACAATATGGAGGAGGACATAGCCACTTATGTAAAGTGGATTATGCAGGGCCTAAAATAATGAAGGACCTGGTGAGGAAGGCAGCATGGATGAGGACAGAGATGCTTATGCCATGCCTGTAGATGGTGCCATTTATAATACAGCCCATGATGGGGGTCTCAGTGCAAGGCAGTCTATAGAACAGACAAATCAGGGTGCTTCCATAGATAGGTAAACAACTGCTGGTCACATATTTCCCCTCTGTGTTCATCTTTTCCCTTAAAATTCATAATTTATAAAGTTTTCTCTACATATCTCTGTTGGATGAATGTTGTTTATTTACATCTTATTGTGCTTCATTGTAAACTCCAGAGATGGAGAAAATTGTCTGCACCCCTCTGGTCAGCCTAAATACAAAACATTCCCGTTTGGCTGGAGGGTGCACCTTTTCTGATTGCTGCGTAACTCCAGACCGTATTCAGGTTAGCGGCAGATGGACCTGGTGCCCCCCTGCGGTTACATAATCATAGTGCATTCACAAACCCCTCGCCCTCCCTTCCCCTGGCGCTCTCTCTGCCCGAAGCGGTCTCGTTGACTTGTTTACTTCAAACAAAAACAAGCTCATGCCAGCTTGTAGATCACGGCGGAGCGTTCCCGCAGATTTACGAGGCCGTTTCTGTCAGCCGGGGAGCGTTAAAGGGAAATAATGTATTTTCAAAGGCAGTAAAACAGAAGATGGGGCAGGGTTCCCTTTTTTTTGTGGAAATCTTTATTGGGTGACATTGTTCGATGGTCGGCTCGCTCCTTTCAGCACGCACATAATTCTCCTGCATTCAGCAGCCACTTGTTTTTCTAATGGCCCTGTATGCGCACTCAATATACTGGAATAATGGCACCTAATTAGAGCTAGCATTTAAAAAATAATAGTCGCGGCACTTAGAGAGGTCCCTGGTGGCTTGTTAAACCAACTTAGACGGCAACGTGGAGAAACACAGCCACTACGGTCCAAAAAAGGAAAAAAAAAATATTTTGTAGCAGTTCTGATGGGCAATACTTAGATTTTCCATGTTTCCAGCTACGGATCTTCCTTGTGTATAGCATGTTTTGTGACCATAGAGTAAATATAGCACCCTCCTAGGTAGGTTGCTAGAAAGGTTAGGTAAATGTAGTTCTTTTGCCCCCCCCCATAAACAGTGAAGCAGCTTGTGTTTGCGTCGGGCTGTTCTGGGCTTCACAGGTAGCCGGTTTGATTATTTCCCCCTGTTTTTTAGAGGATTATATAATGTAGTGGGTTGGAAAGAGGCAAATCAGCAGTCTGAATATTTGTGTTGCCTCAGCAAATCCCTGGGGGAAGGTGCCCAGTAGGTGGCTGGGGGAGTGCATAAATAGTCTATAGTTTTGGGGCAGGAGGAGAAGTTCCCAGCCTGAAGGGCTGCTGCCTTTTTAGGCAGCCCAGCTGAAGTTCAACATGTGCTCATTGAGGTCCCAGCTACTGTATGCTAGAGCTGGTGGGTATGTTTTGCTGAACATTTCTGGAACTAATTAAGGGATTTTACTGAGGAACTGTTCTGGAGAGTTCACTGGAGAAATGTCTGGAAGGAGGTATCCAAGTATCCAGGGACATTGTGAGTACAAACCTGAATAAAGGATCCTGGTGACTGTTGCTGCTACTTTCCCTTGTGCATCAGTGCCAGTGCTTCCCACAGTGCAAGTATATTCACAGTTTTCGCACAGTTTAGCCACGGTCCTATAAACTTTCTATTAGGTCATGTGTTTTTGTCACAGTTTCTGAAAGCGTACCAAAGATATAGAATGCAGCACTTTTGGTGCACTTTCAGAAGCCCTGTAGCCAACCAGTGTGAAGAGAGGATGGCTGTGTTCCTACATACATTAGAACTTTGCATACTTGCCAGCTGTCCTGGTTTTGCCAGGACAGTCCCTCATTTTCCTCTATTGTCCTGCACAGTTCTGGGTCCTGGGAATAGAATGAGTTACAGGCGTCCCTAGTGCCCTAAGGCTGCAAACTGAACTTTTCAATTTGCTTCTGTCAGCTTCCATTCAGGGGCGGATCCAGGGGGGGGGCAACGGGGCAATTGCTCCCCCCGAGAAAATATTACACACTCTGTGTGTAGCCAAGCGCAACCCGGGTAACCAGAGCCGCGGTCGGGACAACTCACAGCCATTCTCAGCATGAATTAGTACAGACACGTCGGGACTGCACTCTCCGCCCCTGTACCTCTCCCAGCAGTTTTTCAGCCTCTCTCCTGCAGGCTGTTGCTTGAGTGGACGGGATGGGGGTGTGTCTGTGCCAGAGATTGTGCCTGTTTGGAACTTGGTAGAGGGAGGTGTGAGCAGAGGGAGCTGAGCCGAGTGACTGTTCCTGGAAGTGAGCTCAGCTTGCAGTACAAGGTACATTCTTTACAGGCACCTCTATGCTGAGTCTGCTGAGTCACTGCAGCTTAGCATAGAGGTGCTGTTAGTAGCTGACAAATTAGATTGCTTCTCCCTTTCATGTAGATCTGACCCCCCCAGACTGTGTCCTCCTGACCCCCCTCCAGTGTGTGTTCTCCTGACCCCACCAGACTGTGTCCTCCTGACCCCCCCTCCAGTGTGTGTCCTCCTGACCCCCCCAGTGTGTGTCCTCCTGACCCCCCCAGTGTGTGTCCTCCTGACCCCCTCTTGTGTGTCCTCCTGACCCCCCCAGTGTGTGTCCTCCTGTGTGTTCTCCCCCAGTCCTCCTGTGTGTGACCCCCCCAGTCCTCCTGTGTGT
>BLSH010158241.1:180513-196182 GCA_018402905.1 Glandirana rugosa | reverse complement strand
CGTTCTGACCCCTCCTGGTGACACTTATTCCTTTCCTCTACTGATCCCTGTACACTGTCCTACATTCTATGACCTCTGTACACTGCTCTTCATTCCACTTACAACTGTACATTGTCCTGTTGCCCCCTGTCCTCTGCCCTACTTACCCCTTACCTCTGTCCTGCCAACTCCTGTCCTCTGCCTTGCTTACCCCCTGTTCTCTGCCCTACTGACCTCTCTACACTGCCCTGCATCCTACTGACCTCTCTACACCACCCTGCATACTACTGACCTCTGTACACCGCCCTACATCCTA
The DNA here is from genome assembly GCA_018402905.1 of Glandirana rugosa. Lineage (NCBI taxonomy): Eukaryota > Metazoa > Chordata > Amphibia > Anura > Ranidae > Glandirana > Glandirana rugosa. Next base: position 195,887 of record BLSH010158241.1, on the reverse strand, counting down.
CTAACCTCTGTACACTGTATTATACATTAAATTCAGTTCTGTAAGCAACACCTAATTTTCCGGCAGTGCCCCTCCGAGACTTGACTCTGGATCCGCCCCTGCTTCCATTATTACTACTCCTCAGAGCTCAAGTTCCATGGACGTGAGTGCCCAAAGATGGCAGGACCCCCTCAGGACAGACCGCCAGTAAAGAAGGACCCCCCTGCTTGGTGGAGACAGATATGGCAGCCTCAGCAGGGGAAGCTCCCCAGCAGCCTCCAACATGGGACAGCAAAATCCAGGTATTTATCCCCCACTGAGCAGCACTAATATCTGTTCAACCCAGTACCCCCCATCCACCTCATTGTCCCCCCACTGCCCTCAGCCCCTCACCTGCCCACTCCAATACCCCTTGCACACCCCATTGCTCCCTATTCCCCCCTCCAGTCCACTTTCACCCCCCCCCATTGTCCCCCATTGCCCCCGTATTTCTAATTACACAAATTTGGAAATTTGGAGGAGGATGGGAGCAATAGAAGGACTTTTTAAAGGATAAGTTTTACTTAAGGAGCATTTTACTTGTTAAACCCATATTTCGGGTGTAATATGCTCATATCCATCCAACTCCTGTCGCCAGCTCTTCTCTCCGCACTCACTGTCGCAATTTCAAAACATTGTGGCCATACAGGGCTCCAACCTACTTACCCTGCACCTGGGGACCTGTCCGTAAACACGCTCACTAATGCCCGGGTCCAGGTGAAGCTATGGTCATGCGAAAATCAGCATTAACATCACACCCCATGTTTAGAAGTGAGCCGTTCAACAGGCCCAGTAACATTAAAATTGAGAATCCTTGCTGTGAGACACTCTTCTCCTGTAACACTGCACACCTTCTCTTCTGAATGCAGCATTTTCAGGGTAACACCATAATGACTGCATTCCGCTCCAACAGCTCAGCTTTCCCGCCACCTCACTCCCAGTGGTAAACTAGAGATCCTACCGTGCACCAAGCGCTGATCTCTACACATGCACAATTTAACTCCTTCTCTCTCCCATACCTGCAGGAAGGTCCATGGAGTCTCCATGCTACAAATTCAGTCCTGTATACTGTGGGGCACCAACTACTAGGGAGGGAGTCAAAGCACCGACCCCCTCGTTAACCAGAAGACCTGTCACCCATGTACCTCTCTCCTGCTGGCTGGCTGTTATAGCATTCCCACCAGTCCTGGTTACCCATTGCAACCACATGTTAGACATGACTTTCCGCCAACTCCTCTGCATGGTTAGCCCTTCCTTGGTGGCTCTCTAGCTTCTCCTTTTCATCCCCATTAATGTGTGTTCAGGACCTGCTCTTTTGATACGCTGTGTACCTTCATGCACCCTTTTGAATAAACAGACCAAGCTTGGAACAGTTGATAAAACTTTACTGAAGCTGTTACTAGAGCACATTCTCTTACAGTTCTTCATACACGGTCCTAACACTAGCTAACCTAGGCTGCCCAGGTTCATACCTTGCCCAAAGGAAAGTCCATTTAGTGAAAGTGAGATCCCATGCTGGTGACCCAATGGTGGGGGACCCCGCACTCCAACAGAACTACATAGCTCAGCAGACCCTCTTCAGCATTCCCATGAGAAGCTCTCTCCCAGAGCATTCCCCTCCTAAAATGATCAACCCGCCCCAAGTGGCAGGACCCAAAAAACCTGTGAAAGAATCTAGATACCGCTAACTCCTCCCCATTTTGGGCAGCCAACATTAACTACATAGATAATGTCAGCAAAATACATTCACTGACACCCTGCAAGCACCTTCTTACGCAGGACATTCATTCACAGTTTGCTGTAAATGAATTTGACTACAGGCATCATCAGCCATTGATGTAGATGGCTTGTAGTTCTCAATGAACTGCGAAGGAGCTGGTGAGTGCTCTTGTAGTCCATTGATTCTTACTGCCATTCAGTAACACCCTGCCCATATCTGAGGTCATGGGCAGACAGCTTACTGATAGTCTGCAGGAGCCTGACATTGCACCCATGATCTGCTGATTGCGGATGCAATGCTTTAAAGGCTGCAGTGTAAAAGAATAATAAACGCACTTTTTTTTTTACCAGCAAAACATATGCATTTATTTGATTTTTTTTTTTTTACAAAAGGTGAACTTATCCTTTAACCACTTCCTTACTGGGCACTTAAACCCCCCTCCTGCCCAGACCAATTTTCGGCTTTCAGCGCTGTCGCATTTTGAATGACAATTGCACGGTCATGCGACGTTGTACCCAAACAACATTTGCGTCCTTTTTTTCCCACAAATAGAGCTTTCTTTTGGTGGTATTTGATCACCTCTGCGTCATTTCTGATCACCGCTATAAACAAAAAAAGAGTGACAATTTTGCAAAAAAGAACAATATTTTTTACTTTTTGCTATAATACAAATCCAAAAAAAAAATTATTCCTCAGTTTAGGCCGATATATATTCTTCTACATATTTTTGGTACAAAAAATCGCAATCGGCGTATATTGATTGGTTTGCACAAAAGTTATCGCATCTACAAAGTATAGGAATTGATTTCTGGTGTTTTTATTATTTTTATTTTTTTTACTAGTAATGGCGGCGATCTGCGATTTTTATTGGGACTGCGATATTGCAGCAGTCATGTCGGCCATTTTTTACACTTTTTTGGGACCAATGACATTTTATACAGTGATCAGAAATTTAAATATCCACTGATTACTGTATAAATGTCATTGGCAGGGAAGGGGTTAACACTAAGGGGGCAGTGAAGGGGTTAACATTGTTCCCTCATTGTGTTCTAACTGTGGAGGGGTGGGCTGGCCGGGACATAATAGATCTAACTGATCAGTAGATCTGGTATGTCCTCTGTAACAGAACAGAGAACCGCCGTGTTTACATCGGCGGTTCCCCGTTCTGCAGCTCTGTCAGGCGATCGCGGGTCTCGAGTGGACATCGAGTCCGCCCGACCTGCGGGCATGCCCGCGCAGCGTGCGCCACCAGGGGCACACCGGGACCGTGCACAGGGGACGACGTCCAATTCAGATCCACGCTGGAGCCGTATTTCGGCAATAGCGCGGATCTGGAGGGGTTAAGTTAAGTTTTGGATAGAGTGGAGAGGGATTAGAGCATCCCTCAGTTTTTATTGTTGTCTGTGTCCCCATTAGGGAGATTCACCCTGTCTACTTACATATCACCAAGAATGATATTTTGTAAAGCTCTGCGCAGACTGTTGGCGCTATATAAATCCTGTATAATAATAATAATTTAAAGGAAAAGAAAATCCCAAATTTTAGGTTGTCAGCAAAACAGGAAAAGAGGTAAAATCTTCCAATGGGTACACTGTTTCTGGTGATAACCAGGGATTCCCTCATTTTAGAGGAATTTTCTCCCACTTCCTGTTTTGGCTATGGGACTGGAAATGAAGGGAAATCTCCCCAATGGGACACAAAGATGGCGTAAAAAAATCAGATAAAGGTTCTGAACCCTCTTTTGCACTCTTTACAAAATGTTTTGCCTTTAGTTCTTCTTCAACCTATCATGTGACATAAAATACTCTGTCAAACTTGACTGTAATTCTTGACCCTAACCCCTTAAAGTCCATACTCACCTATTAGACGGCCATAGTTCACAGTCCCACATCAAGATCTAACTCCACCAAAAAAGAACGGTTTTATTTTATTTTTTAAATTATTTTTTTTAAAATTAATAATCTTTCTATGGAGCACAGAGGTTAGAATAGTTTATCCTCAAATAAACAGCTGTAATAAAGGACAAAACCGCTCAGAAGCGATCACAGCAGGCTGAGGAACGAGCACAATCCATCACCCCACCGCCTGTTTTTTTTATGAATTGTATTGTATATTACTACAATGCTGCTACCTAATCCCCACCTTAGAAGTGGGAGAGAAGAAAACAGCTGCTATATTTGAAAACTGCTGAATAATGGCAAGTTGTTGTTTGCTGTTCCTAAGATGAAGCAGGGGGGACTTTGCTTGAGGCAACCCCCTTCATATTATTTTTCAAGTGAATTTTCTTTTTTTTTTTGGCCCATGGGATATTTCCTTTGTTTGCAGATGCCAGTGAATTAAATTACCCGTGGACTCTTTCAGTTCTATTACTTAAAGCAGTTGTCTACCCCCTAAAGTCATTTTTACCTATAGGTAAGCCTATAATAAGGCTTACCTGTAGGTAAAATGAATATCTCCTAAACCTGTACGGTTTAGGAGATATTCCACTTGCAATGCAGCCGCTGACATCACGGCGCATGTGCAGTGATGGCCCGGCGCATGGCGCCGGACCCTGCCGGAAAGTCCGCCGGAAAGACTGGCTCCTGCGCATGTCCACTCATAGGGCCGGAGCCGCGAACCCGGAAGAATCCACACAGTGAAGATGTCTGCTCCCTCTGCAGGGACCGGGCAGCCCTGTGGGAGCTTCGTTCTAAGGTGAGTATTTCATAATGAGCTAGTTTGCGGTGCATACTAGCTCATTATGCCTTTTACTTTATAGGTTTTTTTTTGTGGGTAGACAACCGCTTTAATTAATTCTATTAAAGCAGATCTGTCATCAGATATATTATCTCACATTAAATCCATGCATGCTAAGTAATGTGCAGAAAAAACAACAACTATCTCCTGCGCTTTAGGCCCGGTTCACACTGATGCAACATGAAAGTCGTGGCAACTGTCGATCTGACTTTGCCCTGCAACTTCGACTGTCGATCCAACTCCCATGCGACTTTAATGAATGGGATCCGATTTTGATCTGACTTTGAGAAAAAAAAAACAGTGTGGGACCCCCCCCCCCAAATCCAACCAGACCCTTCAGGTCTGGTATGGATTTTGAAGGGGTACCCCATGCCAAAATTGAAAAAAAAAGGGGTCTCCCACAAATCCATATCAGACCCTTATCCAGGCATGCAGTTTGGCAGGTCAGGGGGGGGGCGAGCAAGTGACCTTCTCACTGAACCATACCAGGCCACATGCCCTCAACATGGGGGGTGCTTTGGGACAGGGGGGTCTCTTCCCCACAACCCTGGGCTGTGGTTGTGGGGGTCTGCAAGCAGGGGGCTTATCAGAATCTGGAGACCCCTTTAAGAAAGGGGGCCCCCAGAACCCACTCCCCCTATGTAAATGAGTATGAGGTACATAGTACCATTCACTAAAAGAAAAACAGTGTAGTGCAAGAAAAACATGTTTTGACAAGTCCTTTATTAACAATGAATAATGTCCCCCGTGGTAGCTCCAACATCAATCACGATGGCCATTGCCACCACCGACCCAATAAAAAAGAAAAGCTCTTGCCCCAATGAAGACTCCCGCCGTTCTGTCAGCTCTGGTCTGACAGTTCTTATATAACTATGGGGTGTGGCTTTGTGGTGACACCATTTGGAGACCGCCCCCTTGTGATGTCATGGACCCATCATGCCAGGGGCGGTGATGTCACAAGGGGGCAGGGTCTCCAATTAATGTTACTGCATAGCCACATCCCATAGTTAAAGAAGAACACTGGAGCTGACAGAACGGGGGGAGTTCTTCGTTGGGGCAAGATGTTTTTTTTTTATTTTAATCACGGCCATCGTGATAGACGTTGGAGCTACCATGGAAACATTATTCATTTTTGATAAAAGACTTGCCAAATAATGTTTAATGTTTTCTTACACTACTGTTTTTTTTGGGTGAATGGGTAGGGGTACTATGTACCCCATACTCATTCACTTGGGGGGCTAGGATCTGGGGGCCCCCTTCCTTAAAGCATCATCCACTTTCTTTGTCTACTTCCTTGACTGAGATGCCGGCTCACTTGTTATGAAGTTACAATGTATAATCAGATTTCTGTGGGGGAGGAGACTGAGGGAACGCTTCCTCTTGCATGCAGCAGACTGAGGACATCATCTCAGTCTAGGCAAAGTTACTGACTGGAGATCAAGGATAGATTTTTAATACAAAGCTTTACGGGCGGCACGTTCTTACAAGCCAGTGCAGCGCAGCACAGCACAGCAGCTAGTGTACGCTGCAGTCCAGTCGACGTCAGGCGAATGATGATCTCGGCGTATCACACTGTTTCCTTTCTTTTTTTCTAAACAAACTTTATTGACATGTCACACAGACATAATTGCCAGCTGTGCGGTGCAAGGCAGTGGACTGTCTCGCACTGCGCTGTGCTGCAAAAAGTAGTGCATGCCGCACTATTTTTCAGCACACCACAGCAATGTAGTGGTGTAAACTGGGCACATAGGGAGACAAGGTATTTTACCTTATGATGCTGTGACCTGCACTGGAAGAGACATCCAACCATATATGGTGTGAATGTACCTTAAAATGCATTTCTTCTGTAGCCATGTGCTCCCTTGAGAGTGGCTTGTAGTAGTGGTTCAACCTGATAGCTGACCTCAATCGCACCATATATCACACATCCAGAGACACTGACCAGACCGGTTCTTGCTTTTGTGTTTTATTTGGGAGAAATAACTTGGATGGGGATAAGGGGTAACTGTGGGATGCCCAAAGAATTATAGTACAAGGTTCCCATATACAAGCCTGTATATGCACACTTCACTGCAGACTCTCCCTCTGCAGACTATGGCTCCTCTCAACGCTCCAGCACTGACCGCTACCCTTACAGTTCTCTCTCTACACAGAATACACAGCTTTCCACTCCTTTGCTTCTCTCCAGCTCAGAACTTAGCTTCCAGCCTGAAAGGAAATTTATCAGGCTTCTCTGTACCTTTCTCTTCACTGCGGTTAGCACGTGGTGAGGTCTACCTTTTTGCAACAGGACCTCAGGAACACTCATTACAGGCAAGGGATCACGGGCCCCTGAATGTGCAGTAAAATGCTTCACTGCTAACCAGGCCTTTGACAGAATTACAACTCCCAGCCCATCCTCTTCCAGGTTCCATTGACCTGCTCTCTGGTAGTGACTCTCCTTTCCCTTGACTGGCTCCCAAGGCTCCCACAGACCATCCACCATACCTTTCCCAGCCTGCTCCAGCACTTTCTCCTTCAGTCCCAGGGACCGTCACTCACCGCACTGGTGGATACTTTAAAGTCTCTCACTCCTCCTGTAGCTCATCCGCTGTTCTCCTGTTCCTCCTGTGCTGCTCCAGGACTCACTATACCTCCTGGCTGCACCCGAACACCCAGGCCCCAAGGTCACCTTCCCCAGACTGGGGGTGACCTCCCAGGTAGGGGGCCTGCACCACAGCGCCTCTGCTACATCTCCAGACTTGCATCCGACACTACTGAGTATTAAAGGAGGCTTGCCCCCTGCCAACCCTGCTTGGGAAATGGTCAGGGCTCCCTAGAACACTCCACATGGCTCCACCCACCTCCCAGCTCTGCTAGAAAAGGCACCTATACTATGGGGGTGATACACTTCATATTAAGACATATTGTTTGTTCATAGAGACTAGTAAAGCCATATGTTTTTCTCTGAAGTTACAATGTGCAGTCTGATTGCTGGGGGGAAGGAGACCGAGGAAATGCTTCTTTTGCATGCAGTAGACCAGGGGTCTCCAAACTTTCTAAACAAAGGCCAGTTTACGGTCTTTCAGACTTTGGGGGGGGGGGGCAGACTGGGGCCAGTGGGAATGGAAAATGTCCTGGTGTCCAGTGGGAGAAAATAATGCCCTATCTTTGTTGTCAGTGGGAGGACTAGTGCCCCATTGTTGGTGTCATTGGAAAGAATTCTGTCCTATTATTGGTTTCAGTGGGAAGAGCTGTGCCCTTTCATTGCTGTCAGTGGGAGGAATAGTGCCCCATTGTTGGTGTCAGTGGGAGGAATTGTGCCCCTTCGCTGGTATAAGTGGGAGGAATATTGCCCCATTGTCGTGTCACTAGAAGGAATTGTGCCCCATCATTGGTATCAGTGGAAGGAATTGTGCCCTTTCATAGATGTCAGTGGAAGGAATAGTGCTCCATAGTCGTGTCAGTGGAAGGAATAGTGCCCCATCGTTGGTATCAGTAGAAGGAATTATGCCCTTTCATAGGTGTTAGTGGGAGGAATAGTGCCCAATTGTTGGTGTCAATGGAAATAATTCTGCTCCATCATTGGTATCAATGGGAGGAATAGTGGCCAATTGCTGGTGTCAATGGAAAGAATTCTGCCTCATTATTGGTATCAGTGGGAGGAATTGTGCCCTTTCGTTGGTGTCAGTGAAAGGAATAGTGGCCCATTGTTGGTATCAATGGAAGGAATTATACTCCATTGTTGGTGTCAATGGAAGGAATTTGCCCCATTATTGGTGTCAATGGAAGAAATTGTGCCTCATCATTGGTATCAGTGGGAGGAATAGTGGCCAATTGTTGGTGTCAATGGAAAGAATTCTGCCCCATCATTGGTATCAGTAAGTGGAATGGTGCCCTTTCATTGGTGTCAGTTAGAGGAATGATTGCCCATCGTTGGTGTCAGTGGAAGAAATTGGGCCCCATTGTTGGTGTCAGTGGGAGGAATGGTGCCCTTTTGATGGTGTCAGTGGAAGGAATAGTACCCCATTGTTGGTGTCAGTGGAGTGGCCAGATAAAGACCGGCAAAGGGCCACATCCAGCCACCGGGCCACAGTTTGGAGACTGTTGCAGTTGACTGATGACATCCTCTCAGCATAGGCAAAGCCATTGAAGGGAGATCAAAAGCAGCTTTTTAATAATGCAAAACTGCAAAAATGATATTGTTGCTGTGTATTGTGACATGTCATTTGTTTATTCATGGAGACTTGCAAAGCTATTGAAAAGTCCACTTTGAACTGACACATGAGTGGACAGCGGACAACTACATACTATGGCGGCACAAGACAAACCTTTTTCTCTATTGTCTTCACTGAAGTTCACAGATTGTGTTCACGAAAAGTACCATTTCCAAAAAAGCAAAAGGTTGGAGATGAAAACAAAAAAAAAAAGACTGTTTCAGAAATTAATAAAAAACATAAAATAAATGACACAATAGAAAATAAGCCCTCAAAAAGCAGAAGGGCAGAACGGTATACAAACAGCATTGCTTTTACATAACTAAAGGACAAAGAAAGCATCCAAATCTCAATTTCATCTCCTTTCAGGCTTCCACGCATTACGTCATCACTCCTTTCTCCGCCAGCCTTATTGAATAAATCCGGATAAATAAGGTGTTTGGATAAGAGACCGTTTCAGTGGACGCGACGCCTCTGCGCGGCTTTGTTGCCGCGTAATTTGCAGATAATACCTTGTATCTTGGTGTGCTGGAAATCATACCAACTTTAAACATTTAATGGCGCCATTGTGATTAAATCCACACAATGGAGACATGAGGAGAGGCAATGCCGCCTCACTACAAATAAAATTACTTCTTTCCTAGAACAGACAATGCAATAAAAATGTATTTGCAGCCTTCTAGAGGAGCACGTTGTTGATAAGACGGGTGTTGTCGGCAGCAGCTTGGGCTGTTTATCTTCTGAGCAAATTATTACAGAAAGGTTCCACAAAGCGCCGTTTGTGTCTATGCCGGCTGAGTAACGTGACCCTAATGTGGTTTCGGGAGAACTGGAATACTTATACATAAAAGACTTCACACTGTTTCTTTCTTACAGTGGAGCTCATCCCTTCTAGAGGTGAACGAAGCAGCATACAATGATATTACTTAATTTTATAAGGGTGGGACCAGTGAATGATAGGAAAGTATAGGGGTATTGTGGGAGTACTGAACCTTTACTATTGCGCTGGGAACCACAGCTGTTCTCCGTACAACTCATCCATGGATGCAAATGGCACACGTGTGGGTAACACCTTTCTGCCCTTTTCTCACTGAAAAATTTGAAGGTTCAGACCATGATAAATGCTTGCTGATATTTGCCAAAGTGCCAGCATTCCTTTGAGGCTAATAGACCAAGAGCCCTATAGCTTAGAGTAGTGGTCTACAAACTGTAGCCAATGGGCCTGATGTGGTCCTTTGCTTGTCTTTATCCAAATCTTGGGGCACACTTCCTCTCCATTACAGTGCACTATTTTCATCCCACTGGACACCAACAGTGGTGCATAATTACTGGCACTGACACCAATCATAGGGCACTATTCCTTCATCTAATACCAAAAATGGAGCACTATTCCTCCAAATAAACCCAGTGATGGGGCATTTTTCGTCCCTCTGATATCACTAAAAGGGCACTATTCCTTAAATGAATACCAATGATGGGGCACTGTTCCTTCAACTGATACCAATGATGGGGCATTATTTCTTAAACTAATACCAATGATGGGGCACTATTCCTCCAAATAAAACCAGTGATGGGAAACTATTCCTCCATCTGATAGCAATAATGGAGCACTATTTCTCCAACTAATTCCAATGATGGGGCACTATTCCTCCAAATAAAACCAGCGATGGGGAACTATTCCCCCATCTGATAGAAATAATGGAGCACTATTTCTCCAACTAATTCCAATGATGGGACACTATTTCTCCAACTAGTACCAATGATGGGGCACATTTTCACAAAGGAAAAAGGGGGATATAATAACCAAGACTAATGTTAATAACACGTCACAGAACGTACCCTCATGGCTAATAGAAGCCAGAAACAGACTTGAAAAACGAAACCCAAATAAATCACTAGGACCAGATGGCTTACCCCCGAAGGTCCTTAAGGAAATCAGTCAGGTGATAGCTAGATCATTGTTCCTAATTTTTATGGACAGTTTACGGACTGGTGTGGTACCAGCTAATTGGAGGAAAGCCAATGTGGTACCAATATTTAAAAAAGGGCCGAAGCATATCCCTGGGAACTACAGATAAGTCAGTCTAACATCAATAGTTTGTAAGCTAATGGAGGGGATGATAAGGGATTAAATCCAACAAGTATCATTAGTAGTAATCAGCATGAATTCATGAAGGATTGTTCTTGCCAGACCAATCTATTATCATTCTATGGGGAAGTGAGCCACCATCTAGATAAAGGAAAGCTTGTGGATGTGGTGTATCTGGATTTTGCAAGGGTATTTGATACAGTTCCCCACAAAAGTTTACTTTACAAACTGAGGTCTGTCAGCATGGACCATAGGGTCAGTGCTGGGACAAGGTTATTTGGTGCCCAGGGCAAAGATGGCAAACTGTGCCCCCCCAAAAAAATTATTGTTGCATGTGTGGGCGTGACCACAAAGGTGGGTGTGGCTAAAATGAGTGTGATCAAAAGTGAGTGATTCTTCCCGGTCTATAACTTGTAGTATTCCAGGACAACCAGCAACTGTTAAGGCAATAAACCCCTTCCTAAGACATATGTAAGAAGCAGCAAAGCATATACAGTGGAACCTCGGATTGCGCAGATTGCGAGTGTTTCGCAAAAAGAGCAGTTTTTAAAAAAAATTCTGACTCAGTTTGTGGTGTCTCGCAGAACCAGTAAAAATTTGCCTTTTTGTATGCAATACCGCATGTGACCAGGTTTTCAAGGGCGCTGGTGAGCCTTGGAGGTGGCCTGAAATTCTTGAAATTCTCGGCATTCCTCTGAAAAACCGAAAGTGTAAACACTTTCTGAGTATTGCCGAGTGATCCGGACGTTTCAGAGGCTCACCAGCCCCCTTCTTAAATCTGGCCACATGCGGTATTGCATACACCAGGCGCCCCTGGAACTGTGGCCACATACAGTACTGCATAGGCAAGCAGTCACTGTGGAACAAATTAACAGAGTTTCCATTGTTTCCTATGGGGAAACATGCTTTGATATACAAAAGCTTTGGATTACAAGCATTCTCCTGGAAAGGATTATGATCGTAATCCAAGGTTCCACTGTACATAGAATATAAAGGTGCTGTGCTTACTATAACAAAACCTAATAATAATAATAATAATAATATGAAAAAAAATATCAATATTGTGAAATGAACATATGAATTTATTTCACATTATTGATATTAGATTTTGATATAATAAGCGCGACACCTTTGTATTAAATTTTGCGTTTGCGCCATTTTATGCTAACAGCTAAGTTTATTGTTACTGCAGCCTAACCCTTATATAAACTGCAGTGGTAAGGACTGTAACATACAATGCAGTGGTCAGGACTATAATGTACACCATAGTGTATACAGTATATAGGGAATGCTTCCCTCTGCTCCCTCCATTGCCTGTACTAAGACAATGAGCTGTGACTGTCCAGGCTGCTGCACAAGGTGATTCTCCCCTCCCTGAAGCAATGTAAAGGAAGAAATGAGACTCACGTGGGAGTTTGAGAGCTGAGGGGTCATTTTAGCTTCACGTTCTTCTTCCTCTGGGAAATCAAAACAAGGCGGCAGAGGAAGGGGGAGGAGTTGCAGCAACGATGCTGCCTGATTGGATAAACCTGAGAACCCTCCCTCCCCTCTCCCTATGCAGTGAAATAGTATCGTCCAGCAAGCCCTGTATCTGACTTGTCTGCCCGCCATTCTCCCAACCTGGCCCTGGACAGATCAGAAATCTGTTTTGCACCCATGGGGTGGGCTGGGGGATGGGAGGGACGCTGGTATCAGGAGCCGGATCTGCCTGAAGTCATCATGAAAAGCAGGAGACCTGGGCTCCAAACTGTGAATATATTCTCGGAGGTCTAAGTGGTTGCTGATGGGGGTGCTGAGAAATTATGGGGTAGCTAAAGCACCCTCCTAGCGCCTCCCCTGCTTCCACAATGCCTCCGGCCGTATATGCCATCACGCCGACGGGCCACGAAATACAAGGCACATTCGTAAGGGGAGTGAAGCACCTGACAGGGAAGGGAAATGAAGGGCTGGTGGTCTGTCGGCTTGTGCCAGGTGCAGGAGCGCACTCTGCACATAGCTACAGATACATTACAGCTATTAGTGGCACCTGCAGCTAGTGTGTCCAGTCACACACAGTTTTGAAGCACACTGCACTTCACCTGCGCCCCCTCCCTCCAGCAAATGGTAGCGCCCAGGGCATCTGTCCCTTCTGCCCCTGCCTTTTACTGGCCCTGCATAGGGTATGTATCTGGATAGAGAACTGGCTACAAGGGTGGGTCCAAAAGGTGGTGATAAATAGCGAGTATTCAGATTTGTCTGGTGTGGTAAGTGAAGTTCCCCAAGGATCTGTCCTGGGACCAATTTTGTTCAATTTAATTTATTTTTAAACGATATAGAGGATGGGATAAACAGCTCAATCTCAATATTTGCTGATGATACAAAGCTAAGCAGGGCAATAACTTCCCATACAAGATGTGGAAACTTTACAAGAAGACCTAAATAAAATAATGGGTTGGGCAACTGTATGGCAAATGAGGTTTAATGTTGAAGAATGCAAAATAATGCATTTGGATGCTAAAAACCAATGCAAGAACCTCTGGGGGAATCAAGGATGAAAAAAGATCTTGGGGTCCTAGCAGATGACAGGCTCAGAAATGGCATGTAATGACAAGCTGATGCAAGCAAAGCCAGCAGAATATTAGCATGCATTAAAAAGGGGATTTCTCATGTTTCACATGCTTTGTGATATGCCTTTAAGTGGTATCTGTATTCTTACCCCTGGCTCCTCCCTCCCCTTAGTTCAGTTTATTCTGTATAGGTAGCTCCACCCTTAGTTCATTTTTCCCAGTAAAGCATCTCAGCCTCATGTCTCAAGGAGTGCATCACATTATGATCTTTTGACCTATCCAATGTTCATTGTTGTAAGATCCTCACAATTTATGGAATAAACTTCACAAGATTTGCAAGGTTTTGTCTGGATCGAGTCACTTATCTGCTAATTCAGCTAAGATTGGGTTATCAATATCTCATCACAAATGTAAGTTACAGAGATCACACTTTCAATGCTTAGATTGGAGAGACAGAACAATCAAAAGATCGTTAGAAGGTTCATGAAATGCCTTTCATAGGATCTTTGCTAGCTCTGGATACACAGTGAGATGTTACATATGGACACTGGAAATAACAGCTAACAGACAGCTTTATAAAGATCTCTTCTAGAGACAATCTAAAGTTTCAAGAACTCAGCGAGGTTCTATTAGAGCTTCAACTTGCTAAGGCTAACATCAACTCACCTGATCTCAGTTACCTTGACACCCCTCTTGGCATCAACCCTATTGTTCTCAAGCTACCATATGGCATTCAAGAGAAATGGGCAGCGCTTGGATCAAAGTAAAAAGAAAAAACATCAAGTTGCCTTTCTTCCCTTTTTCTACTTCTGTGAGTTCATCAAAAGAATTGCAGACACTAAGAATGACCCAAATTTCTCCTATGGTGACTGTAACCCTCTCAGTTCACCCTCTCCAAGATCTACAAACACACGTATGACACACAGAGACCATAGAGGTCCAGTGTCAGTGAAAAGAACTAATGTTCTACCTGCGCCTGTTACAGTTCTTGAAAAGACTGATCAAAACAAGAAAATTGAGAACCCAAATCACCAATGTCCGGGACATAACAAGCCACATCCACTTAAGAACTATATCGGCTTCAGAAAGAAAACCCTACAAGAATGTAAGGAACCTTTAAAGAAATTTGGGGTTTGCTACAAATGCTGTGCCTCATCAGAACACTTTGCAAAGCTATCATCAAATGTATAGAGTGTGACAGTGATGATCACGTGCAAGCTCTTCATCAATATCCGCACAACTCTACCATGCTCACATCAGGTTACAGAGGGGAGATGACGTAGCCGGACGTCAGAGGGAGCCGACGCGCCTGCACTCCCTGCCCATGGCCCATGCACGAGGACGCTGAAAGCTGAGGGGAAGCCAGAAACCGGAGGGCCGCGCAGGTTCGGATCGCTGCCCAAAGGACGGAGCGGTGTGGAGCGGAGCGGAGCGGCGCGAAGCGGCGCGGTGCGAAGCGGAGCGGCTATCCGAGAGTAAGGGGACCCTAAACCACAGCCGCGGAGGTAAGGGAGAACGAGGGGGGAATCAGCCGGGGAAGGCGATGCCTTGCCCTAAGAAGATCTAAGGAGGACATGTAGACATGAGGATCTAAGAACCCCTGCAGAATCACCCGAAGCAGCAGATAAGTAAAAAAACACAAAAACATAAAATATAAGCTATGTATCAGCAATGCATTGTGAACTGATCAAAGAGCGGTATATGTGAGCAGGGAGGGTTACCAGGAAGGTGTCACTGTATTGCATATGTATGAAGCCCACTAAGACGTCCCCAAGAATCTAGGAGTACAGATGTACAGGAGGAATCTAGAAGAATCCCGTTCCGTAGCGGAAGGGGCCGACTAAGGGGGGAGCAAGAGGGAATGGAGGCGCCGACACCAAATCCCAGGGGAATGAGAGCCTATCGGCGAGGCGAAGCGTGGCGCGGCGAAGCGCGGCGAGGCGAGGCGAGGTGTGGCGAGGCAGGAAACCCGTCGCTAGGCTTGGACGCGCCGGGAGGCCAAAGACCGAAGGGGAGTCGAAAGTCGCAGGAGCACGTACCCGGTACCCGTCCCTCACGTCCGCGCAGCC
>BLSH010158241.1:163588-174864 GCA_018402905.1 Glandirana rugosa | reverse complement strand
CCACAACCACTGAGAGGGAAGGAAGATATGGGGATCATAGAGAAAATAATAAACACTCCGCAGAGCTTGAGGCGGCCAATAACGAAAATATATAAAATCCTGATAAAGGAAGCAGAACCTAAGATGCCTGCGTACTTGGGGAAATGGGAAGAAGAGATAGGGGTAATTGGTGAGGAGGAATCCAGAAAAAAGATACTGAGGTTGAGCTTCAGCACTGCAATGGACCAAGGAACAAGAGAATTGAATTATAAAGTACTAGCAAGATGGTACATAACACCAAAAAAGATGCAGAGGATACAAAGAGATGGCCCTATGAATTGTTGGAGGGGGTGTGACACCCCAGGCACGCAGGCGCACATATGGTGGAACTGCCCAAAAATAGAAAAATATTGGACGGAGATAGTAAGAAATATCCACAGGATCACAGGGGAGCAAATTAAAATGGACCCCTGGGAATGCCTGTTCCATTTAACAGGAAAACCAGAAAAGCAATACAGGAAATCAATAACGCCAATCTTATTAAATGCTGCAAAAAGCCTAATACCTAAGAAATGGAAAACAGCAGAGACTCCAACATTAACCGAGTGGCTCCAGAGGATAGATAGGACAAGGACACTGGAGGAACCAATATATAAAGCCGAGGATGAAAACGAAACATACCAGAAGAAATGGGAGAAATGGGAAGATTTCAAAAAATCAGACCCCTACGCAGAGATAAAGGGCAACATCTGACCCCCGGGCAAACCTAAATAAATAGTAATAGAAAAGTCCCTGAGATGAAAAGATAGAAGTAACCAAGTAAGACGTAACGCAGAGAGAGAGGGGGGGAGGGGGGTGGGGATAAAAATCAATATGGGGAGGGGTTTTCACACCCTGACCCGCTACCTCAGAGAATATAAGGCTGAGAGAAAGAAAAAGAAACTTCTAAATATCAAATAAAGATTTAAATAAAGAGAGGAGGAAAAATTTCCACGATGATGATAAGTTCTAGACCAGAGACGGCATTATGAATGATACATTTTGTGGTCTCATAGAAAGGAAAAGGGACTTACTGAGGTGGAAAAAAAAAAAAAAAAGAAAAAAAAAAAAAAACTCTACCATGCTCACAAACAATCTTCCTGAGGCGAAGCAAGGCGGGGAGCGCACAGATCAAACAGAACCTTGCACTTCAGTGTTCTCTGCATTTTGCAGAAGTCTGTGGAGAAGGACTCTGTGACAAATCCTGTGCGAAGATGTGCTTGGTTCGTGTATACCCCAAAGGTCAACCTGAAAAGGCCATAAGACTGTATACTATTCTGGATGATCAGAGTAACAAACCTCTGGCAAGAACACAGTTTTTTGAACTATTGAACATAACAGGAGATGCTCTACCTTACACCCTAAGCACCTGTGTTGGTACTACAGAAGTCTTAGGTAGCAGAGCTAGTGGTCCTGTAGTTGCTCCTCTGAAGGACAAAGTGGAAATATCCTTGCCCACTATCACGGAGTGCAACCAGATGTAGCTCCCGCATAGTGATAGGTGCTGTAAGTAGGGTGTTTTTGTTAGGAGAGGCAAATTTATTCAGGCCTGACTGTTGTGCAGGCCTGATTGTTTTGGTCCTGGGCTGGGAGTGGCCAAGTAGGACTGGGTGGATTGCAGATGGTGCCATCAGAACCTCCCACTTCTTTCCAGAAGGTGCTGGTGTTTTCTGGAAGGAGAGGTGGGGGAGAGGTGTAGCCATCTGGGATGTTCTAAGGAGCCCTGACCAATCCCCAACCTGGATTGGCAGGGGGCAGGCCTCCTTAAATACCCATGGTCAGCCCAGTTTGGGAGGAGAGTGTCGGGTGGAAGAGTGGAGATGTAGCACTGTGGCAGAGGCCTCACCCGGGAGGGAGCCCCCAGTCTGGGGGGGTGACCTTGAGGCCTGGGAGCTCGGTGCAGCCAGGAGGAGAGAGATCTTAGAGTAGCACAAGGGAGCTGGAGAGCAACAGAAAGGCTACAGGAAAAGACTCTTTAAAGGATCCACCAGTGTTGTTGTCGGTGAGTGACATACCTGGGGGACTGGAGCAGGCTGGGAGGATACATTGGACAGTCTGTGGAGGTCAGAGGAGCCAGCCAGGGGAGCGGTGTCACTGGGCAGTGGAGCAGGCCGGGGTAGCAAGGAGGGCTGAGGTGGCCTGGAAAAGGATGGGCTGAGAGCAGTAGTCTATCAAACCCCAGCTAGCACCAACGTACTCTGCTACACTTATAGGGCCCATGGCCCCTACCTGTGATGGGTGGTCTGGAGGTCCTGCCACCAGGAATGCAGGCCTCACCATGTGCTAGCCAGGGTGGAGAGAAAGGGGTAATGGAGGCCTGATAAAGAGCGTAACGTTCTGCAAGTGCATGTGCAGGAGGAAAGTGAAGGTGAGCAACGTTCTGAAAGTGTAGGTGCAGGAGGAAAGTGAATGAGCGTAACGGTCTGCAAGAGTATGTGCAGGAGAGTGAAGGAGTATATACAGACGGAAGTGTATATAGATGGTCTCGTTTTGATCTACTGGGCATCCCACAGTCATCCCTTCCCTATCCAAGTTTATTCCCACAATAAAGACAAAAAAACAAAGTACCAGCCTGTTCCGTGACTCCGGATAAAAGGACAAATTTGTGATTGAGAGCAAGGAGACAGGTGAACCACTACTATCAGCCACCCTCAAGGGGGCACATGACTACACAGATTGCAAGCAACAAAGAGGAGATCCCTACTGCTGAAGCTGCCTTTCACCATTTTCACTTGAAGGACATAGCCAACCAAATACCAGCCCTCAACAAAAGTGCTGATATCCTGCTGTTATTCGGCCGAGGCATCTTAAGGGTGCACAAAGTTTATCATCAAATCAACGGTCCACATGATGCACCATATGCTCAGTGTCTGGATCTAGGCTGAGTCATCATAGGCAATGTCTGTCGAGGCAAAGGCAAAAGCAGTGGCGGCTGGTGAAGTTTTAGGAGCCCCACCCTTCTTTTTTAACCCCTCTCACTTCTCATAAGCCCCACCCCTTATCAAATCCACCCACTCCGTCCCCTGTATTTCCCTTGCTTCCACCCATAGTGTCAGGAGTATACAGCTCAGCATCACAGAACAGCGTATATAGCCCCAGAATCACAGAACAAAGTATATAGCTCAGCATCACAGATCAGGGTATACAGCTCCAGAATCAAAGGACATAGTATACAGCTCAGCATCACAGGACAGAGTATATAGCTCAGCATCACGGAACAGAGTATTCAGCTCAGCCTCACAGATCAGGGTATATAGCACAGATCAGGGTATATACCATAGATCAGGGTATATAGCACAGATCAGGGTATATAGCACAGGTCAGGGTATATAGCACAGATCAGGGTATATAGCACAGCCTCAAAGATCAGGATATATAACACAGATCAGGGTATGGGTATATAGCACATATCAGGGTATATAACACAGATCAGGGTATGGGTGTATAACACAGATCAGGGTATGGGTATATAGCACATATCAGGGTATATTGCATAGATCAGGGTATATAACACAGATCAGGGTATGGGTATATAACACAGATCAGTGTATGGGTGTATAGTGCAGATCGGGGTATATAGCACAGATCAGGGTATATAGCACAGATCATGTTATATAGCATAGATCAGGGTATAAAGCACAGCCTCACAGATCAGGGTGGACGTGGATGCACCCCCCACCCCACCAAGGGCTCCAGGCACTGACAGCTGCTTCCAACCCCCCCCCCCGCACCCCACACCAGCGGCAGCCAGGGGGCTCCAGGCACTGACAGCTGCTACTTACCCCTCACCCCGCACCAGCGACAGGAGGTCTGGTACTTACTAGTTCTGGAGAGCTGCTGTGGTGTGCTCTCCTCTTCTCCTCCTCCATCATGCAGCGATGGCTTTGGCATGTCTCCTCTGATCTATCCTTCTGCAAATCAGTGCATTGCAGGCTCTAAACCTCTGCAGGGGCAGCTCCGTGTCTCCTCTAGCTTAGCGCCAGGCATCCAATGGGATTGCTTGACGCTTTTGCCAATTGGGAAACAGGTCTCAATGACCTGGCCTCTGATTGGTGGGGGGGAATGTTGTGTGAAAATAGCGAAAATCCATTCGCTATGGTCACACAATTGGGTGGGATCGGGGCGCACTCTCTGTACCCAGAGCCCACACTATTTTGATGCCAATTAGAGCCTCTGATGATAAGAAAGCTGTTAAAGCGGTTGTATCAACAAAAATCTAACTTTTACCTACATATAAGCCTATAATACCTGTACGGTTTAGGAGATATTCACCTTGCATGCAGCTGCTGATGTCACGGTGCATGCATAGTGGTGTCCCGGCGAAGGCCCGGCACATATCGCCGGACCTTGCCGGAAAGTCCGCCGTAAAGATGATCTTCCGCGCGCATGCACGGGAGTGACGTCTCACGGCTCCGACCACTCACAGTGACGGAGCGGCGAACCCAGAAGGATCCACGGAGGGAAGATGGAAGCTCCCTCTTCGGTGACCGGGGGGACTTGTCGGAGCTTCGTTCTGAGGTAAATATTTCATAATGAGCTAGTATGCGATGTATACTAGCTCATTATGCCTTTGCCTTGCAGTTTTTTTTCTTTTAAGGGGATACAACCGCTTTAATTTCTGGGATGACAACATCAGCAACACAGTGTTCGAGGTAACCACTAAAGTCAATGAGTTGGCAGCTACCATGCAAGACAAAGAATTCTTCTTGAAAACCATGAGTAAAGAGTTCTACCAAGATGATTCCAACAGTTGGGTAGCACCTCTACCATTTTGTACCCCAAGAAAGAGACTAATAAACAACAGAGAACATGCAGAATCACTGTTTGTTTCTTTAAAGCGCAGTTTGAACTGAAAGCCTAAGATGAAAAAGCACTTTGTGGACTTTATGCAGAAGGTGTTTGAAAGAGATCATGCTGAGCCTGCACCTCCTCTTAAGGAAGAAAAAGAATGTTGGTACCAACCATGCTTTGGTGTCTACCATCCTCACAAGCCTGATCAGATTAGGGTGGCCTTTGACTCAAGTGCTCGTCATGAAGGTGTCTCCCTCAACAGCAATCTTCTCACTGGGCCTATGTAGACTGCAGAAACTTCCTCAGGTTCCGATGGTACGGCAATAATGTCAATGATGAAGTCATAGACTACCGGATGAAGGTACATGTTTTCGGTGACAGTCCTTCTCCTGCAGTAGCAATTTATGGACAGAGGAAAACCGCTTAAGAGGGTGTGAAAGAATTTGGTTCTGATGTACGACAGCTCATCTGAAGGAATTTCTATGTAGACGATGGACTCAAATCTCTGCCTATGAAAGAAGAAGCTATTGACCTTCTTACTAGAACCCAGAACATGCTAGCCACTGCAAACCTCAGACTTCACAAAATCATCTCCAACAGCGACACTGGTCATTAGAGCCTTACCTTCTGATGACTTATCTATCAGTGTGAAGAAATTCCAACTAGGATTTGACCTTTCCGTTACGCGATGCAGTCTTGGATTGCTTTGGAATGTTAAGCAAGACACATTCACAGTTCAAGCATCAGTCTGTGACAAGCCCTTCACAAAGCAAGGAGGTTTCGTCTACAGTGAACAGCATTTATGATCCGTTGGGTTTCATAGCACCTCTTACTATTCAGGGTAAGATACTGCTGAGACAACTTCTGAAAGCTCAGACTGGGATACCCCCTTACACAAGGAGAAACAAAGGTGGGAGTCTCTAAAAGCATTAGAACAACTCCTCTTACTCCCTAAAGTCCTTAACCACTTCAGTCCCAGAAGGATTTCCCACTGTAGGACCAGAGCACTTTTTGAGATTCGGGTCTGCGTCGCTTTAACTGACAATTGCGCGGTCATGCAACGTTATACCCAAGCAAAATTGACGCCCTTTTTTTACCTCAAATAGAGCTTTCTTATGGTGGTATTTGATCCCCTCTGCGTCATTTCTAATCACCGCTATAAACAAAAAAAGAGCGACAATTTTGAAAAAATATATATTTTTTACTTTTTGCTATAATACATATAAATAATCCAAAAAAAATATATAAACAAACAAATTTATTCATCAGTTTTGGCCAATATATAGTCTTCCTCATATATGTGGTAAAAAATTGTGATCGGCAGTTATTGATTGGTTTGAGCAAAAGTTGCCACATTTACAAACCATGAGAATTCATTTATGGCGTTTTTACTATTTTTTGTTTTGTAGTAGTAATGGCGGCGATCTGCGATTTTTATTGGGACTTCGATATTGCAGCGGACATGTCCGACATTTTTGACACTTTTTTGGGACCAATGACATTTATACAGCAATCAGAAATTTAAATAGCCAATGATTACTGTATAAATGTCATTGGCAGTGAAGGGGTTAACCTGCAGGGGGCGATCTAGGGGTTAACTGTGTTCCCTGGGCGTGTTCTAACTGTGAGGGGGCTGGGCTGCCAAGGGGATAACAGATCTAACTGATCCCAGTGACAGGGATCAGTAGATCTCTTAGATGCCACCTTACAGAGCGGGGAACCGTTGTGTTTACATCTGCGGTTCCCCATTTTTCTCCTGTGCCAGGCGATCGATGTCCGCCGGCGATCCACTGCCATACTGCTGGAGATTGCATGAGAGCCGCCATTTATAGATGGCGTTTCGCGCTATCCAGCCACTCTGCAGCAGTAAATGTATGCAAGCCGGTTAAAGAATACCACCAGAAGAGAGATCCATGTCTTCTACGATGCATTCAACGAAGCCATCACTGCCGTGGCTTATCTTTGAGCTACAGATCCCAGCGGGTGAAGTGGGTGTAGGATTTATCATGGGTAAGGCCAAGCTCACACCAAAACCTGCACATACTATTCCAAGGCTTGAACTTTGTGCAGCTGTGTTAGCTGTAGAAATTGCTGAGCTTATTGAACTTGAAACAGATGTTGAAATAGACTCCTTTGACTTTTATACAGACAGCAAAATAGTGCTAGGATACAATCAAACAAGGCAGTTCTATGTGTAATTCGATAACAGAGTGGAATGCATTAGGAAGTTCTCTATGCCTGAACAATGGCACTATGTTCCCACTAACCTCAACCCTGCTGATCTCTGCAGTTGTGCAGTACCTACTACTAGGGTTGCACCGATATCACTTTTTTGCCACCGAGTACGAGTACCAATACTTTACCTTAGGTAATCGCTGATACCGATTACCGATACCTATTTTTTGGTCATGTGACCATTTTTTAAAGAGAATGAAGATTTCTGTTAGTTTTCTTTTTGGAATGAAGAATTGGAACTCCAAAAGATGTATGAAACAAATAAAATGCTTTTATTTGCTTGTCAAAACGTTCTGAAAGCTCAAATTGCACAGAACATGTTCAACTATAATGTCAATGACATGTAAACATCACAACAAGTTCACAACCAAGTGCAATACAGTTCTGTAGTTTAGGCATGAGGAGGAGGAAGAACACTAGAACAGTATCATTACACGGCCCCCTGCGCCTCTGCATCCCCTTTACATGACACAACCCCCTGCACCTCTGGGCCTCTTTACATTACACAACCCCCTGTACCTCTGAACCACTTTACATTACACAGCCCCCTGCTCCTCTGCATCCCCTTTACATTACACAACCCCCTGCACTTCTGGGCCCCTTTACATTACACAGCCCCCTGCTCCTCTGCATCCCATTTACATTACACAGCCCCCTGCACCTCTGGACCCTTTTACATTACACTGCCCCCTGCTCCTCTGCACCCCCTTTACATTACACATCCCCCTGCACCTCTGGACCCCTTTACATTACACAGCTCCCTGCTCCTCTGCATCCCCTTTACATTGCACAGCCCCCTGCACCTCTGGATCCCTTTACATTACACAGCCCCCCCTCTGCATCCCCTTTACATTACACAACACCCTGCTCCTCTGGACTCCTTTACATTACACAGCCGCTCTGCAGCGGTGTATTTTTATTTGGGGGGGGGGGGGTCACCTTGGAGGGGTGAGTGCAGGTGGACCTGGGAGGGTCTTACTATGTTTGTTTATGTTTTTTACTTTTAACATTTTTAAATTTTATATCAGAGGTCTAAACAGACCCCCCATATGTCTTTTTTTTGAGACAGAGAAAGACTGAAGTCCCTTTTCTCTGCTACACTTAACTTGAATGAGTGAGGAATTTCAGGAATTTCTCACTCATTCAGAAAATGACAGACTGATAGATAGTAACACTCACAGTTACTATTATCAGCTGTCAGTGGGACACATAGCAGTAATCTTAGTGAACGATGCTTGCGCCCGCTGTGCTACAGGGGGAGGGATTTGGTATACATATGTATACCGACCCCCCCCAAGCCCTAACTTCACCCTCAACCGCACCGCTGCCCCCCTCCCCCTGCCGTGATCCCAAACCTGTCAGCTCGCCGGAGAACAAAGGCAAAGGCTGCAGGCTGCAGGAGGGGAAAGAGGGATGCCGCTTGGAGCAGCAATGGATGGGGGGGGTACGGGGCCAGTATGGAGGATGTTCTGAGTGGTGGGGGGGACACATCTGGATCCCCCCTAAGCCCCATGCAGCACCTGAAGCCAGCAGGAGCGCCAGAGGAGGGATGCGGACTAATGATGGTAGCTGTGGGGGCTGCCATCAGGGGGGTACAGGGATAAGGTTAAGGGGGGGGTGGCCTGGTGGCAGCTGGCCGGAGGGGAGGAGGGGGGAGAGAGGGGGAATCCCAGGACACGTCATTGGTTGTTAAGAAAGTGGCGGCCCCGTTCCTTAACAGCCAATAATTGCTGGCATTTCTTCCATTATATTTCAGTTGTTAGCTGAGAATTCCTGTTGATAACTGAAGCTGACAACTGACAACTGAAAGAAAAGAGAACGAAGGTGTCGGTTTCCGGTATCGGGGCATTTTTCACAAGTAACGATACTCTGGAAATGCCCAGTATCGGTACCGATACCGATACTAGTATCGGCGCAACCCTACCTAAAACTGCATCTCTGGGCGCATCATGGCTATCTCCACCAGTACTCTTAAATGGTAAACTCATCTCATGTCCTACAAATTCTACCTTTGAACTGGTTCATTCGGAATCTGATACGGAAATCAGAGCTGTTACCGTCACACTCAGCACCTCTGTGAAAGCAAAGGTAAGGCGGAGTCCTCACCGTTTTGAATGCTTTTCTAAGTGGTCCTCTGTTGTATGAGCCATTGCACATCTTAGTCACATTGCTCATCAATTTACAAACAGCTCTAGCACTGAAAAATAGTGGCACAAGTGGCTGATCTGTAAAGGCCCCCCACAATTGAGGAGGTCTCTCAAGCAGAAAGGGTTATCATCCAATTTGTCTAACATGAAGTGTACTACAAGAGATTGCTAACATATCAAAGGGTCTCAACTTATCTATGGATAGCCCTCTGTACTAATTAAATCCAATAATTGATCACAACAAGTTACTTCGAGTTGGTGGTCGCATTGGAAGGTCTAATTTGTTCAGTGAAGAGAAAAATCCCCTCATTATTACAGGACGTCATCACATTACTATTCTGTTAGTTAGACATTTCCATGAGCAAGTTCAGCACCAAGGACATCACTTTACAGAGAGAGCAGTAAGGTCTGCTGGTTTCTGGATTGTCGGGATGAAAAGGTGTATATTGTCCATACTCCACAAATGTGTCAAGTGGCAAAAACTAAGAGAAAAGCATCTACAATAACAGATGACAGAGCTGCCGGCTGACCGTTAAGCACTGAACCACCATTTACTAATGTTGGACCCTGGACTGTTGTCACATGCAGAATCCGTGCGCTATTCACTTGCTTGAGCATTCCTGCAGTGCACATCAAAGTGATAGAACCAATGGACTTTTTCTGTTTCATGAATGCCTTCAGAAGATTTGTTTCTGTTCGAGGACCTGTAAAGTTACTTAGATCTGACTGTGGGATTAAATATACAGAAGCAGAAAAGATAGTGATCTTCTTGAATGATAACAAGTGTAAATGAGAAACCCACCTCATTCTTCTCCCATGGGAGGCTCTTGGGAACTCATGATTGGATTTGCAAGAAAAATCCTGGACTCTATGCTAATGGACCAGAAAACTTCCCAGCTTACTCATGGAATCTTAGTCACTCTTCGTGCAGAGACGTCTGCTATAATCAATGCAAGGCCACTGGTCCCTGTGTCCTCAGATCCAGAGTCTCCAGTATTGCTCACTCCAGTCACTCTTCTTACCCAAAAAATTGGGATAGCCACTATTCCCACAGAGGAACTTGATTACCCTAACGTTTACAAGCATCAACGGAAACAGGTTCAACATCTTGATAATGTGTTTTGGAACCGCTGGAAGGTGGAGTACCTTTCTAACCTTCAAAGTCGCAGTAAATGGCAAACTAGCAAACCCAACCTACAAGTGGGAGACATACTTCTCTTGAAAGAGACAGATTCTCATCGCAGCCATTGGCTTATGGGTCTGAAAGAAGAAAGAAGAAAGAAGGTTCTGCACACCTTTACTTCAGGCCTATAAAGGAACTAGTACTTCTTTTGCCCAAAGAGGAAGACAAGTCCCACAGGTCATCAACTTGATTCAAAGGGAGGTAAGAAGGATTGGTGCATGTTGCTGCCTTCCCTTCAGAAGATGGATTTTTCCTTGTCACAGCCTGGGCCTTCGAGACAAGCATCTGCAAGTATTATGATAATTGCATTTTTTCCTTTGTTCTTCCCTTCCCTCTTGTTTTGCAGATGTTCCTGGAAAGTAATCTTTATTTACTTATATTTGGACTTCTACTAAAGTTTGTTAATAATAGAAATCATAGATTTTGACGGGGAGTGTCATGTTTCATATGCTTTGTGATATGCCTTTAACCACTTCCGGACCGCCGTACGTCGTTTGACGGCGGTACTTTGAAGTGGGATACCGTTGTTATGGTAGCAGATAGCTACCATAACCCCGGTATCATTTTTTTCAAAGATAATAATTGTTTGAAATCATCTTCAGGTTTATATTCATTTATTTCTAATGAAAGGTCCTTGTAGACGTTTTGTTCTCCCTTCCCTTCTTGTTTCCTTTTTTACGTTAATAGTATTATGAACGTCTACGAACAGAGCTTCCGGGTCCGACACTGTTCCTTTTTAGGTAGAAGACTTCCCTTCCGTCGTTGTACGTGGTTAGGAAGAATGGAGGGAAACTTAGTTCAACTACTGGACACCCTGAACAGAAGGAGAAACCCGTTTTCTTCATGATCAAGGAAATATCCGGACTTCATTTCCACACGTCTTGGAAGAAAGAAGAAAGAAG
>BLSH010158241.1:153097-163357 GCA_018402905.1 Glandirana rugosa | reverse complement strand
CAACAATTCTAGCCCTAGACCTCCTCTGTAACGCAAAAATGCTAACCTGTAGAATTTTTTAACCGTCACCAATGGAGATTTTTATGTTGCAAAGTTTGTCGCCATTCCGCGAGCGGACGCAATTTTGAAGCATGACATGTTGGGTATCATTTTACTCGGCGTAACATTATCTTTCACAATATGAAAAAAAATTGACCTAACTTTACTGTTGTCTTATTTTTTAACTCAAAAAACTGAATTTTTTCAAAAAAAATCGCACTTTTAAGACCGCTGCGCAAATACGGTGTGACATAAAGTTTTGCAATGGCCGCCATTTTATTCTCTAGGGTCTTAGAAAAAAAAAATATATAATGTTTGGGGGTTCTAAGTAATTTTATAGCAAAAAAACCTGTTTTTAGCTGATAACCTCCAAACTCCAAAAAGAGGCTCGGTCTTAAAGTGGTTAAATGTTATCTGT
The DNA here is from genome assembly GCA_018402905.1 of Glandirana rugosa. NCBI lineage: Eukaryota > Metazoa > Chordata > Amphibia > Anura > Ranidae > Glandirana > Glandirana rugosa. Next base: position 162,900 of record BLSH010158241.1, on the reverse strand, counting down.
ATTCTTGCCCCTGGCTCCTCCCTCCCCTTAGCTCAGTTTATTCTGTATAGATAGCTCCACCCTTTGTTAATTTTTCCCAGTAATGCATGTTGTAAGATCCTCACAGTTTATGTATTAAACTTTACAAGATCTACAAGGTGTCCTCTGGATCGAGTCAATGTCTGTTAACTCAGCTAAGACTGGGTTATCGATATCTCATCACAACTGTAAGTTACAGCGATCACAATTTCAATGCTTAGATTGGAGAGGCAGAACATGATTCACTCCAGAGATAAAGTGATAATTCTTCCACTCTACAAGACTATTGCCGTATGCCATCCAGTTCTGGGCACCAGTCCTCAGGAAGGATGTGCTGGAAATGGAGAAGGTCCAGAGATTGGCAACAAAGCTAATAAATGGACTGAGTTTAAAAAGACACGTGGTCATTCATTTACATTGGAAGAGAAGCGGTTTAACCTTAAACTTCGTAGAGGGTTCTTTACTGTTAGAGCGGTAAGGATGTTGAATTCTCTTCCACAAACAGTGGTATCAGCAATGAGCATCGATAGTTTAAAAAAACTATTAAATGGGCATCTTAAAGATCACAACATACAGGGTTATAGTGCATCCGGAAAGTATTCACATCGCTTCACTTTTTCCACATTTTGTTATGTTACAGCCTTATTCCGAAATGCGATTTACTATTGACATAAACACACACACACACACCACAGGTTGAACTGGATGGACTGTTTTTTTTATTCAACCTTACCAACTATGTATCTATTCCTCCATCTGATACCAATGATAGGGCACTGTTTCTCCAACTAATACCAAAGACGAGGCACAGTTCCTCCAACTGACATCAATGATGAGGCACTGTGTCACGTACCTGGTGGTAGAGTCTGGCTTATGCGGGGGCAACCTCTCTTGCGGCCCTGGTTCGAGAACCCCTGATAGTGGGAACAGGGAGCTCTGGAGCACAGGGGGGCACGAGGGCTGGGCAATCTTCAGGTGGTAAGGAGAAGTCCAAGGTAGCTCGTGCAAGACAGGAGAATAGTGGTACAGTCCGAGTTGGCAACTGGCAGGCGGTGCGGTACAACGGGATCAGGCAAATGGATGGTCGGGTTCAGGCAGGGTCGGTAACGTGCTGGCAACAGAAGTGCAGGAGGAGCAGGCAAGCGGGTGGTCGTAGACAAGCCGGGGTCAGATGCAGGCAGATATCAACAGGTCCGAGGGATAAGCCGGGGTCACAGGAACAGGAAGTCACACAGAAGTAGTCACCGGGGGGTCGCAGGTATGGGAAACGCTGTAGAGCGGACAGCACTGGCCACTAGGCTCTGCGGACTGAAATAGAGCCGCCAGGCGCCGTTTCCGGCGCGTGCGCGCGCACGTGAGCGCGCGCGCACGCGGGTGCACGCACGGGCGCGCGCGAACGCGCACGGGCGCGCGCGAACGCGCACAGGCGCGCGCACCACCGCGGAAAGGCTAGGGAACAGTCCTTTCCTGACACACTGTTCCTCTAACTAATATCTATGATGGGGCACTGTTCCTCCAATTAATAACAATGATGGGGCACTGTTCCTCTAGCTAATAACAATGATGGGGCTTAGTTCCTCCAACTAGTACCAATGATGGGGGACTATTCCTCCAACTAATACCAATAGTGGAGCACTATTCCTCCAACTCATACCAGTGATGGGGCATTATTTCTCCATCAAATACAAGTAATGGGCACTATTCTTCCTCCTATTGACCACAGGTGCAATTTGAGTAAAATCATTGTCTTATTCCCACTGACCATCAAGCTGGAGGTTTTGTTTACTTCCGCCGATGCCAGGACATTTTCTACTCCCACTGGCCACAATCTGACCCCCTAAAGTCTGAAGGACAATAAATTGTCCCTTTGTTTAGAAAGTATGGAGACTCCTGGCCTAAAGAACTTCAGGGCTGTTATTTCATACACTCTATGTAACTGGGAGACAGCATGTGAGGTTGAGCAGTGGATAGGGAAGCAACTGACAGTTCATATGACCTCTAATTAATCTAAACTCTAACTGGATGACTGGGTACTATGGGCGGAAGGGGGTGGGTGATGAGGAGGGGCATCATTTTTGCCTAGATGAAAAATCTTGAAGTACGAGCCAGCACCTGCTGAAAATTTCAAACAGTTAGGCCTCTTTTACATTTACAGTTGTATTTTTTAAAGCGGAGGTTTAGGTAAAGCAATTTGTACATAGTTGAGTCAACTTGCACCAATGTAAGTATGTACCATACCTGTGGGATCCTTATAGAAGCTGGAAATCACTACAGAAGGCATCAATAGTCTAGTGATCTCAGCTAGCTTTCGGGTCCCATGCAGAGTGGCTGCCCTACTGCCTACTGAATATAGGAGGTTTGGTTTCTCGCTTACTTGGCACGAGCATCATTCAGTGAACCATTTGCATTTTCTCAATGAATGCAAAGGGTTCTCTATTATGATGAAGTGAAGATTTTGACATCACTGCCCAGCATCTCCGCCTTGTCCAATAAGAGAATACTCTACATTTATTGAGAAAATGCAACATGTTCCCGGAATGGTGCCCATCCCGAGCGAGCAAGCACCTGTCTTCACAATGCAGCAAAGCAGTCACTTGGCACGGGACCTGGAAGCTTGTAGAGATAACTGTAGTAACAGAGCTTACTATAATGATTTCCAGCTTCCATGGGGATCCCCCAGGTATGGCACATACAGTACATACTTTCATTGGTCCAAGCTGGACCAATTTAAGCAGGGGCGGCCCGTCCATTAAGGGCACACTGGCACCGCCCCCTCTGTCCTCGCCACCCCTATATGCTATGAATAGATTCATGCATAGCATGAATCTATCCATGGCCGCCCATGACCACCCCCTATTCATGCGGCTGGCCCCTTTAAGGACACCGGCCACATGAATTACTGCGGCAGGGGGTTTCTGTGAAGCATCTCATTAGAGCCGTAGGCTCTAATAGGCTGCAACATAGAGTGGCGCAGAACGTGGCACCACGAGCCCTTAGAAAGGCAAATGAACCGCCTCTCCGCCAATCAGGAAGCATGGGTATGTTACTGGTTTCCCGAATGGCGGAGGAGATAGGTGATCCTCTTGGACGCCTTTCTCGGTGGAGCAGGGGGATGCATGGCCGAAGCCAAGCCGCTCGCCGGACATTACTGCCTGCCTGCCCGCTCCTAGATGGGGTAAGTGCGGGACTTTGATGTCCCGACTGCCCTGCCACGAGCCCCGTGGGGGGGGGGGTGTAGATGGATGCTAGGTACCCCTCTGGTGATACCATATACTGTACCCCTCTGGTGATACTATATACTCATATGGTGATACTATATACTCCTCTGGTGATGCTGTATATACTCCTCTGGTGATGCTATATACTCCTCTGGTGATACTCTATACTCCTCTGGTGATACTATATATTCCTCTGGTGATACTATATACCCCTCTGGTGATACTATATACTTCTCTGGTGATGCTATATACTCCTCTGGTGATACTCTATACTCCTCTGGTGATACTATATATTCCTCTGGTGATACTATATACCCCTCTGGTGATACTATATACTCCTCTGGTGATGCTGTATATACTCCTCTGGTGATGCTATATACTCCTCTGGTGATACTCTATACTCCTCTGGTGATGCTGTATACTCCTCTGGTGATACTATATACCCCTCTGAGGATACTATATACTCCTCTGGTGATGCTGTATATACTCCTCTGGTGATGCTATATACTCCTCTGGTGATGCTGTATAGACCCCTCTGGTGATGCTATATACTCCTCTAGTGATGGTGTATATACTCCTCTGGTGATGCTGTATATACTCCTCTGGTGATGCTGTATATATTCCTCTAGGGGTTGCCGTATATACTCCTCTGGTGATGCTATATACTCCTCTGGTGATGCTATATACTCCTCTGGTGATGCTATATACCCCTCTGGTGGTGCTGTATATACCCCTATCTGATGATGCTGTATATACTCCTATCTGGCGATGCTGTATACCCTATCTAGTAATGCTGGGCTGTATAATCCTGATGCAATGGGTGGAATCTATAAGGGGTGGGGCTTATGAAAAGTGGGAGGGGTAAAAAAGGAAGGGCAGGGTCTGGCGCCCCCCATCCTAAAATTTCACAAGCCGCCACTGAATGTAAGTATGAAAAATTGCCATTCCTAAATAGCAGCTTTACTCCCCATCTGTTTAAAGGCAACGGTCATTAAACAGCTCCATAAACATTAGTGTGGCCGCAAAGCTGTGCTTAGTGCCGTAACAAAAAATAGGACATTTATTCTTCAGCAGACAATCACCACGCTCTATAGAGATGAATAGGGCCATGCCAATGAATGTGGTTGCACTGCAGCATGGTGAAGAGGAATTTCTCTTTCAATACATTTTTATTGTTTAGAAATCAGAAAAACATATTACATCCACGATTGCATTGCTTTAAAAAAAGTTTGAGTGCAAAGAGAACACACAGCAATCAATGAGTGTAGAAGTGCTCAGGAATACTTTCAAATACAGTATGTAAACAGAAGAACAATTGCAGATGGCGGGAGGAACAAGCGTAGGAGTCGGGGGGATGGTGTGTGTGTGTGTGTGTGTGTGTGCATGTGGTGTGTGTATGTGTGTGTGTGCGTGTGCATGTGGTGTGTGTGTGTATGTGTGTGTGTGCGTGTGCATGTGGTGTGTGTGTGTATGTGTGTGTACGCGTGTGCATGTGGTGTGTGTGTGTGTGTGTGCTTGTGTGTGCGTGTGCATGTGGTGTGTGTGTTTGTGTGTGTGTGTGCATGTGGTGTGTGTGTGTGTGTGTGTGTGGGGGGGGGGGGGTGAGGTGTTTAATCACTGAAGATCCATCCAACATGTCAAAAGTCAGCAGCTAGGCCCATGTGATAGAGGCCTTAAACATCCATCTCAGGAACACAAGATGATTTCCCCTCTATTCCTGTTTTGGGAACAACTGTAAAATGTTACATTTCCCATCACTTCCGGTCCTGATGGCAAATAGAAGGCGTGAATTTCCCCGGTGTTCTATGAATGGAGGAGCAGTTGAATGACAGGATCTCCACCAGCCATTCACATGATGCGATGCATTGTGGGAGAGAAGTAAAATGAATATCTGTGTGTAGCACCCTCCTAGTTAGGTGCTATTAAGAAGTAAATTTAGTAGTTTGTGCTCTGCTGTAGCCAATGGAGCTTGTGGATTGCTTTTTGTCTACTCTGGGTTCTGCAGCTTCAGGCTTGCCTGTCTCCCCTGTCTTTCCAAAAAGCTCTGGAACATAGTGGGTGGAGAAGGTATAGTCTAAGCTGGCCTTGTATAAAGCCTCAGCCAATCCCTGGTCAGGAGAGTGACCAGCAGGGAGCTGAGAGGGATATACAGGGGCTGGAGCAGAGAGTTATAGGGTCCTTTGCCTGTTGGAGAGTGACCCAGTGTCACGTACCTGGCGGTGGAGTCTGTCTTGTGCAGGAAGCAACCACTCTTGCGGCCCTGGTTCGAGGGTCCCCGGTAGAGCAGACAGGGAGCCCAGGAGCTCAGGGGGGCACGAGGGCTGGACAGGATCCCTGGTGGTGATAAGGATGGTCCGGTGCAGCTCGTGCAGGTAGCGGATGGTCGTACAGGCCGGGTCGGTAACAGGCAGGCAATGTGGTACAAAGGGTGCAGGCAAAGGGGTCGTCAGGTGCAGGCAGGGTCGTCAACAGGCTGGCAGCAGAAGTACAAGAGGATCAGGCAGAAGAGTGGTCGCTGGGCAAGCTGGGGGTCGGTGCAGGCAGAAATCAACAAGGTCTAGGTCAAGCCGGGTCTCAGGATCAGATAAACAGGAAATCAGGACGCTCAGAAACACTCACACGCTGTAGAACGAACAGCATTTGCTACAGGAAACAGGAAGTTTAAATAGGGCTGCTGCTGCTGCTTAATGAATTAGAGGAAAGCACATGCAATTAACCCTTAGCACAGTCTTCTAACACCCAGCCTAGAAGTGACGTTAAACCTTCCAAGGCTCAGAGAAGCTTTCAGTTGTCCTGGGTGATTATAGCTCACCAAGGAGCCAAAGAAACACCCCAAAGTTGCAGCAACACCTGGGCAACATCCAAAGAGGATCTTTCTGGGATACTTTTGTGCCGGTGTCAGCTGAGGCTGGAAGAAGGCCTTGAGATGGCTAGTGAGTAGGCCTAAGAGAATTCTCAGGAGAGAGTCTGTTGCTTTTACACCCCTTTTTGTTAGAGAGACCGTTTCAGACTTGCTGCCAGGCCTGCGCCCATAGTGGAAGCCCCCCTGTGCTGAGTCATTACTACTTTCTGTATAAAAGACTCTGCCTTATTTCAGTTATCAGTTGCAAGATAGTGTCCTCCTTCAAGTTATTAGTTCTGGGTATCCCATTTTTTTTTGAAATGCTGGAAGACTCTAAATGAGGCTAGATATGGGAGGTTCTAGAGGGGGTTGGGAGGATCTGCAGTAGACTTGTTAGCCCTCTAGGGTTCTCCCCTAAAAGCTGAGGGTTTTGCAGGGGCACTGTAGGAGACTGGAGGGCAAGGCAGTAGCTAGGAGGCAGTGTGGGAGGTTGGAAGGCATTGTGGTAAACTGTTGAAGGCTGGGAGCACAGGCTGAGAGCTCTCAGGGGAGCCTAGGAGCACTGTGGGGGTTGTGAGGCACTATAGGCAATTATGAGAGGTTGGGGGCACTATGGGAGCCGGAAGATACGGTGGAAGGTTAGGGGATTTGCAGCTGGCTAAATGCCTAGAAGGAATGGGGCAGTTGAGAACCACATCTAAGCCATCAGATCAGTGGTGGTCAATTTTGGCAAAAAGACCCGCAAGTAATATTTAGCCTGCATTCACACAGGGTCGATCCGACTTTGGTGGTACTTTACTAGGCTACTTACAACGTGACTTCAAGACAACTTTAGCGCAACTTTGGGCGACTTACAACGCAACTCCATGCCAGGCGACTTTGCCTGTGGTCAGAGAAGGGAAGGAGGGGGTTGCCTGGGTAATTCGAGGAGAGTAACTGTGAAATTATTTCCTTATTCCTGTAAAGTCGGGTCAATATAGATGGGGGATCTGACTTGGAGGCGACTTCCATTGAATTCTATGGGCACAAGTCGGATAGAAGCCGCCTTGAAGTAGTACAGGCACCTTTTCTGAAGTCGGAGTGACTTCAGTACTGTACATTAAGACGGCTCCCATTCACTTCAATGGGATTTCAGATGTCAAGCGACTTGGGGTGTCACAAGTTGGAGCGCAAGTCGCCCCTGTGTGAACCGGCCCTTAGTGAATGCAATACTACTGGCAGACTGCAAACATGCTGCAGTAAATGGTCATAGACTCTGAATGTGCTGTTGCTGAGTTCTGGATTGTTGGACACTGGGGGCATGCTTCAAAAGACATGTTACATGAGACTGCTAGATATGATTGCTATTACAGCCACTTTACAAATCGGAGCTCCCACATTTGTGCTCCCAACAGCTCACTTGAAAATGACTTGTGCCATAGTAAAAGCCATTATAAAATATTGGAGAGAAAAAATAAAAATATGAAAAGAAAAAATGAATGGGCAGCATAGAAAAAAGTAAGCTAGTGTGAAAAAAATAAACCAAACCATTTAAAGGAGTTGTAAACCCTCATGGTTTTTCACCTTAATGCATTCTATGCATTAAGGTAAAAAACCTTCTGTGCTGCAGCTGCCCGCCCAGAGCCCTCTTTTTTCTTACCTGAGCCTACTCGTTCCAGTGACAGGGACGAGCACAGCAGCTGCAGCCACTGTCTTGGGTGCTCATTGGTTAGACTGATAGCAACAGGAACCATTGGCTCTTGCTGCTGTCCATCTAATCCAGTGACACAGGAGCCGGGGCGGGGCTGAGTCCTGCTGTCTGTGCCAAAGGAAGCAGCAGCAGGACTCGGGAGTGCCCCCATGGAAAGTGCCTCTACGTGGGGACACTCCATGAAGGGGAGCCTGGAGCGCCACTGGGGTCCCCAGAAAAGGAAGATTGGGGGCACTCTGTGCAAAACCCCTTCACAGAGCAGGTAAATATAACATGTTTGTTATTTTAACCGCCTCAGGTCCGCCCACCGTCAAATGACGGCGGGGCGGACCTGCTATTGTTCCGGGTGGACGTCGTATGACGTCCTCCCTTTAAGCCGGGATTGCGCGCGATCGGGCGCGCGCATCCCGGCTCTGTCGGTGTTGGCGTGTCCCCAGGACACACCGCTTCACCGACGGGTGAACAGCCATTGGTTATGGCTGTTCACCACGTGATCGGCCGTGACAAAGTCACGGCTGATCACAAATGGCACGTCTGCCGTTCGTACGGCGCATGCACGCGATCGGGAGCGCGCTGCGCGTCGGTGGCGGCGCGTTCCTGGGGAACTCTGCCTGTTACCGGCACTGGTATCAGCCGCCGGCCGGCAGCTGTTACCTTGTGATCTGCTGTGATCTACTTCACAGCTGATCACATCCAATGTAAACAGAGCGGTAACTCACTGTTACCAGCTCTTCTCTCCTCACACAGTGTCCAGTGTGAGGAGAGAAGAGCTGGGATCAGTGGTTTACTGATCTGTAAAGTAAAAACAAACTGTCACCTGCCCCCCCAATGCACCTGTCACCCAACAGTCACCCCATCTGCCCCCATAAAGGGTACCTGTCATCATAAAGTGTACCTGTCATCAGACTGTCATCATAAAGAGCACCTGTCACCCGTCACCCGTCAGTGACCGTGGCATGTCACCCGTCACCCGTTAGTGACCACCGCCAGCCACCCGTCACCCATCACTGACCACCGCAAGTCACCCATCACTGACCACCACCCGTCACCCATTACTGACCTCCACCAGTCACCCGTCACCCATCAGTGACCACCGCCAGCCACCCATCAGTGACCACCGCCAGTCACCCGTCACCCATCAGTGACCACCGCCAGTCACCCGTCACCCTTCAGTGACCACTGCCAGTCACTTGTCACCCGTCACCCATCAGTGACCACCACCAGTCACCTGTCACCCGTCACACATCTGTGACCACCGCCAGTCACTTGTCACACATCTGTGACCACCGCCAGTCACCTGTCATGCATTAATGATCACCACCAGACACCGGTCACCCATTAGTGACCACAGCCAGACACGCGTCACCCATCAGTGACCACCGCCAGACACGCGGCACCCATCAGTGACCACCGCCAGTCACCCATCAGTGACCACCACCAGTCACCCATCAGTGACCACCGCCAGTCATCCGTCACCCATCAGTGACCACCGCCAGTCACCCTTCAGTGACCACCGCCAGTCACTTGTCACCCGTCACCCATCAGTGACCACCACCTGTCACCCGTCACACATCTGTGACCCCCGCCAGTCACCTGTCACGCGTCACCCATCAGTGACCACCGCCAGACACGCGGCACCCATCAGTGACCACCGCCAGTCACCCATCAGTGACCACCACCAGTCATCCATCAGTGACCACCACCAGTCACTACCCACTACCCACAGACCGTCACCAGTGACTACCCAGTACCCACTGACCGCCACCAGTGACTACCCAGTACCCACTGACCACCACCAGTGACTACCTACTGACCACCACCAGTGACTACCCACTGACCGCCACCAGTGACTACCCACGGCGCACAGACCGCCACCAGTGACTACCCACTGCGCACTGTCCACTGACCGCCCCCAGTGTCTACACACTGCCCACTGTCCACCACCAGTGACTACCCACTGCCCACTGTTCACTGACCGCCACCAGTGACTTCCCACTGACCGCCACCAGTGACTACCCACTGCCTACTGACCGCC
>BLSH010158241.1:138427-152229 GCA_018402905.1 Glandirana rugosa | reverse complement strand
ATACGTTGGGGTGTTTTCTTTCCAAAATGGGGTCATTTTGTAGGCAATTCCATTGTCCTGGTGCTCCAGGACCTTCAAAAATGTAATAGGGTGTTGAGAAATGAGATGTGTAATTTATGCTTGTAGAACGCCTGAAGGTGCTAGTTCAATGTTAGGCCTCAGTATGTGGTCAGGCTGTGTAAAAGTCTCACACATGTGGTATCGCCATACTCAGGAGGAATAGCAGAATGTATTTTGGAGTGTAATTTTTGCTATGTACATGCTATGTGTTGGAAATAGCTTATAAATGGACAACTTTGTGTAAAAAAAATGCGTTTTCATTTTTTCCCCACATTTTCCAAAAACTACTGGAACAAAAATGAACCGTTCAAAAGACTCATTATGCCTCAATGATTATTCGTTGGGGTGTTTGCTTTCCAGAATGGGGCCATTTTGTGGGCAATTCCATTGTCCTGGTGTTCCAGGGCCTTCAAAAATGTGATAGGTCGTCATGACATTAGATGTGTAATTTATGTCCCTAGAATACCTGACGGCGCTCCCTGCATGTTGAGCCTCTGTATGTGGCCAGGCTGTGAAAAAGTCTCAGACATGTGATATCGCCATACTCAGGAGGAGCAGAAGAATTAGTTTTGGGGTGTAATTTGGGGTATGCATATGCTGTGTGTGAGAAATAACCCGTTACAATGACCATTTTGTGAAAAAAAAAATCTTCATTTTGCAAAGAATTGTGGGAAAAAATTACAACTTCAAAAAATTCACCATGCCTCTTACTAAATACCTTGGAATGTCTGGTACTGCTCAGCCTATTTCTGTAGGTGTCAATATATAGTGGTCTCATACGTTATTCTGATGTAAAAATATATGTGTATGATGTAAAAATATATACAATGATGAGGATAACGCATGTAAAAATATATAGGTATAAATAGACGATATAAAGTGCAATATATAATAAATCCTTCAATAAAAATGCAGTGGGTACAATCTTATAAAAGCATTGGCTATATAAAGCCTAAAACATTAAAAATGGCAGTGATATAATCCAGTGATTAAAAGTGACGGTAAAGATATAAAACAGTCATTGTAATAGATTGAAATTCAGCAAATAGTTTCACTCTTAAAAAGTCCTAATTAAAACTGTAGTGATAGTGATAACTGTGATTCGTGTTCCAAGTGTTCATATAAAATCATCGGTGCTTCATTTGAGTGCAGCGAATCTCTTTTGCAGGGGGGTGTTCACCCCAAGAGGATTCCTTCAGTGAGTGCTCCGATCGAGTAAGTGCTCACAGAACTCTCACCTTGTTAGTTAAGATCATGTGCGCATCATGGTTTCTTTGGGTCCTATTCCTCACTTCCACGCTTCCTTCGAGTCTCGGACTGGGCAAATGATCGGTACGACCAATCGGTCGCTCACCCTCTCCTGTGGTCCTAGAACTCCATGCGTCTCAGGTAATAGGGAAGAGACAAGACGCTCTCATGGTGTAGTATTGTAAAATAGTAGTATTTATTTACCCAATTAAAACCATAAAAATATATCCAAAAAGCTACAAAACTTTAAAATATACACAGCGGCGTCTAAGCACCTTTCACTGTGTCTCCAGCAATACAGGAAATAGACAATTATTTCCTATTATAGCTATTTCCTGTATTGCTGGAGACACAGTGAAAGGTGCTTAGACGCCGCTGTGTATATTTTAAAGTTTTGTAGCTTTTTGGATATCTTTTTTATGGTTTTAATTGGGTAAATAAATACTAATATTTTACAATACTACACCATGAGAGGGTCTTGTCTCTTCCCTATTGCCTGAGACGCATGGAGTTCTAGGACCACAGGAGAGGGTGAGCGACCGATTGGTCGTACCGATCGTTTGCCCAGTCCGAGACTCGAAGGAAGCGTGGAAGTGAGGAATAGGACCCAAAGAAACCATGATGCGCACATGATCTTAACTAACAAGGTGAGAGTTCTGTGAGCACTTACTCGATCGGAGCACTCACTGAAGGAATCCTCTTGGGGTGAACACCCCCCTGCAAAAGAGATTCGCTGCACTCAAATGAAGCACCAATGATTTTATATGAACACTTGGAACACGAATCACAGTTATCACTATCACTACAGTTTTAATTAGGACTTTTTAAGAGTGAAACTATTTGCTGAATTTCAATCTATTACAATTACTGTTTTATATCTTTACCATCACTTTTAATCACTGGATTATATCACTGCCATTTTTAATGTTTTAGGCTTTATATAGCCAATGCTTTTATAAGATTGTACCCACTGCATTTTTATTGAAGGATTTATTGTATATTGCACTTTATATCGTCTATTTATACCTATATATTTTTACATGCGTTATCCTCATCATTGTATATATTTTTACATCATACACATATATTTTTACATCAGAATAACGTATGAGACCACTATATATTGACACCTACAGAAATAGGCTGCGCAGTACCAGACATTCCTTTCAATTACATTGCTTATATTGTCATATAGCTAGGTACAGCAGCAACCTAGTCCACTTGCACCACTCCTATCATAGTAGCGCAAGGATACCCCTACCATACTACCTTGGAATGTCTACTTTCCAAAAAGGGGTCATTTGGGGGGTATTTTACTTTCCTGGCTTGTTGGGGTCTCAAGAAATGAGATAGGCTGTCAGTATATCAGGTATCAGGTGTGATCAAGTGTGATCAATTTTCAGTGATTGGCACCATAGCTTGTAGACTCTATAACTTACACAAGGACCAAATAATATACACTTATTTGGGTTATTTTTACCAAAGATAGGTAGCAGTATCAATTTTGGCCAAAATTTACAAAGAAAAATGACTAATTTGCAAAATTTTATGACCGAAACAAAGAAAAAGGCATTTTTTCACAAAATTTTCAATCTTTTTTATTTATAGCACAAAAAATACCCCCCCCCCCAGTGATTAAATACCACCAAAAGAAAGCTCTATTTGTGTGAAAAAAAGGACGCAAATTTCATATGGGTTCCGTGTTGCATGACTGAGTAATTGTCATTCAAAGTGTGATAGCGCTGAAAGCTGAAAAATGGCCTGGACAGGAAGGGGGTTTTCGTGCCCGGTACTGATGTGGTTAAAAAGAACAAACCTTAGGCCACTTTCACACTGGGGCATGGGGGCGGTAGCGGTAAAGCGCTGCTAGTTTTAGCGGCGCTTTACCACTGTTATAGCTGTGCTTTGGTGCTGCTATTCGGGCAATAGCGGGGAGCTTTTAACCACCTAGAAGGGGTTAAAATGGGGTTAAAAGTGCTAGTGCGCTGCACTTCCAAATAAGTGTTCAGCCGCTTTGGAAGTGCTGGCCATTAATTTCAATGGCAGGGGCGGTGGAGGAGTGGTGTATACACCACTCCCATACAGCTCCAAAGATGCTGTTTGCAGGACTTTTTGTCCTGCCCCGCAAGCACACTCAGGCTTTCACACTGGGGTGGATTGGGGGGCGTTTTTCAGGCACTGCTTTTAGCGCTAAAGCACATGAAAAACGCCCCAGTGTGAAAGTGGCCTTACAATCCCTTTAACTACTAGAAACCAGTTTAAAGAATGTTTTTTCCTTCACTAGCCTGATTAGCACCTAGCTGTAGATAACATAGACCGTTGTTTGCAGGTGCCTGAGGGCTGCATGATAGGTGCCAAGGAGCTGCATGTGGCGACAGGCTGCAGTTTTACCGCATGTGGGACACTGGGTGGCCGCTTTTTGGTTTCCTGTGGGTTCGGCTGTATGCACCTCCCCCCACGGCGCACATAGGCCCCTCAGCTGGCACTGCAGCTAGTGGGGGCGTTATTCGCCACGTCTGGGGATCCGTCTCCGCCCTCTCTATCGGCTGGTGCGTGGCATAAGTGCGTTCGCCGGTGCCGCAATAACTTTGGGCGCCTTTGCGCATGCGTGTGACGCCATCGCATGCGGCGTCAGACGCCGTAGCGGAGGGGAACCACGAGGACGGGGAGTTTTCTCCCGCCTGGCTCCATAATGATGGGGGTTGAACGGGATCCAACCCGATCCCTAACTGCCCCATCGTTGGCCGTCCCCCCTTCTTTTCATGGGCGGGCCCCTCTTGGTGATTGGCAGGCCCTCCCTTTATATACCGGGGCATATTTCAAGCACACTAGACGTCTTACACCATCTGATTATGCGCCCACTGGGCGTTTCGGTTCTTAACATAGCAGGTAAGCCCGCTGGGGTACAGGAGTCACTTACTCTCTTGCTCTCTGTTATGACCAATTACCTTTCAATGGGTTGGATCCATAGATCCACCCCATAGACCCTCATATCTCTCTATTCCTTCCTTTCTTTGTCTGTTTCTAGGCTTCTTTTGGCCAGAGACATCATCATCCGCTCATACATTGGGCCTTCCTGTGCTCCCCACCTCCTACAGTAAGTAGGGCTGCCTGCTACATTGCCGGATGTCCAGTATACCTAGCCACACATTGCTAATGCTGTACACTTACTCACCACCCCCTTTTATTCCACAGGTGTACAAAGTGGTGGATACCCCCGGTCCCTCTTAATTTGGTTCTCATGGGGGAGGACAGACCCATCGGGGGCTATTGGCGGCTGTCGCTCGCCGCCTGCTGAGCCGCACGCAGTATTGCTTAGGCGCGCCTTTTGGTGGCCCCATACATATCTGTACGTGCTTTCTGGGGGCTATCTATCAATGTTATTTGCTGGCATCCTGACCAGCTCTTTTTCTCCTGTACATCCATGTTTTATTCATTAACCCATTCCCTTGGGACAAACGCATGCTCATATGAACAGTTATTTGTATACATGCTGCTTTGGAATTTTTGTTTTATCATTGTCATACTTGTATGAACATGTCTCTATATGTGCAGTATATTCATGTTTATTATTACCTTGCAGAACTTCATACAGTGTTCCTTTCCCTGAGGAAGAAGTATAATCAAATTGAAACTTCGAAACATGTTGGAATCTCTGTAATACCAGCAGCCACCAGGCTACACCCCGGGCTTGATTGGCCCTCTGGTTCAACACTGGTTACTTATGTCTTAGTGATATTTACTGTTCTCTTCTCTACCCCCATCCTTTATGTCACTCATCATGTGATATTTTAACTTTGAATCAATAAATATTGTTTTTTACCTATGTAATTGTTCAGTACCTTTTTGGGACGATAGTGCTGCTTTAAATCCCTATTGGGCCTTATTTTGTTTGTTCCAGGCTGCAGTTGGGCACTAGATGGAACCATCACTTTCCATCTAGCCTTGTCCTTTGCCAGGTTAAAGCGGAGTTCCACCCAAAAGTGGAACTTCCGCTTTAAGGGAAGGTGACCCCCCGACATGCCACAATTGGCATGTGTTTTTTTTGGGGGGTGACCAGGGGCCCTGTTTTCACAGGGTCCCAGGTCCACTTCCTCCCCTGGAGCCGCAGCTCTGGAAAGGAAGTCCACCTTCCCCTCTCCCTCTCGGCGATCTTCTGGGACACGTCAGAGGTCCCAGAACATACGCCGAGCCATTCACAAGCCGCAGCGTGACTCGCACATGCGCAGTGAGTGCCCCGCTTTGAAGCCAAAGCCGGGTGCCCACACTTGTGATGCCGGCGCCGCCGAAGGGAGGGGGAGACGAGCGAGCCCTCGGGCGGCCGCATCGCTGGAACGAGGGACAGGTGAGTGGCCGATTGTTAAAAGTCAGCAGCTACCCTTTTGGGTGGAGTGGAACTCAGCTTTAATGTTCTGTTTTATGCTACAACTGCCCACCATTTCCTGGAAGTCATCCATCCACCATATTCATTTTCTCTCTTTCCTTCCATTACCTTGCTGTCTTCCACAATCTAGCATAACTCCATATGGCCAAAAAAATGACATTTTCTATTTAATATTTCATCCAACAGATATGGTTTTGCATCTGGCATGGGTTCTGCATCTCATTAACCGGTTCCCGATCGGCTCGCGTACATTCACTGCTGCAGAGTGGCAGCATCCCGTGAATCGCCGTCCTTAAACAGCGGCTCACGCACGTGCGGCTAGTGGGCGGGAGCATGCCGCCGGCGGACTTCGGGTTGCTTACCACGGAAGAAAAACGGGGAACCGCCGATGTAAACACGGCGGTTCCCCGTGCTGTCAGGCAGCATCTAAGAGTCACTGGGATCAGTTAGATCTCTTATGCCCCTGACAGCCCAGCCCCCTCACAGTGCCCAGGGAAGACAATTAGCCCTTAGAGCGCCCCCCCAGGTTAACCCCTTCACTGCCAATGATATTTATACAGTAATCAGTGGATATTTAAATTTCTGATCGCTGTATAAATGTCACTGGTCCCAAAAAAGTATCAAAAATGTCCGACATGTCCGCCCCAATATCAAAGTCGCGATAAAAATCGCAGATTGCCACCATTACTAGTAAAAAAAAAAAAATTTGTAAAAACGCCAGAAATTAATTCTCATGGTTTGTAAACACGGCAACTTTTGTGCAAACCAATCAATAAACGCCAATTGTGATTTTATTTTTAACCAAAAATATGAGGGAGAATATAAATCGGCCAAAACCGATGAATAAATCCGTTCTTTTATATTTTTTTTTTGGATTTGTATTTTAGCAAAAAGTAAGAAATATTTTTTTTTGGAAGAGAGTTCCACATCCTTACTGCCCTGACAGTGAAAAAACCCTACGCAGTATAAGGTTAACCCACTTCTCCAATTCATTGAGTGATCACGTGTCTTCTTATACTTCCTGAGACTGAATATTTCATTCTATATACTAGAATCACCATTGAAGTGTAGCACTGTGCCCCTGCTAAGTATAGTCTTCCCTGGTCCTTCCTCTGATTATCCTGCAGCCAGACACTTTTCACACTATCACCTGCATACTTTTACGCTCGTTATCCAATGATCAGTCCAGGGTATTTGTTTTTTTTTGGTATTTATTGGTAGAACTTGGATAGGAGAAGGGATTAGTGGGATACTCCAACTTGAACTATGCACAGATGAGGACAACTCTCACATGACCCCATTGAATTGAATTGGATAGCATATTCACTGCTGGACCATACTATAGATTGTGGGAGTATAAGTCCTTTTTTTTCTTTGGCAGCAGACACAATGCACCACATTTCTTCAGGACACTCACAAGTATCCCCTTTGGCTGCCACCTGTCCACTGACTTCACTAACCTGAAGGGAAGGCCCTCACAGAATAGGCCCCTAAATGCAGGTCTGTACTCATAGTAGCCAGGAATAGATCCTTCTAGGCGCGTCTCCCTCCTAGTCAACTCTACAGGACATATGGTTTGCAGCTTCTGCAGTTCCAGCCCTCAGGTCAACCACTAGAGGCCAAATGGCAGACTGTACAGAGGAGGGGTAGCAGACCCCTCCCTCTGGGACCCCGCTCTCCAGCCCTAGGCATATATACAGTCACCCAGCACGCTTTAGGGCACCTTCTTCTGCCAATGGCCAGGGCTGTAACTAAGCCTATGCTCCCATTTGTCAGGTTTCCTCCCACTGTCCAATATGCCTCGTCCTACTGGACCAGTGTGAAACGGGCAGACAACATGAGCAGCATCTGAGCACAATGAGCAGACCCTATCAATGGATCACTGCTCCCTGGTAGGCAGAGATCACCTAAATTTACCTAATAGCCTCCCTGTTTCGGCAGGGAAGCCCAAAACTATGTTGTCTCTCTAGCACCTACTTAGCAGGGTGCTACAGAAGTATTTGTATACTTCAATCACATCTCTTTTCCAAGGAGAATATGTTTATTGTCTGTAGTCGTTCCTCATTGACGGAGTTAATCATTTTATTGCCTTTTCTGGACTCTCTTAAGTTCCAGCACATCCTTCCTGAGGACTGGTGACCAGAACTGGACGAAATACTCCAGATGTGGCTGAACCAGAGTTTTATAAAGTGGCAGGATTATATTTTTTATCTCTGGAGTAAATACCCTTTTTTATGCATGCTAATATTCTGCTTGCTTGCTGCAGCTTGGCATTGTATGCCATTACTAAGTCTGGCATCACCTAGGACCCCCAGATATTTTTCCATCCTGGATTCCCCCAAAGGTTCTCCCCCTAGCCAGTAACTTGCATTCATATTTTTAATCCCCCAAGTGCATTACTTTTCATTTTTCAACATTAAACCCCATTTGCCACGTAGTTGCCCACCCTTCTATTTTATTGAGGTCTTCTTGTAAAGTTTCTTTATCCTGCAGTGACGTTATTGCCCTGCTCAGCAAACACCAGGACAGAATTGAATTTATTAATAAATTATATAGAGGGTGGGATAAACAAATCAGCCTCAGTGTTTGCCGACGATACAAAGCTAACATGACTAAAGCTGCATTTTTCCAACGCGTTTAGGCACATTTAAATGTGCTCAGTCATTTAATTGGCCAGAAAAGTAATCTATTCTAGCAATCTATTCTGGCCAATGGAATGAGCGAACACTTAAGCAGTAAACGCATCTAGTGCCTAAACACATTTAGAGGTATTTAGGTGTGTTGAAAATTATAAATAGTTTTCAATTTTTTTTTACAAATAAATATGTGAAAAGTGTGGCATACATTTGTATTCAGCCCCCTTTACTCTGATACCCCTATCTAAAATCTAATGGAGTCAATATTTTGTAGAACCACCTTTCACTGCAATTACAGCTGCAAGTCTTTTTGGGGTATGTAGAGACATACCAGTGACATTTTTGCCCATTCTTCTTTGCAAAATAGCTCAAGCTCTGTCAGATTGGATGGAGAGCGTCTGTGAACATCAATTTTAAAGTCTTGCCGCAGATTCTCAATTGGATTTAGGTCTGGACTTTGACTGGGCCATTCTAAAAAAGGAATATGCTTTGATCTAAACCATTCCATTGTAGCTCTGGCTGTATGTTTAGGGTCGTTGTCCTGCTGGAAGGTGAACCTCCACCCCAGTCTAAGTCTTTTGTAGATTCTAACATGTTTTCCTCTAAGATTGCCTTGTATTTGGCTCCATCCATCTTCCCATCAATGCTGACCAGCTTCCCTGTCCCTGCTGAAGAAAAGCATCCCCACAACATGAAGCTGCCACCACCATGTTTCACGGTGGGGGTGGTGTGTTCCGGGTGATGTGCAGTGTTAGTTTTCCTCCACACATAGCGTTTTGCTTTTAGGCCAAAAGTTCAATTTTGGTCTCATCTGACCAGAGCACCTTCTTCCGCACGTTTGCTGTGTCCCCCACATGGCTTCTCGCAAACTGCAAACGGGACTTCTTATGGCTTTCTTTCAACAATGGCTATCTTCTTGCCACTCTTCCATAAAGGTCAGATTTGTGGAGTGCACAACTAATAGTTGTCCTGTGGACAGATTCTCCCACCTGAGCTGTGGATCTCTGCAGCTCCTCCAGAGTTACCATGGGCCTCTTAGCTGCTTCTCTGATGAATGCTCTCTTGGGTGAACGGCCTAGATAGGTTTGCAGTTGTGCCATACTCTTTCCATTTTCAGATGATGGATTGAACAGAGCTCCGTGAGATGTTTAAAGCTTGGGATATTTTCTTATAACCTAACCCTGCTTTAAACTTCTCCACAACTTCATCCCTGACCTGTCTAGTGTGTTCCTTGGCTTTCATGATGCTGTTTGTTTACTAAGGTTTTCTAACAAACTGAGATTACATTACACACAGGTGGACTCTATTTACTAATTAGGTGACTTCTGAAGGCAATTGGTTCCACTAGATTTCAGTAAGGGGTATCAGTGTAAAGGGGGTTGAATACAAATGCACGTCACACTTTTTACATATTTATTTTTTAAAAATGTTGAATTTATTATTTTCATTCCACTTCACAATTATGTGCCACTTTGTGTTGGTCTATTGCATAAAATCCCAATAAAATACATTTACGTTTTTGGTTGTAAGATGACAAAATGTGGAAAATTTCAAGGGGTATGAATACTTTTTCAGGGCACTGTACATTTGGATGGAGACTTTCTTTTCTTCCTCAGCCTCTGCATATACAGTATAACTGTATTGTCTGCATAGCTTAATTCGCTTTTTTATGTACAATGAAAAGAAAAAATGTTTTTGTTAGAGATACACTTTAAGATCATTCCGCCAAGCAGTGTTGCCAACCTCTAGCAGCGTTTTTTACTGGCAAAACATAGAAAATTTACAGGCGGAGCACATTTTTTACTGACCATTTGAAAAATAATAGAACTCCTCTTAGAAACAAAGACAATTGATATTTAAACACAACATGGAAACACTGACAATTCCCATATCAAGTAATTTGCTGGGTTTACACCTAAAAGTCAGCACAGCATGACAAATTATCAGACCCTGATATTTATAGACAGTTGTAAAAATCACTGATTTTTACAAACTGTCAGTAAATTTACTGACGGTTGGCAACCAAGTTGCCCATATAGAATTTTTGTTGAAGCTTATGAAGAATTGGCCTGTTTATGGCTGCCTTTGGGTCCTTTGATAGCAAAAACCTGAGCTTCTCACCCATGGCTGCCTTTTGATTACCTTCTTCCGTAATCAGAGGCAGCACAATGGAAAGGATGGAAAGTCCAGATCTTTGCGGATTTGAGCTCCTGTGTGAAAAACGAAAGGCTGAAAAAGAAGGAAAATCATGCGTCACGCTTTAATTGCTAATTGATCTTTCTTGATCTGTCTCAGCCGCTGGTTAGTGGACTCATTTAACTTTGTGAACCGTTGCAGAAGGTGTTTGGCCTATTAATTGATCCATTTGACCTATTTTAGAGGCTGTTTAGTTTATGAATTGATCCTTTTGACCTGTTTCTGCAAAGCTTTGATCGCATTGCACATCGATGTTTCTGGATGTATTATTTGTAAAAAAAAAAAAAAAAGGCGAAAGGCTTTATCTGGTCTGTCATGGTAACAGGAAAGATAGAAAATAGAGATAACCAGATATTAAATCTCCGGCAGAGGATGCAGCACTGCAATTCTATTATAAGAGAGCAAGGGGGAAAGATGAAGAGCACGGTACCCTAGCCCACAGCAAGCATCCAATCCAACCTCTCATCATCTGTATAGAAGAGCAATTTAATGCCAACATCTGTGGCCTAATAAAGTGGACCTGTCATCAGTTATATAAGTTTATATAAAAGTGCAAGTGAATTTAAAAAGTAACAAACTGCTAGAAAATAGCTTTTTGGCAGCAGAGGCATGGAAAAAAACTGCTTCTCCTAACTTCTAGCAGCTTTTTATTTTCTGTGTATGGCTCATTCCTGGCATCTGTAATGGAGCCAAGTAATAGGGAAAATGCAACTCTTCTGCGCATGCACAAGAGTTAAGCCTCGTACACACGGGACGACGATTGTACATACGATCGTCTCAAATCATATGTTGGATAATGTAACTTGCATACTGACTGCACTACACGATCGTACGACCACAGAAAGAACGTTCAGGTGCATGTAATTAGCATCCTGACTTCAGAGCATGCGTGTTTTGCACAATACAACTTGTTGTACCATCTGCTCTGTACACACGATACAACGGTTGTATGACCGCTTGGCCTGTTGTATACGATCGTCGTCCCGTGTGTACGAGGCTTTAGATCAGGGATCCTCAAACTACGGCCCTCTAGCTGTTGCGGAACTACACATCCCATGAGGCATTGTAAAACTCTGACATTCACAGACGTGACTAGGCATGATGGGAATTGTAGTTCCTGAACAACTGGAGGACCATAGTTTGAGGACCCCTGCTTTAGATCATCAGAGGTTACCAAACATCTGAAGAGGACAGTGTGGTTACACTGGTGGAGAAAATTTCGGCAGTTGCAAGATATGGAGAAGCGATATACCCTAGGTTCACATGAACGGGCTGCTGTGCCTGCGTTTCTGAAAAAAAAAACGCAGCCACAGGAAAATTGTATGGTCCTTTTGACCATGCGGTTTCCCTGTGGTTCCCGCACACACACCGCAATTTTACATGGGGGTCCCATTCAGAGCAGTGCATTTTCACTGTGGGTGGTTGCGGGTGTGGGAATCGCTGTGATTCCTGCAGCCACACGCAGAGAGGTGAATGTAAGGTAACAGTCCAAATCAGCCAGTGCTAGAGGACACATTTGTCAGGTAAGTGTGCCATAATGTGCTAGAACCCACCCGACACAGTTGATTTGATTTCTGCATTAACCCTAGTTTCACACCTATGCGGCTGCGCTTTTCTGTGTTTTTTTCCTGTTTTTTTACAGCGTTTTTACCACGTTTTTACCGTGATTTTGCCACGATTTGTTTTGCTTTTTTTTTTTTTAGGGGGGGGAGATTTGTTGCTGGGCAGATTTAAAAAATCAAATCGCTACAAAATTTTGTTAAAATCGCAGTAAAAATGCATAAAACAAACAACACTTGCATTTCTGATGCAGCTCCATTAAAGTCTATTGCATGCAAAACGCAAACTGCAGTGAGAAAAAAAAGTCCCCGACTCTTTCCAAAAGACGCAACGCCGCAAACGCACAGATGTGAACTACATCCATGGGAAACCATGTTAAATGGACTGCAATACGTGGTAAAAAACGCATAGGTGTGAACCCAGACTAAGTGCAGCATGCTAAGTAGTATGTTAGTGTAACACTAGTTAGTGTTAGTTCTTGGTATTTATTACCCCTCAGAGAGTTTACAGTACTCCCCTGACAATGTCTTCATCTATAATTCTCTGCAGAAAGACAGCACCATCTTTGATCAAGCGTCATCCAGGCTCGCCATCTACTTCCTGAACATGCATGTACATGTCTGCAGTCTCCGACCATCTTTTGTTGTATGTTCACAGTTTCTATATTGTAGTATGTCTGTAGTCTGCTGTGGTATATACAGTACACTCTCTGACCATATACTGTAGAATGTCTTAACCCAATTTGATGCAGTGTGCAGCTTATGGTCTGAGCACTGACAGGCTGTTCCCCCACCCCTTCAACCTCTGCAGCAATGCTGGCAGCACTCATACTTCTATTTCCCAAAGAGAGTCTCTGGATATGATGCTGAGCAGGTGCACTCAACTTCTTTGGTCGACCATGGTGAGGCCTGTTCTGAGTAGAACCTGTCCTGTTAAACCACTGTATGGTCTTGGCCACTGTGCTGCAGCTCAGTTTCAGGGTCTTGGCAATCTTCTTATAGCCTAGTCCATCTTTATGTAGAGCAACAATTCTTTTTTTCAGACCCTCAGAGAGTTCTTTGCCACGAAATGCCATGTTGAACTTCCAGTGACCAGCATGAGAGTGAGAGTGATAACACCAAATTTAACACACCTGCTCCCCATTCACACCTGAGACCTTGTAACACCAACGAGTCACATGACACTGTCTAATTGGGCCCAATTTGCACACTTTCACTTATGGGTGTACTCACTTTTGTTGCCAGCGGTTTAGACATTAATGGCTGTGTGTTGAGTTATATTGAGGGGACAGCAAATTTACACTGTTATACAAGCTGTACACTCACTACTTTGTTATATTGAGTTGTGTGTCGGTAATTACAGATTTGGCGACCGTTGTTTTCACTCATGTGGGTATTCACTTTCACACGTTTAACCCGGGTTAATCTGTCACAGTACACTGAGCAACCACAATGTTCCAGAGTCCACACTTACCCCTCGTCCACACAATTTAAACCACAATAGTGAGAGTGAGAGTACGACCAGTGACCTTCAAGTTGTACCGTAAAGCACCGTTTCTTGAGAGACTCCCAGACTTTTTTTCTTAACAACGAGATGTATTTCTACCTGATCCGATATTCTTCTAACGGTTCTGGGACTTTGACTCGACGTCGTGTCACCGGTTCTGGTATGTCACCAAATTGTCCTGTCCAAGATGAGTCTTGTCCGGAGTGGTACCA
>BLSH010158241.1:80054-138417 GCA_018402905.1 Glandirana rugosa | reverse complement strand
CGCCCAAGAGGGTTAAGGCAGTGCTGGAAAATATGGTGGCCACACAAAATATTGACACATTGGGCCCAATTGGGACATTTTGACTTAGGGGTGTACTCACTTGTGTTGCCAGCTGTTTAGACATTAATGGCTTTGTGTTGAGTTATTTTGAGGGGACAGTGAATTTACACTGTTATACAAGCTCACTACTTTACATTGTAGCAAAGTGTCATTTCTTCAGTGTTGTCACATGAAAAGATATAATAAAATATTTACAAAAATGTGAGGGGTGTACTCACTTTTGTGAGATAATTTATATGATGCAGTACCAATTTAGGTCTCTCCCGAATCAACTGACAATTAGTTAGTCACCTGGGAGGTGTCAGTAACACGAGAAGGCCTGGCTCAAAGTCTCCGCTCTAATTCATCCCAAAGGTGTTCTATCGGGTTGAGGTCAGGAGTGCAGGCCAGTCAAGTTCCTCCACCCCCAAATTCACTCATCCATGTCTTTATGGACATTGCTTGGTGCACTGGTTCAAATCATTTGGTGAGGGGGGATTATGGTGTGTGGTTGTTTTTCAGGGGTTGGGCTTGGTCTCTTAGTTCCAGTGAAGAGAACTCTTAAGGCGTCAGCATACCAAGACATTTTGGACAATTTCATGCTCTCAACTTTGTGGGAACAGTTTGGGAATGACCCTTCCTGTTCCAACATGACTGCACCTCAGTGCACAAAGCTATTATCAGGTTATTGAATCATGGGCTTAGAAGCTTGTTGTATGCAGAGAATACTTTACTTTCATGGAGGATTTCTTTATCATGGATTACAGCATGAGAAACATGAACAAGAACAACAGGAACTGAATAACAACCAAGTGCATACTTAGATACAGAGGGTGCTTCCTCTCATATCATAGAAAACCTGAACTATACACTATAATACTGCAGTGCTGCCTGCTGGATAGATAGGTACAGTGCACACAGTACATATAGTTCACAGTACACCGTACAAAGCAACTCTGTTGTTCTTCCAACACCCCTTCTCAACAGCATGTGCTTTGTCAATTTATATTCAGGTTCTTCTGGAAATAAGTATGAAGTTCCTTCAACAAAGGCTTGGTGAGTGCATCAGCAGTCATCTCCTCTCATTGTGTTTGGTCCTCGGATTGACCCTTTCTGATTGTGTACGTTTTTTTAAACCCTGGATGTCTTCAAAAATTGGAATTCATTTTGACATGTCTATCTCAGTGTCCACAAAAAAGTTGAAGAATCCATATCAATCTTGACAAGTGTGTGCTGCTGCAATGTACTCTGCTTCAGTTCAAGATAGAGCGACAGTTGCTTGCTTTCGACTAGACCAACTTATGGTTCCTTCTCCATACTGGAAGATGAATCCACTTGTGGATTTGCGATTTGTACAGTCCCTGGCCCTATCAGTATCCACATATCCGACCAGTTTTGGATTTGATGTTGCTGGTAACCTTAACTTCATCTGAATCGTTCCTTTGAGGTACTGTATCACTCTCTTCACTGTGTTCCAGTCACGCTGACAGGGAGCTTAAACTTTACTGCATAGTATGTCCACTGCTGGGGCTATGTCTGGTCTTATCACAGTGGCAATAAATAGCAGCTTACTGATTGCTCTGCCATACATGTCATTGTTGGGTAGCAAGTTTTCTGCTTCATCGCTCTTTAGTTAGCCTGCTTACATAGGAGTTTTCACTTCCTTTGCATCTTGCATATGCAGGGGCGTTGCTAGGTGGGAAAAAGAGCAGGGGCTCCAGCCTGAAGAAATACGGTGCGCGAAGTGCGCCACAGCGAAAAACGGGTGTGGTCTAAATGAATAGTGGGTGTGGCTTAAAGGGGTGCTGCTTTGGGGGTGTGGCTCACGTCTGAGATGAACGAGGGTTGGAAGAAGGAAGAAAGAAAGAAAGAAATAGGGAGGGAAGGAAAGAGAAGAAAAGGAAGGAAAGAAAGAGGGATGGAGGGACAGCAGGCCCAGGTCCTACACCACAATAGCAATATGTGTATTCCAGTAAGTTTAACAATCAGCAGATAAAGATACTCCATATCCCTGGTGTTGGCGCTTCAATCATCGATTGAAGAGCATTATTTCTATTATTACATTGTAATATAAAATGAAATAGTTCAACTCACCATAATGCAGAATCAATGGGAGCCCCAAGTGTGTCATTTGCCATGTCGCCTGCTACCAGATGCCATTAGGTGTCCCCAGCGGAGTCCCTCCTTCCATCACAGGTGTTCCCCAGCGGAGTCCCTCCTTCCATCAGGGGCCACCAGCAGAGTCCCTCCTTCCATCACATGTACCCCCAGTGGAGTCCCTCCTTCCATCACAGGTGCCGCCAGCGGAGTCCCTTCTTCTTGATTCTTGGAGTAGAGACAGGGGTCTGCTTTACTTCTTGAGAATCCCTCTCTGTTAAGTACTTCATTCACTTTCTCATTCCACATCCTTGCAGATTGCTTAAAACCGTAGATGCTCTTCTGAAGTTTACACACAAGGTTGTCTCCTTGCTCAAAACCTAGTGGTTGCTCCATGTAGAGATCTTCTTTAACCACTTCAGATCCGTGCTATTGCCGAAGTACGGCTCCAGCGCGGATCTGAAATGTCATTGGTCCCAAAAATGTGTAAAAAATGTCCGACATGTCTGCTGCAATATCGCAGTCCCGATAAAAATCGCAGATCGCCGCCATTACTAGTAAAAAAAATAAAATAATAAAAATGCCATAAATCAATTCCCAGTTTGTAGACGCGATAACTTTTGCGCAAACCAATCAATATACGCCAATTGCGATTTTTTTTTTTTTTACCAAAAATATGTAGAAGAATATATATCGGCCAAAACTGATGAATAATTTTTTTTAATGGATTTGTACTTTAGCAAAAAGTAAAAAATATTGTTCTTTTTTTGCAAAATTGTCGCTCATTTTTTGTTTATAGCGGCGATCAGAAATGACGCAGAGGTGATCAAATACCACCAAAAGAAAGCTCTATTTGTGGGAAAAAAAGGGCGCAAATTTTATTTGGGTACAACGTCACACGACCGCGCAATTGTTATTCAAAAAGCGACAACGCTGAACACTGAAAATTGGTCTGGGCAGGAGGGGGGTTTAAGTGCCCAGTAAGGAAGGGGTTAATGCCTCCATATAGAAAAGCGGTCTAAACGTCACATCTAGGTGTTTAACTTGCATGCCCTTCCCGGCTGCAACGCTAAGAAGCGTTCTGATGGTGGAGTGTTTTACGAAGGGAGCGCATGTTTCATCGTAATGTTCACCAAATTTCTGGGAGTAACCCTTGGCAACTAGTCTGGCTTTGTATTTGTAGATATTCCCTTCTGCATCTGACTAAACTTTGAAAGTCCACTTACTTCCTATAGTTTTGTGATTAGGAGGGAGCTCTGTGAGTGTTCGGGTTTTATTTTCTTGAAGTGACTTTATTTCTTCTGCTGCCTTTCTCCATTTATCGGCTTCACGTTTTGGCAGTTTTTCTATGTCTTCCAATGATGCTGGTTCAAGTATGTTGTTTATTTTGACAGTGTATGACAGCTTGCGGGATGGTATCCCCTTTGTAGTCCGAGTGGATCTTCTGACTTCAAACAGTCCAGCAGGATCTGGTGGGGAACCTTAGGCATTGTGAGTTCCACCTCTTGTTCTGATTCCTGCACAGGTTCGCTTTGATCAACCTTTTCTTCTGGTTTGCTTGGCTTCACAGCTTTCAGGGATCAGTGTTTCCGGTGATGGGCTCTCATCAAAATAAACACTACAGCTTATTGTCACTTTGTCAGTCTTTCCTTAGTTTGCTCACTGTAGCCTACTAGAATGCTCTCTATGGCTCTGTTCTCCAGTTTGGATCACTTTTCACTTGGAATATAGGCCTATGCTTTACATCCAAACACTCTGATGTGCCCTAGGCAAGGCTTTGATCCATGCCACATTTCAAATGGAGTACTTGTAAAGGCTCTAGAGGGTAGTCTGCTCTGTAGGTAGGTTGCAGTCATGACTGCATCTCCCCAGTACTTGTGAGGTAGGTTGGCATTCGACAACATGTACCTGGCCATTTCTATAAGAGTGCGATTTTTCCTTTCTGCTACACTGTTTTGTTCAGGAGTGTATGGTGTGGTTGTCTATTGTATAATTCCTTGCCTCTTCAGGTATGAGGCCATTTCTTTGCTTATGTATTCTCCCCCATTGTCAGTGCGTATTATTCCTGGTTTGCATTGGAATTTGTTTCTAGACATGGCAACAAACTCTTGAAATTTCTCTGATGTTTCATTCTTGTGTTTCATCAGATAAGTAGTTGTGTACCTGGAATAATCATCAATAAAAGTCAGTAAATATCGGTTCCCGCCTGACGTGGGAGTTTTCATTGGATCGTATACGTCATTGTGTATGAGCTGCACGGAGTGGGTAGTTTTTCTTTGAGATGCCTGTGGAAGGGGAGCACATGTGGCTTTTGCTTCAATACATCTCATGTAATTCATGAGCACTTTGAAAGGCATTATTGTCAAATCTTCTGATTCGCCTCTCTTTATAATCTGTATAGCTTCTGGTCTTCTGTGCCCCAGCCGCCTGTGCCATAAGTGAATACATTTGCTGTTTGGGTCATTAGACACTATATTGGCTTGCTGGTCTGTGGTGATGAGTGATCATCCAGTTTTCCTTTTGCAAGGAATTGCTTATTATTGTGAATTGTACGTTCATCACCTTGGAACTTAACTGTAAGGTAAAATGTTCCACATGCTTGTTGTAGGGTGCTCTGCTGACGAACACTTCAGCCATAGAATCCTGATCATGTGCAAAAATCCCAGACTATGAAGAAGCTGAGGAAATCTTCCAGCTTCCTTGCTCGAGGTGATGGTAGCCGTATTAGCGCAAATGCGACAGAAAAATTGAGTACTGTCCGTGATACGTTTTTTTATTTGCACTAACATACAATTTTTCAGGACAAGCTTTCAGGGTGTGCCCCCTTCAAGGTCCAAGCAGTACTGATTCACGAAAGTTTCAGCAGAATGTTTAAAAAATTTCCCTCAGATTTTTTAACGTTCTGCTAAAACTTTTGTTTGCAAGATGTATTACTGATAGAAGGCTGCCTTCTAATTCTGGAACATACAGCACTTTCTTTACAAGGATACTGTGCTTGCCTTGTGGTGTAATGCAGTTCAGAAAGCCCTGGCCTTTACCTTCAGAGGTGATGCTTTTCCCGTTTGCTAGGAAAACGTTGTCTTTTGTACTGTAATCAGTGTTTGTGAAGAAGGTCTCATCGCTTGCCATGCGGCTTGTCGCACCCGAGTCTATGCACCAGCCGTGTGGCTTGCAGCTCTGTGTCACTTTAAAGGTGCCACTTCATGATGTGTCTGCAGCTTCTTTTGTGGCTGCATTGACTTTTTTTGTGGATAGCTCTAGCTTTTGCTGTTCGGCTTTGCAGATAACTTTTTAAGTGACCGGGCCTTTTACATCGAAAACAGGCTCTGCTTTCTTTGTTGTGCTTTGTGCCTTTGTATATCATGGTGTGTATTTTCTTTCCTTATGTCATATTCATTAATTTCCCTTTGACATTTTCCAGCGTTAGTTCCTGCTCGGTTCTGGTTTCTAAAGCATTAATAAGAGCAGTATATGTCTCTGGGAGGCTGCAGAGGAGCAGGGCAACAATATGGTTATCTTTGATGTCCTCTCCAATGGAACGCAGCTGCTTTGGCGGGCCATCACGGTGCCTAAGCAGGTGATGGACATGATAATAAATTAGAATATATCAAAAGATCTTGGCAGTCGGCTTGCCAATGCTCTTGGAGGTATTGAAAGGTTTTAGCACCATCCAGGGCTAAGAGTTCATAGACATATTTAACACCCCACATCTGAAAGCCGGCTGGTTGTCATGGGCAGGGATGAATTGGAGGGTGTTCACAATGCCAGAGAGAGACAAATGGGAGTAAATCAGCCCACTGGAATATTTCACAGAATCCCAAAAGCGTAATGAGTGCAACATGGAGGGTTTGCTAACCTTGGGCCGAGTTTTGGGCGGGGTCCAGAGAAAGATTATAGACTGGAAATGGGTAACAGTCAGCAATTAGGGTGCTTTCACACATGGGCGGTCCATTTTGAAGGACTCCGCTAGCTCAGCAGGGATCGATCCGTTGATCCCTGCTGAGCCGGCGGATGACAGGTTCGTCTCTGCTCATTGTGCGGAGATGGACCTGTCAGAGCTCCGCTATCCTCGATGGGAGATTTCGGATCCGTTTTCATCCGATTCCTTGATCTGATCCACCAGATGGATGGAAAACAGGGGTTCCATCCATCTGGATTTGGCAGACCGGATTGGATATGTCACCACTGACATCAGTCGCTCCATATAGGTGAATGCAGCGTCCAATCAGGTCTGCCTGAAAAACGGACAGGCGGACCTAATTGGTCCGCATTTGTGAAAGGGACCTTAGGAAGTGAACACAAATAAGCATTTCGGAGGTTGCATGGAGGGAGACGAGAGGAGCAATATGGGCAACCGTGTAATAATTTTTAAGATGCCAGACCACCTAACAGCCTGCGTCGGTACAGTATGGAAGCAGATAGCCGAGGTTTACAGCTATGCCACATGAAGTGGAGCAATTTGCTTTGCTCAATGCGTAGGATGTGATTACAAATAGGAATTGGTAAAACTCTAAAGTAATAAAGAAGTTTTGGCAAGTAGGTCATGCAAAGAGCATGTATTGTATCAAACCATGAGATTTGTAGAGACGGTCATGAAGCAAGCAGTTTAGTCAGTTCCATGAAGTGAGCGGGGTAGTTAGCCTGGTATAGGGCATCAAGAGAAGGGGTCAGACGAATAGTTTCCATGGGTTTGGAAGCAATGTTTTAATATGCGGGTGGGGAGGTGCAGTGTGGTGACCTACATCACATGTGTGTGCTGTATAAAAAAGGCAGAAAAACACCTCGCTACTTCCAAATAAAAGCAGCAGCCAAATACCCAATCCGTATCACATGTAACAATTAACAAAGGGCTTAATTCATAAGTTTATATAGTCAATAAGTCCAAAATATATCATCCAAGTAGAAACAGAGTAGATAATGTATGTTCCAAATATAGGTGGAGAAGATACACCCCAAATTCACTTCACAAGTATAGTATTCACCCGAAGTGCTGTAGTATTGCAATCTGTGATCCACCACCAATATTTTAAAGGCTTACCAGACAGATAAACCAGATGCGCTTGAAAATGAATCTTTCCGCGTATTATCTAGATGTCGCCCTCCTCAGTGCATTCTTGTATAGCAACCACCATAGGCACAGCTAAGCTCAGAGGTGAGCTGGATCACTATCCTCTCCAATCGTGATACATCCAGTGAGGTCATCAGCCGAGTATGCCAAGATAAAGGAGAGGTCGCATAGCGTAATACCGTAATGATCGTTTATTTATAAAAAGTTAAAACTACTCACACACATAGATGAGAATGCATATATAAAACAAGCCGGCACATAAAAACAGCGCGCCCTCCCGACGTACGTTTCGTCATCAACAGACGTCGTCCTGGGGATGTGTGTACTGTACCAATAGAAGGTGAGCCCGGGGCCAGCTCTCCTCACCCCTGATCTGTTGCTGTTGTTCTGGTTCCTCACAGAGCTTAAAAGAGATGTTTTTTGGCCATACTTCTCTTGTGGGTCACAGGACTGCACTTACTTTTGCTCTCCTGTGACCCAGAGTCAGTAAGCTGACTTCTTAGAGCTTCTCCAAGCTTTGGAAGGATCCATACAATATTGTTAAATTATGTGTACCACCTGGGTAAGAACGCAATTGCCATCATCCCTTGAATTGAATACAGGACAAGCTTGTATCCCCCTAATACTTGGGACTTTTAAGGCAAATATCAAGTATATATAAAACATATAAATTTTATTACAAATTCCAATAAAAATCAAGGTGTATACATCACCAATACAAGTATTTACAAGAAATGTTAAAAAACATTTTTCATGTGGAAAGTCATGGATGCGGTAAACTGCTTCTCAAATGTCTGACGCGTTTCAGGAACTTTCCTTTCATCAGGGGCAGTAGTGCAGAGAAGTATATTTTAAAACGTAATGAAGATCTATTAGAATTTTGTCATATATATATTATTAACACTGGAAGGAGACATCACATCATGTTACAAAGTACCTGAAAGTTCACCACATGAAAAAGCAGGAGCAACCATATGCCACTAACCGATGTTACATGTGCCTATACATATGCTCTATACTATAAAATAAGATAAATGGAGTGGGTTTTAATTGTAGAAAATCAATTCATCCAGTGCATATGTGTATATATATATATTATATTAAATTAATTTAGCTGATTACAAATAGGTATTTACTTGCACATAGAGTGCCAATCTAGCAGTACACATCCATACATAATATATAACAAATAAATCAATATCGGATATTATAGATTGAATAAATTATTTAAGAATGCTTATTGCACATACAGAAACAGCAAATGGTCTATCTCAGTTTCTAGGGAAGGAAAAGGGGTACACATAAGCATTGTGGCATGAATAAGCTGTGTATAAGGATAGCTATTGCAAAAAACCAAATGCGGCTAAAGAACCCAGATACTTCATCACTTTATAGGCAGTCACCCATTACAAAAGAAAAAACTCCGGCACGTACTCTTTATATGGACGGTGGACTGACAGGCTGTGTGTGCCTGCATAGGATGGCGGCGTCTCTCTCGATAGAGATCACCGCCATTAAATAACACTGGCGCGTGCACAGTAGTGCTGTAGGCGCGTAGATGTCAGATCCTCGTCAACACATGTGATGCGGCTGCCATCCCATAATGTAGTTACAACGGGGTGGTGCTTTGAGGAGACACAATTGGATCAAAGGGAGGAAGCCCCGAAGGGGGGGGGTGCACGGCCCGCCCCCACCACGAGTGTGGGAGATGGTCATGCACGCCCCCTCCACTGGCGCAGCAAAGTGGTGGCAGGCCAACCTAAAGGGGAGTTCGGTCAAAGGACCAAAGATACCCAATGGTAGCCTATCTCCGAGGATCTGCCTCCCAGGCATGAGAATCGCCTGGGGAGCCTTTGCGCGCCGGACGGTGACGGAAGAGGCATAGCAATGGTGAAGGCATATCTAGTGGACAGATGGATGCATTACACATCCAAGGGGAACTAGATATAGGGCAGACAGTGATGGTGAAGGGACAAAACAAAACAATGGGAAGCCATATATAGGAATATATACATCAATACAACAAAGGCATATTCTTAGAAACATACAGGCTGCACTGGGAAAATCACATTATATGAAGGCCAAATGACATACATGATGAACAGCTATACAATTACAATCAGGGCTCAAGTCCTGTGGGAACACATGGGAACAGAGTTCCTGCACTTTTTCCACAGCAGGAACTGAGTTCCCATTAGCAGCCGCGTCCTGCAGGACTGGCAGTGTCTTGCAAAGGGGGGGGGGCGAGGTAGAGCGGGTGGGGACTCCCAATCCTGTCCACTAATAAGCTAATCCCCCGTTGTGCAGCTCTTTAGAAAAAAAAACTTTTCGGGTCCCCTGTGTTCAGCGGGGGCCGGGGGACAGAAAGTGGCTATTTCTTCTTTTTCGGCCTTAGGCAGATTAATCTGCGGCAGCACTCCTGGCTGACTCCAGTGTAATGATATAGCACAGGCCAGCTTTCACTGTGTAGTGCGCTGCGGCGGATTAATCCGCCTAAAGCTGAAAAGTCCGCTTTCTGTCCTCCGGCCCCAGCTGAACACAGGAGACCCGGAAAAGAGCTGCACAGCAGGGGATTAGCTTATTAATGAACAGGATTGGAAGTTCCCGCCCACTCTACCTCACCCCACCCCCAGTTTCCTGCAGCCCTATTTGCTCAGCTGGGGGTGCCCAGTGACACATCTGAGGGCCCCCCCCCTTGATGGGCACTGGTGAGGCTGCATTGATCGGCACAGGTGAGGCTGTATTGATGGGCACTGGTGAGGCTGAGCTGATGGGCACTGATCAGGCTGTATTGGTGGGTACTGGTGAGGCTGAGCTGATGGGCACTGGTAAGGCTGCATTGATGGGCACTGGTGAGGCTGAGCTGATGGGTACAGGTAAGGCTGCACTGATGAGGCTGCATTGATCGGCCCTTCCTGCAACTGTGTTTGTTTTTGGGGGGGGTGCCAGATATAAGATCTGAACCTGATATCGGTTACGAGTCCTGATAATCTAAACACCACAGTGCAGTGTATCTCACCGACTGATCATTAGAGATGGGACGTCACTTCCGGTTGGGCTTGATGCACAGTGTGGTAGTAGTAGTGGTGGTGGGGGGGGGGGGGGATCTTGGATGAGTTCCCACACTTTTTGTCCCCAGGACTTGACCCCTGTATACAATCATACATATATCTGCAATGGACCTTAATCAAAACTTAAGACAAAGAGGGGAAGAATATAGGGAGTCCGATATGGCAATCCACACAGCTTCTTGCGCATCCACGCATGCACCAACACATACGAAGTAATGCGGGATGTATGCGCACACGCACACAAAACTATGGGGGAAGCCACAGGGGCACTCAGGCCAGAACAAATGTGCACACAGAAAAAAGGGTAACTGTATGCAGGTGCTGATATATTTAAACTGGTACCATTAGATGAAAATAATATTGCAGTAAGCATTGGGAGATATTTATTCAGAGAATAAATGACAGATGAGAACATTTCTAGAATTATAGAGAGAGGTTATTCCTTTTCGCATCCCCTTGAAGAAAAGCATTCAAGGAAAGGATGGAAACGTAGTTGATTGTTAAGGCCTGGCAGTAAGGTTGCCCTAAGCTCATCGATCCAATGAGCTTCTTGTTGGAGCAATAATTTGTTCCAGTCCCCACCGCTCGTGTTGGGATGTATTCTTTCAAGAATAAGGAAACTAAAGGCGGGGCAGTGACCAGTAAGAAAGTATTTTAGTATGGGGCATTTGAGAAGCACTTTCCTCTATCCATGAATTTCCACATGAAAAAACCTTTCTTGTAAATATTTGTATTGGTGATGTACAGGTGATACTCGAAAAATTTGAATATCGTGCAAAAGTTCATTTATTTCAGTAATGCAACTGAAAAGGTGAAACTAATATATGAGATAGACTCATTACATGCAAAGCAAGATAGTTCAAGCCGTGGTTTGTCATAATTGTGATGATTATGGCTTACAGCTCATGAAAACCCCAAATCCACAATCTCAGAAAATTAGAATATTACATGCAAACAATAAAACAAGGAATTGGTTTGGGCCCCTTTTGCAGCAATTACTGCCTCAATGTGGCACGCCGTGGCATGGAAGCTATCAGCCTGTGGCACTGCTGAGGTGTTATGAAAGACCAGGATGCTTCAATAGCGGCCTGCATTGTTAGGTCTCATGTCTCTCATCTTTCTCTTGGCAATGCCCCATAGATTCTCTATGGGGTTCAGGTCAGGCGAGTTTGCTGGCCAATCAAGCACAGTAATCCCACAGTCATTGAACCAGGTTTTGGTGCTTTTGGCAGTGTGGGCAGGTGCCAAGTCCTGCTGGAAAATGAAATCAGCATCCCTATAGAGCTCGTCTGCGGAAGGAAGCATTAAGTGTTCCAAAATCTCCCCATAGATGGCTGCGTTGACCCTGGACTTAGTAAAGCACAGTGGACCAACACCAGCAGATGACATGGCTCCCCAAATCAACACAGACTGTGGAAACTTCACACTGGACTTCAAGCATCTTGCAGTGTGTGCCTCTCCATTCTTCCTCCATACTCTGGGTCTTTGGTTTCCAAATGAGGTGCAAAATTTGCTCTCATCAGAAAAGAGGACTTTGGACCACTGAGTTACAGACCAGGTCTGTTTTTCTTTAGCCCAGGTAAGACGCTCCTGACGTTGTTTGTTGTTCAGGAAAGGCTTGACAAGAGGAATACGACATTTGAAGCCCATGTCCAGGATCCGTCTGTGTGTGGTGGCAGCCTCAGTCCACTCCTTGTGAAAGTCCCCAACACCTTTGAATGGCCTTTTCCTGACAATCCTCTCCAGGCTGCGGTCATCCCTACTGCTTGTGCACCTTTTCCTTCTACACTTTTCCCTTCCACATAACTTTCTATTAATGTGCTTTGATACAGCACTTTGGGAACTTCCAACTTCTTTTGCAATTACCTTTTGAGGCTTTCCCTCTTTATGGAGGGTGTCAGTTGTGGTTTTCTGCACAACTGTCAGGTCAGCAGTCTTACCCATGATTGTGATTGCTACTGAACCAGACTGAGAGACCATTTAAAGGCTCAAGAACCCTTTGCAGGTGTTATGGCTTAATTAGATGATTAGAGTGGGACACTTTGAGCCTAGAATATTGCACCTTTTCACAATATTCTAATTTTCTGAGATTGTGGATTTGGGGTTTTCATGAGCTGTAAGCCATAATCACCACAATTATGACAAATCACGGCTTGAACTATCTTGCTTTGCATGTAATGAGTCTATCTCATATATTAGTTTCACCTTTTAAGTTGCATTACTGAAATAAATGAACTTTTGCACAATATTCTAATTTCTCCTACGTTCACTGACAGACGCAGCTCTTCATTGACTTGCGTGGTTTATGCTTGTCCCACTAGGAGTTAACTAGGCAGGGAAAAGAACAGCTGGCCCCTCCCACGGGGCCGTCCTCTCTTCCCACATAAACCCTCCACATAGCATAGCTCATCAGTTTCAATGCCTAGTTTGCATAGGAGTTGACCTGGCTCCCTTAGGGGACTTGCGGTCTGAATTGTGACCGTTTTTTTCTTATTATTTCTCTTTTATTTTTATTGTACTACTTACTTCTATCAAGCAAGTGAAGTCTGCTATCAAGAAGCCGGCTGGGGCATAGAGGGTCGTTCGGACTCTGTACTTTCCCCGGCCTGGCCGACCGATGCAAGCCGGTCCCGCGGTATGGGACCCGCCGCATCGTGCCCCTTCCGCGCGGGCGGCCTGGGGTTGCCCCCACCTGCGCCCAAGTCCCGGATTGCGGTCCGGTTCGGGCGTTTTTTCTTTGGCCAGCAGCATCCCGCCCAGGCAGGGGCAGAAGGTCTGCAAACGGGTGGCTACCTGCTACGCCCGACAGGAGTGGTGAGTGAGAGTACCCCCTCCCCCCTTTTCTTAGGGGTGGAGGGGGGACCGACGATCTCCCGGCGATTTTCTTGGTAGCCACTGGTTAGGGGCGCCTGGGGCCCCTTCCCCCCCACCCCCACTCTCCCCCGCTCTGCACCCGATCATTAGCGACGCTTTTTGGAATTTTTTGCCGCCATTTTCCCGTAGTCGCGGACATGCTGGGCATATGAAGCTTTCCCTCTAGCGCTCAGAGCAGCCATTTGAGGTAGTACACGTTCCCCTGCAGGTGGTTTCGGCCTCTAGAGTTTACTCGGCAGCCATATTGGAGTCCCCTGCTGCTTTCTCTTTGGAACAGTGTGTGCTCCTGACGGTGCAGCTCTTCTGATGATCCTCAGTTACAGGCAGCAAAACAGCAAGTAATAGTTGGGCTCTCCTGTGGGTGTTGGTGGCAGCGGGTGCAGTCCTCCTGGGTCTCCCTGGTGTTCTGTGGGGCGGTGGTGTGCGGCTGTGTGGGGGTGCCTCAAACTAAGTATCCACCTGCTTGTTGCTGAGGGTGATTTTTGGGGGAAGAACGATGGCAGACTATGCTGCTGGGCCTGCTGAGGAGGACTCAGCAACAGCGCAATCTGCGCAAGGGGCTTTTTTTTGGACCAGCTGCGGGCGGTCTTTAGTGAGTTTCTTCCCCGGGCGGATGTCGCCCATCAGGTCCCTAGGAAGCGTCCTCCTCCCCCTTGTTCTTCAGGGGAGGACTCTGATCCGGAAATGGCCTCGGGGGTCACAGGGACCCCAGTGGACCTATCTGATGGTGAACTGGGTCCCTCGGATGGAGAGGAGGACCAGGGGGCAGCAGCTGCGCGTGAAAAAGCGCTGGTTTCCGCCATTATCACTGGTGTTTGCACTACGATGCGACTGAGCCAGGATGGCGAATCGCAGACATCGGCGTATGTGTGCGGGTCCACCAGGCCCCCCAGGGCCCCTAAGGCTTACCCCTATGATCAATTTTTTGATCATTTAATCTATCGTGAATGGCAGCGTCCGCAGCATTCTTTTTCGCTGTCAGAACGTTTTGCCACTCGCTATCCCTTTGAGGAAAGCTTTTTGAAGCCTGTGGTGGTCCCACCGATAGCTCGTCTGAATAAAGCGACGACCATTCCTCTGGAAGGGGCCCCTTCCTTTAAGGACCCGGCTGACAAGCGGACAGAGGCCGTGTTAAAAAGCTCTCTTCCTGGTAGCAGGCTCAGCTCTGCGACCGGCCCTGGCGTGTGCCATGGCGGCGCAACATCTGTCTGAGCGTATGGCGGAGCTCCAGAATGATCTGGACTGCGGCCGCCTGATGGATGCGCCACAGAGAGCTGACTTTTTACATCAAGGTATCAAGTACCTTTGTGACGTGGCCGTGGATTTACTGCATATGTTGTCCAGAATGGCGGTTTTTGCCGTCATCCTTAGACGGGTTTTTTGGTTACGTTCATGGTCCGGAGACCATGCGTCCAAGAAAGGCCTCGCAGACCTCCCTTTTCAAGGTGGACGTGTATTCGGTCCACAACTGGATGATATCATTAAGAATTTCACAGGAGGTAAGAGCACCTTCCTCCCAGAGCCCTGGAGGCGTGAGTTTTGCCGTAGACAGGGGCCCCCTGCCTCGGGTCAGAAGAGGTTTTTTCGCGCCCCGGGCGCAGCGGGAAAAGGGACCCGATCTGGTAAGGCCACTGCAGGGGCCGGTAAACAGCAGTGGCAGTGACAAGCCCTCCTCCGCCTGATGGGCTGCGGGTGGGGGGACGTCTTCTGGGGTTCACAGACCGGTGGCTTGCTCGCATTTCTGACCGGTGGGTCCAGGAAGTAGTGTCCACCGGGTACAGGATAGAGTTCAACACTCTACCCCCAGACAGGTTGTTCCCATTGAACTTAGGGCTCCTGCAGGCACGCCAGGAGGTCCTCTTCGGGGCTGTCCAAGCACTCTCGGACCAAGGGGTGATCGTGCCAGTGCCCCCAGTGGAGAGGTTTCGAGGTTTCTACTTAAACCTGTTCGTGGTCCCCAAAAAAGGGGGGGGGGGTCTGGGCAGTACTGCACCTGAAGGTGAAAATTCCAGATGGAATCGATCCGCTCGGTTGTGGCCGCCCTCCATCAGGGGGAATTCCCGGCGTCTCTGGACATCAGGGATGCGTATCTCCATGTTCCTATTTGTCGCTTCCTTCGCTTTGCAGTGGGGGACCTCCATTATCAATTTGTGGCACTCCCTTTCGGTCTGGCCTCAGCCCCTCGAGTTTTCACAAAACTGGTAGCTCCTGTATTGGCGTTACTGCGACAGAGAGGCATTGCGGTAGTAGCCTACCTCGACGACCTGCTCCTGCGAGCGGAGTCTGCCTCGGCTCTGGAGGAGAATGTTAAAATCACCATGACCTAGCAGGTGTTCCTTCCTCCGGCCAAGTTGCTGTCGCTGCAGTCTGCGGTGCGAACCCTCCTGTCACACCGACGGTCTTCATTACGATTTTGTATGCGGGTGCTGGGGCTCATGGTCTCAACTTTCGAGGCGATACCTTACACCCAGAGTCACACTTGACTTCTCCAGCAATCGATTCTGTATCAGTGGGACAGGTCTCCTCAGTCCTTGGACCTTGGGATCCGCCTGAACTCCCAGACCAGGGCATCTCTGACCTGGTGGCTTCGGGACTCGGCGTTGACTCAGGGGAAGACGTTCCTGCCCCTTCAGTGGGTGATCATCACCACGGATGCCAGCCTTTCAGGCTGGGGCGGGATCTTGGGGCAGCTATCTGCCCAGTGCCGTTGGTCGGTGCAGGAAGTTCACCGCCCCATCAATGTGCTGGAGCTGAGAGCGATCAGATTATGCCTATCTCACTGGACAATGAGGTTGCAGGGTCGTCCGATTCGGATTCAGTCGGACAATGCCACAGCAGTGGCATATGTGAACCATCAGGGTGGCACGAGGAGTCCAGCAGCTGCGGCAGAGGCAGCTCTGATTTTGCGTTGGGTGGAATGTCACGTTCCAGCAATCTCCGCCATTTACATTCCAGGCGTGGAAAACTGGCAGGCGGACTTTCTCAGTCGCCAGACAATGAAGAGCTGCGTCTGTCAGTGAACGTAGGAGAAAAAGGGATTTTATTAAAACTTACCGTAAAATCATTTTCTCCGAGTTCACTGACCGACGCAGCACCCACCCCTCTGCGCTCTGTTTCGGTACGGCTTATATACGAACTGATGAGCTATGCTATGTGGAGGGTTCATGTGGGAAGAGAGGATGGCCCCGTGGGAGGGGCCAGCTGTTCTTTTCCCTGCCTAGTTAACTCCTAGTGGGACAAGCATAAACCCACAAGTCAATGAAGAGCTGCGTCTGTCAGTGAACTCGGATGAAAAGGATTTTACGGTAAGTTTTAATAAAATCCCTTTTTTTCGAGTATCACCTGTATACACCTTGATTTTTATTGGAATTTGCAATAAAATGTATATTTTTTATATAACTACTTGATATTTGCCTTAAAATTACCAAGTATTAGGGGGATACAATCTTGTCCTGCATACAATATTGTTGGGATCCACTCAACTGCCTGATTGACAGCTAAAAGGAGGGAGATGCAGCGCTTGCAGGCTTCTCAGCTGGGGTTTTTGGGGGGTCAGGCATAGGAGCGGGGAAATGGATGGAGACGTATGTGGGGCAGCCAGCTGACGGAACAGAAGTGACTCTGTAGACAGTAAACACAAAAGAACAAGCGGCGCCCCACTAAGTGTAGTAGAAGGTTAAAAACAAGGCATTTATTAAAATTGCACTTACAAGAGTTAAGTGATATCAGGCATGTACAATATCCAGGCATCCCAGTCTGGGTGGTCCGAGTGCTAGGGATCCCGCCGACAGATGTGTCCAATCGCTCCAGTGGGTTCCGAGGCTCCAGGCAGGTGGGCGAGGCAATTCTGCGGCGTCACTGAGGGGAGGAGAGCGGGGAGGCTGGTGGACGAAGGGTCCCAGCAAGCCTGCCTCGCCTGACGCTCACTGTGAAGCCGTCCAGGCCGTGTGAGGAGAAACAGCTGTGCTGCGTCACTGGGGGGAGGAGGGCAGGCGGAGATAATGGGTCTGCCTACCTCAAGCTTACTATGCAGCCGTCAGGGCCGTGTGGGGAGAGGCCAAAGTGCGGATAGGCTCAGTTTAAAGGGGCCGATGGAGGCTAAAGAGATGGACTGGAGGGTTGTGAGACGGACAGGGGACAGTTATAAATCCGGGAAAGTTTGTTGGAAGGGATAAGTATAGAGTGAACATATGTAGAAGAGGGTGGTGTATGGCTAATATATAATATGAAATATAATGGGGGAAAATAATATGGGTAGGGCAAGGGATGGGTGCTAGTAAATGGGGGGGGGGGGGAATTGGGGGGGAGGAGGGGGAAAGGGGGGAAGATGGGGGAAAGGAAGGAGGGGGTGGGGGTAGGGTGGTGGGGGGAGGGGGGGTTGGGGTGGGGTTGGGGGGAGGAGTTATTGGAGGGGATGGGAGCGGGGAAAAGGATGATCTCATGATGTAGGTAGCTGGGTTATGAGGATAAGGTGGTATGGCCGTGGGAGGTGTGGACGTGTAGCGTAAAGTTCAGAGGATGGAGTGGATCTCTATATCTTCGTTCATTCCTCCGGGCGATAGGGTGTCCAAACTGTAAATCCAGAAGGTCTCTCTTTGGCATAAGCGTTTGAACCGCTCGGCTTGTGGGAGTTTTCTGGAAATGGCTTCTAGGACCCAGACACGGAGTCCTTGAGTGGACTGGTGATGGAATTCTTTGAAGTGTTTGGGGACACTAAATTTGTCCTTGCCATCTTCACTGCCTCTTCTGTGTTCTCCAAATCATTTCCTTAGTGTTCCTACATAGAGGAGGCCGCATGGGCAGGAGAGGCAGTGTATAACATATTCGGTTGAGCAGGTGTAAAAGTCTTCAAAGACGTAGGTTATACCTTTGGCCGTGAATTGTTTTAGGCCATGCTGAACAAATTGATAGGTAAGGCAATTGAGTTTCCGCCATTGGTACATGCCTTTCAGACTGGAGAAGGTCAGGTGGGGGTCAGTCTTATTAATATCGGGCTTCATTTTGCTGGGTGCGATTTTGCTTTTGATATTGCAGGCTCTTCTATATGTTATTTTTGGAACATCCGAGATGGTATTTTTGAGGTGAGGGTCTTCGAGAAGAACACCCCAATGTTTGCGGAAGATGTTTTCCATCATTTTGTGCTGGGTGTGGTATTGGGTAATAAATCGGACAGTCTGAGTTGAGTGATTCTTAGGGTGACTGCAGGAGGATTCTGTAAGGTAGAAGTTGAAGGCTTCTTGTATTAAAGGTGGCGCGTATCCTTTGTCAAGGAATTTTTTCTGGAGCAGCTGACCATGGGATCGGTATTCTTCGTCACGGGTGCAATTGTGTCTGAGGCGGCAGAACTGGCTTTTTGGGATATTGGAAATCCACCTGGGGTGGTGACAACTGGTATAATGAAGGTATGAGTTGCCGGCTGTGGGTTTGGTGTAATTTTTGGCGTATATGCTGTCATTGGTGTGGCACAATTCCAGATCTAGAAAGGCTAAGCTATCAGTGTCACAAACAGACGTGAAG
Source organism: Glandirana rugosa (assembly GCA_018402905.1). NCBI lineage: Eukaryota > Metazoa > Chordata > Amphibia > Anura > Ranidae > Glandirana > Glandirana rugosa. The sequence continues at coordinate 119,751 of BLSH010158241.1, read as the reverse complement.
GAGAGACCTAGTTCGTTGTTGTTACAGTGGGACACAAAGTCGTCGACCTGTGTACGAGGGCCGCCCCAGATGACCAGGATATCATCGATCTATCGGCCAAAGAAGATGATGTGTTTAGAGAAGGGGTTGTTATGCCAAATATGGAGGTCTTCCCAAAGGCCCATGGTGAGATTGGCGTAGCTGGGTGCGAAGTTTGACCCCATAGCAGTGCCTTGTATTTGCAAGTAATATTGGCCGTCAAAGAGGAAGTAGTTGTGATTTAGACAGAAGTGTGTGGCTTCTAGTATGAACTGGGCTTGTTTTGAGTTCATAAGTGGATCTTGGTCAAGGAAGTATTGTACTGCCCGAAGGCCTACTGGGTGAGGTATGGAAGTATAGAGCGATGATACGTCTAGTGACAGCCATAAATAGGATGGTTCCCAAGTGTAGGACTTGAGTGTATCCAGGAGGTATAGGCCATCCCGTATGTAGGCGGGTAGGTTCTGGGCCAGTGGTTGAAGGAAATGATCAATGTATTGAGAAAGATAACAGGTGACGCTCTCCATAGCGGCCACTATGGGGCGCCCTGGGGGATTGTCGATGTTCTTGTGAACTTTGGGTAGGTGGTAAAAGTAGGGTGTGGAGTAATATTCTCTGTTGAGGAAGGATGCCTCTGATCTGCTAATTATGCCTTCTGTAAGTGCGTCTGTGATCAGGCACTTGACTTCTGAGCTGAATTGTGGTAGTGGGTCGCCTTGTAGTTTGATGTAAGTATTATGGTCCGATAAGAGTCTGTGCGATTCTTGGAGATATTGAGCCTTGTCCTGTACTACGATGCCACCACCTTTGTCTGCTGGCTTAATGATGGGTCCGGACTGCTGGGAGAGCATATCAAGAGCTGTTTTTTCTTTGGGAGTGAGATTAGGCCGTTTGGAAGAGTTCCGTGCGGAGGTTTTGCACATTTTGAGAATATCAGAGTATACAACTTGATAGAAACTTTGAACGTATGGGCCTTTGTGGTGTGTTGGGTTGAAGAACGACTTTGGCTTAAAACTGGTATGCCGGACAGGTGGGGAAGTGGGTGGATGCTGTGTTGGTAGGATGGTGTAGAGTTCATCGTCATCCAGATAGAAATCTTGAGGTGCTGGAGGGCTAGGAGGTCTGTTTCTTCCTCACTAGTGTCAGATGAATTCATGCAGGATATATTGGTGGAATTGGTGGGTTCTTGGATATCTGGGTCTGGCATAACTCTTTCTTTGGCCTCCTTGATTCTGAAGTATCTTTTTACTGTGAGGTTTCTGATAAACTTGTTGAGATCCACGTAGAGGGTGAAGGCGTTGGGATGGGTGGAGGGAGCGAACGAAAGGCCTTTACTCAATAATGAGGTCTCTTCATCCGAGAAGATGTGGGTGCAGAGGTTTAATATTTTCACTGTCTCTGCACTGGGTTGTGTTTTATCTTTTTTACATCTGCTCCGCCCCCCTCTTCTGCCTCGTCGCTTAGTTTTCTTTTTTGGGCAGGTGGGGGGGGGGGGTTGGGGCTAAAAAAGCCTCAGACTGTAGCGATGTGGTGGTAGTTGGTGGCTCCGAAGTGGGCTGATATTCGTTGGGGTTGTGGTTGCCAGAGGTTGAAGGTATGTGGGAGCAGCTCGAGGGAGAAGGCCCCTGTGGGGGACTGGTATTAGGAGGATGTGGAGTGGGTATGGTGGTGGAGTTTGAAGAGGCAGAGGTGTTAGCTGAGGGTGGTGTAGCATGAGTATTCTTATGAGGCTGGCGTGACGTGGTGGCCAGATGTCTGGGTCTGGATGGAGTATGTTTCTTGTGTGGGAGAGGATGACTGATACTGGAGTTGACGTATCTCTTCCGTGGTGCGGGAGGATGGTACGGCTGTTCAGCGACTGATCTTCCAAGGTGGTGTATGTTATTGCGGTGGGGCATGTGGTGGGGCGGGGGTGGTAAGTGGAGATGGAGGAGCGATGGTAGCGGGTTCTGGGGAGATGTATCTTTTTTCCAGTTGAAGACTTTACCGCGTATGTAGTCGTCCACGTCCCTGCGGGTCTTTTTAAATTTATTTTCTGTGAGGTCATCTTCATTCTTTTGGTGTTTTTCTTGAGAGTATGTAACCAGTCCAGTGGCAGGAGAGGAGTTTCTCTGTTGAGTGAGTTGATGAGAGTCTTGGTTTTTGTGGTCAACTCATGAATTTTGTCCAATCTTTGTTCGATAATTAGGCCCATCCATTTTTGTGTGCAGAATTCTGAGATGAACTCCCATTGTTTATAGAGGGCAGTGGATAAGAAGGAACATCTATGCTTGATTCGGAGGATTCTGGGGGTGATCTTTAGTTTGAGGTATTGGGATAGAAAGAATTGGTCCCACCATTGGTGGTTGATGGATATGAAGGTGTCTTCAATCCGTCTGAACAGAGCACACAGTTTACCGTAGGAGGCCTTGGGAACTGTGTGACGGGGTGAGAAGAGGCGGGAAGGGAGAAGCAGGTATAGGTTTTCTAGGCAATCGTGTCTGATCACTTCTGCTCCGTCAGCTGGCTGTCCCACAGACGTCTCCATCAATTCCCCCGTTCCTATGCCTGACCCCCCAAAAACCCCAGCTGAGAAGCCTGCAAGCGCTGCATCTCCCTCCTTTTAACTTTACTCCTATCCAGAAGTACAGTCAGCTGCTGCAAGCTACCTCCCAGCACTGTGTCACCACAGGTATTGACTCAGGTGGGGGAGCTTCCCCCCCCTCTCGACCTGCACCTCTAGCTACGAACTATATGCTAATATTGGTATTCTGTTCACCTGTTTTTTGTTTATTGTGTAATTTGTCCACTTGCTTTGTATATTGTGTTACAGCTAATTGCCGATTGTGCATAAATATCATTGTGTCTATATACCCTCCAGTTGTGCATGTAAAACCCCTGTGCATACATATCATTTCTACCACTAGTGCTGCCTCGGCATCACCCCATACACACCATCCCTACTCACGGCTTACATAACTGGACCAGTCCACCCCTTAGCCGTGTCTCCACATACCCACCCAACATACATGGCTGACTATGATAACACCAATCTAATATCAGCCATATAATCGGTCAGACACGATTGCCTAGAAAACCTATACCCGCTTCTCCCCTCCCGCCTCTTCTCACCCCGTCACACAGTGCCCAAGGCCTCCTACGGTAAACTGTGCGCTCTCTTAAGCCAGATTGAAGACACCTTCATTTCCATCAACCACCAATTCTTTCTATCCCAATACCTCAAACTAAAGATCACCCCCAGAGGCCTCTGAATCAAGCATAGATGTTCCTTCTAATCCACTGCCCTCCATAAACAATGGGAGTTCATCTCAGAATTCTGCACACAAAAATGGATGGGCCTAATTATCGAACAAAGATTGGACAAAATTCATGAGTTGACCACGAAAACCGAGACTCACTCAATAGAGAAACTCCTCTCCGGCCACTGGACTGGTTACATACTCTCAAGAAAAACACCAAAAAGAACGAAGATGACCTCATAGAAAATAAACTTAAAAAGACCCGCAGGGACGTGGACGACTACATACGCGGTAAAGTCTTCAACTGGAAAAAAGATACCTCTCCCCGGAACCCGCTACCATCGCTCCTCCATCTCCACTTACCACCCCCGCCCCACCACATGCCCCATCGCAATAACATACACCACCTTGGAAGATCAGTCGCTGAACAGCCGTACCATCCTCCCGCACCACGGAAGAGACACGTCAACTCCAGTATTAGTCATCCTCTCCCACACAAGCAACATACTCCATCCAGACCCACCACGTCACGCCAGCCTCATGAGCCAGCCAGACTCATGCCACAACCCAAACAAATATCAGCTCACTTCGGAGCCACCAACTACCACCACATCGCTACAGTCTGAGGCTTTTTTAGCCCCAACCCCCCCACCTGCCCAAAAAAGAAAACTAAGCGACGAGGCAGAAGAGGGGGGCGGAGCAGATGTAAAAAAGATAAAACACAACCCATTGCAGAGACAGTGAAAATTTTCAACCTCTCCACCCACATCCTCTCGGATGAAGAGACCTCATTATTAAGTAAAGGCCTTTCGTTCGCTCCCTCCACCCATCCCAACCCCTTCACCCTCTTCTTGGATCTCAACAAGTTTATCAGACACCTCACAGTAAAAAGATACTTCAGTATCAAGGAGGCCAAAGAAAGAGCTATGCCGGACCCGGATATCCAAGAACCCACCAATTCCACCAATATATCCAGCATAAATTCATCTGACACTAATGAGGAAGAAACGGACCTCCTAGCCCTCCAGCACCTCGAAGATCTCTATCTGTATGACGATGAACTCTACACCATCCTACTAACACAGCATCCACCCACTTCCCCACCTGTCCGGCATACCAGTTTTAAGCCAAAGTCGATCTTCAACCCAACACACCACAAAGGCCCATACGTTCAAAGTTTCTATCAAGTTGTATACTCTGATATTCTCAAAATGTGCAAAACCTCCGCACGGAACGCTTCCAAACAGCCTAATCTGACTCCCAAAGAAAAAACAGCTCTTGATACGCTCTCCCAGCAGTCCGGACCCATCATTAAGCCAGCAGACAAAGGTGGTGGCATCGTAGTACAGGACAAGGCTCAATATCTCCAAGAATCGCACAGACACTTATCGGACCATAATACCTACATCAAACTACGAGGCGACCCACTACCACAATTCAGCTCAGAAGTCAAGCGCCTGATCACAGACACACTTACAGAAGGCATAATTAGCAAATCAGAGGCATCCTTCCTCAACAGAGAATATTACTCCACACCCTACTTTTACCACCTACCCAAAGTTCACAAGAACCTCAACAATCCCTCAGGGCGCCCCATAGTGGCTGCTATGGAGAGCGTCACCTGTTATCTTTCTCAATACATCAATCATTTCCTTCAACCACTGGCCCAGAACCTACCCGCCTACATACGGGATGGCCTAAACCTCCTGGATACACTTAAGTCCTATACTTGGGAACCATGCTATTAATGTCTGTCACTAGACGTATCATCGCTCTATACTTCCATATTTCATCCAGTAGGCCTTGGGGCAGTACAATACTTCCTTGACCAAGACCCACTTATGAACTCAAAACAAGCCCAGTTCATACTAGAAGCCACACCCTTCTGTCCAAATCACAACTACTTCCTCTTTGACGGCCAATATTACTTGCAAATACAAGGCACTGCTATGGGAGCAAACTTCTCACCCAGCTACGCCAATCTCACCATGGGCCTATGGGAAGAACTCCATATTTGGCATAACAACCCCTTCTCTAAACATATCATCTTATTTGGCCGATATATTGATGATATCCTGGTCATCTGGGATGGCCCTCATACACAGGTCGACGACTTTTTGTCCCACTGTAACAACAATGAACTAGGTCTCTCCTTCACGTCTGTTTGTGACCTTGACAGCTTAGCTTTTCTAGATCTGGAATTGTGCCACACCAATGACAGCATATGCGCCAAAAATTACACCAAACCCACAGCCGGCAACTCATACCTTCATTATACCAGTTGTCACCACCCCAGATGGATTTCCAATATCCCAAAAAGCCAGTTCTGCCACCTCAGACACAATTGAACCCGTGACGAAGACTACCGATCCCATGGTCAGCTGCTCCAGAAAAAAATCCTTGACAAAGGAAACCCACCACCTTTAAAACAAGAAGCCTTCAACTTCTACCTTACAGAATCCTCCTGCAGTCACCCTAAGAATCACTCAACTCAGACCGTCCGATTCATTACCCAATACCACACCCAGCACAAAATGATGGAAAACATCTTCCGCAAACATTGGGGTATTCTTCTCGAAGACCCTCACCTCAAAAATACCATCTCGGATGTTCCAAAAATAACATACAGAAGAGCCCGCAATATCAAAAGCAAAATCGCACCCAGCAAAATCAAGCCCGATATTACTACCACTGACCCCCACCTGACCTTCTCCAGTCTGAAAGGCATGTACCAATGCCAGAAACTAAACTGCTTTACCTGTCAATTTGTTCAGCATGGCCTAAAACAATTCACGGCCAAAGGGAAAACCTACGTCTTTGAAGACTTTTACACCTGCTCAACCGAATATGTTATATATTGCCTCTCCTGCCCATGCGGCCTCCTCTATGTAGCAGGCGCCGATCACATGCGATCTCTGAGCAATGCGAGTCCAGCCATACAGTTGTATGGCCGAATTTGCATTAGATTTGTACTAAAAAAGGTGCAGGAGCCTTTTTTTTCCCGCACTGGAATCGGATCGCATGGGTGTTCTCACCTATGCGATCTGATGCCTGTGCGAGTTCACAGTTCGCACTGCGATCTGCGAACCGATCTGGGGGTGTTATTAACATTCTATTGACACTCGCAGTGGTTCGCAGAGGGCAGTGTGAGCTGCCTGCAGGAGAGGTGCGATGGGGACACCGGCTATGTAATCGCGCTGGTTCCCGCATCGCACTAGTGTGAACCAGGGCCCAATGTTTCATTGCTGGAGCCTACTGCTAGCTAGCTTCCTGATGGAGGTGTGCTGACAGCTCTGCAATCATGTCAGCACACCTCAGTTCAGGCAGCTTGCAGCACAGTGTCACCAACTCCAGAAACTAAGCATCTGCAAATGCATAGAACTCCTATCCTGCACTTCATTTACTGTGATATCACTGTAGGCAGCAATGGGCTATATGCACCTGCTGCCTGCATTTGCATATTTTCCCTGTTGGAAGCTAAAACATCTTCTTCCATCCTGACCCTCCCTTGTTACAGTGCTTTTACTGTACCACCTCGCGTTCTCTCTTCCAGTCACAGAACCTTTAAACTGAAACTCTCCCTTCTCATACCACCTCTAATGTACCCCCTCCAGAGCATGGTGCTTCCCACCTCCATCACCACTTCTGGTCAGGGAACTTCCCTCCTATACATTTCTCTCCCACATTTAATTATCCTGTCTCTGTGCCATGCATCACACCCCCCAAATTCACAGCACCAGAGGCGGTCCATAAGGGGCGCATGGATTTCAATGGGGTTTTTTTTAAGCACATGATTAGAGCCTGAGGCTCTAATTGGCTTCAAAAAAGGGTAGGCAGGGGGCGCAGAGCACTGCGCCCTGAGCCCACCTGGTTGTGTGACAATAGCAAATTAATATTCACTATTGTCTTCCTGATTCTCCTCCTGGCCAATCAGGAAGCGGGTCCTGAGTCTCGATTGGCCAGAGAGTCTTAGGGTCTCAGGATCCACTTTCTGTTCGGCCCGGAGCGAGGAGTAGCTGGAGCGAGGAGCAGCAGCCCTACCCCGGATCCTTGTCATCTGCCTTCTAAGGTAAGGAGGCCTCTGATCGCTGCCTCCCTGTCCTGTAGCTGGGGGGGGGGGGGGAAATCGCCTCCTTCCTGTCCATCTCCCGCACGCGTGGGGGGGTGGCGTTGGTTTGCTGCCCCCCCAAAGTATTGAGCACCAGCCGCCACTGCACAGCACCTACCCTCCATTTCACCCTCCCCCCCCTTATATTACCTGCCTCTTACCCATCATTTTCACCCTGGACACTATTTGACCCATTTGATTAGTCCCATTGTCACTTGGACTGAAAGTGATGGGAAATCCAAATTTTGCGTAGCTACTAGACCTGAAAGGACCTGAGGGAAATCTTCCAATGGAGACACTGATTATGAACACAACGAGGGGATATTCTGCAATTTATGTGTAAAGAATAGGAAGTAATGGAAAATTTCCCACTGGAAAACATATGACAACACAACATTCCTATCTAACCTTTCTCTACAATATCCAATACCAAACCAAACAAAGTTTTGCCATTAATTACTTTAATAATTTATACATTTATAGAATGATTTATAAATTATAAGAATATAATAAAAGTTGACTAAAACCATTATAATCTCCCTTTAAAGGACAGCATTCCATTTTTAGATACAAAATGTAACATTTCTCATCCGGCGTCTCTCTTGTCATTCTTGTGATCTTTTGTTATTTGCCACTTTTTGCTTCTTTTTTTTTTTAAATCTGTTTCTGGTAGTTGGCACTGTAGCATTGACTAATTATCGTCTGAGATCCAGTGGATAATTAGAATTCTTTCAAGATGCAGTCATGAAGTTTCCAAGCTTTGCATACAGGCAAATGGCATTCTAAATCTGTTATTTCAACATTTTTTTTTTAAAGCCCATCTCTGGACAAAATTAGCTGTACACAGAACTGAGAACTCACTTAAAGCGGAACTCCAGGTTTGATACCTATTGCATAGCTACTCGGTGTGGACACCATTGACAGAATGCTTTGTATTCTGGTTGTAAACCCTTAGGCCCCTTTCATACGGGCACCTCCGTCTAGCGGATTCCACTTGCTCAGCGGGGGATTTTTTCGCTGATCCCTGTTAAGCAGGCTGGTGACAGGTCCTGTCAGCTCCGCTTTGCAGAATGGACACGGGCACAGCCCCGCTCTCCTCTATGGGGAAATTGGATGGAAACGGACCGTCTGTCTGTTTCCATCTGATCCTATCCGATCCAATCGGAAAATAGGACCACCATCCATCTGTTTTTTGCAGGCAGGATTGGATTGGATGGCGGCTGACATCCGCCACCCCATAAAGTAGACTGCAGGGTCCGATCAAGTCCCCCTGAAAAACTGACAGACAGACCTGATCGGACAGTCGCGTGGAAGTGCCCTTACATATACCCAGTGAAGTGACTGGTGATACACAGAGATTAAACAAATCCTCCTACACAGGTTGTAGTAGGCCTAGGTAGGTATAAATACCCCCCCCCCAAATAAAGGTTTTAACCCCTTGATTGCCCCCTGTCACCTATGATCATCGTATAATTGTCACAGGTGATGCTTGTTGATGCTTTCTTTTCATCTGGGCACCCGCCGTATATATATATATATATATATATATATATATATATACAGTAGCTCACAAAAGTGAGTACACCCTTCACATTTTTGTAAATATATTATTCTACCTTTTCATGTGACAACACTGAAGAAATTACACTTTGCTCCAATGTAACGTAGTGAGTGTACAGCTTGTCTAACAGTGTAAATTTGCTCTCCCCTCAAAATAACTCAACGCACAGCCATTAATGTCTACACTGCTAGCAACAAAAGTGAGTACACCCCTATATGTAAATGTCCAAATTGGGCCCAAAGTGTCTATATTTTGTGTGGCCACAATTATTTTCCAGGACTGCCTTAATGTTCTTGGGCATGGAGTGCACCAGAGCTTCACAGGTTGCCATTGGCATCCTCTTCCACTCCTCCATGACAACATCACGGAGCTGGTGGATGTTAGAGACCTTGCGCTCCTCCACCTTCCATTTGAGGATGCCCCACAGATGCTCAATAGGGTTCAGGTCTGGACACATGCTTGGCCAGTCTATCACTTTTACCCTCAGCTTCTTTAGCAAGGCAGTGGTCATTTTGGAGGTGTGTTTGGGGTCATTAACATGTTGGAATACTGCCTGCGGCTCAGTCTCCGAAGGGAGGGGATCATGCTCTGCTTCAGTATGTCACAGTACATGTTGGCATTCATGGTTCTCTCAATGAACTGTAGCTCCCCAGTGCCGGCAGCACTCATGCAGCCCCAGACCATGACACTCGCCCCACCATGCTTGACTGTAGGCAAGACACACTTGTCTTTGTACTCCTCACCTGGTTGCCGCCACACATGCTTGACAGCATCTGAACCAAATAAGTTTATCTTGGTCTCGTCAGGCCACAGGACATGGTTCCAGTAATCCATGTCCATAGCCTGCTTGTCTTTAGCAAACTGTTTGCAGGCTTTCTTGTGCATCATCTTTAGAAGAGGCTTCCTTCTGGGACGACAGCCATGCAGACCAATTTGATGCAGTGTGTGGCGTATGGTCTGAGTAAGGACAGGCTGACCTCCCACCCCTTCAACCTCTGCAGCAATGCTGGCAGCACTCATGCGTCTATTTCCCAAAGACAACCTCTGAATATGACGCTGAGCACATTCACTCAACTTCTTTGGTCGACCATGGCGAGGCCTGTTCTGAGTGGAACCTGTCCTGGTAAACAGCTGTATGGTCTTGGCCACCGTGTTGCAGCTCAGTTTCAGGGTCTTGGTCTTATAGCCTAGGTCATCTTTATGTAGAGCAACAGATCCTCAGAGAGTTCTTTGCCATGAGGTGCCATGTTGAACTTCCAGTGACCAGTATGAGAGAGTGAGAGCGATAACACCAACATTTAACACACCTGCTCCCCATTCACACCTGAGACCCTGTAACACTAACGAGTCACATGATACAGGGGAGAGAAAAAGGCTAATTGAACCCAATTTGGACATTTTCACTTGGAGGTGTACTCACTTTTGTTGCCAGTGGTTTAGACATTAATGGCTGTGCGTTGAGTTATTTTGAGGGGACAGCAAATTTACACTGTTATACAAGGTGTACACTCACTACTTTACATTGTAGCAAAGTGTCATTTCTTCAGTATTGTCACATGAAAAGATATAATAAAATATTTACAAAAATGTGAGGGCTGTACTCACTTTTGTGAGATGCTGTATATATACCTAATAAAGGTTTTAACCTCTGATTGCCCAGCGGTGACATCAGTTAGGTTTTAGCGTGCGTTAGGGTCAGCGCAAATACCAGGCAGGGTCAGTTAATCAGGTACTCTGACACACACACACGCACATTAGATAGGTGTTAGATTCGATTGTAGTATCTGAACAGATCAATATCTGATCTGATCAGATCTAGATTAGCGTTCCCGGTACATTAGTGTTCTAAAAAAACGCAGCATTAGCGGGATCAGCCCAGATACCTGCTAGCACCTGCGTTTAGCCCCTCTGCCCAGCCCAGCCCAGCCCACCCAAGTGCAGTATTTAATAGATCACTGACACTTACAAAACACAATACACATACCTGCAGCGTTCGCAGAGATCACACCCGATCCCTGCAAAAGCTGACAGTGATTTTGGTAGCATTTGAAACAGGCTCTGATAACCAGGTGCGCTTTTTTGCCTGTGATTCACACTAGTGTACCTATAAATTTAGAGCCCAAAATGTCCAATCCGAGGTACACTAGTGAAGAGGCCTACGCGCTGCTGAGCATGACAGACAAGAGCGATGGGGAAGCTCTACTGTTAGATTCAGGCTCAGCATACGATCCCGTAGACAGCAGCCGCACCCTATCAGATAGCTCTGATGATGGAGTTGTGGTCCCTGCTAAGGCCAGGCATACCCGACCCCGTTCTGCTGTCGCTGAGGTGCAAGAACCGCAGGGCTCTCGTATGGAGCAGAGAGCCAGTACTAGTGCCGCTCACTTTCTGGTGAACTGGCAAGCACCAGTGGCCTAGTACACCCTGGTTGTACAACCAGCACTGCAGTAACCCTTGGTGATGTGGCGAGTCCCATAAGTGCAGTTCAAGCTGGTATGGCTAGCACAAGTAGTCTCCTGCAGCACGAAGAAGACAAAGACAGGCCCACAGAACTCATAGTGCCCTTCCAGCTGAATACGCTAACCCTGATTGGCAACCTGACACTGATTCAACGCCCCTACTTCTCCCATTCACTGACCAACCCGGAATTCAGGTGAATACAGTTGATTTTACAGCCCTTGATTTTTATTCGCTCTTTTTCACCGAAGATCTCTATAGATCTATAGTAAACCAAAGCAATTTGTATGCTGGTCAATTTATCGCCGCTAATCCCCAATTGTCACTTGACAGAGACTGGAAACCAATTACGGTTCCAGAATTTAGGACCTTTCTGGGCCTTTACCTCCTCATTGGTATAGTTAAAAAATCTGAGTTGTGGTCATATTGGTCCACTGACCCAATTCATCATATGTCCGTGTTCTCTGCTTCCATGGCCAGGGCACAATACAGTCAGGTCCATAAATATTGGGACATCAACACAATTCTAATGTTTTTGGCTCTATACACCACCGCAATGGATTTGAAACGAAATGACCCAGATGTGCTTTAACTGCAGACGTTCAGCGTTAATTTGAGGGTATTTACATCCAAATCAGGTGAATGGTGTAGGAATTACAACAGTTTGAATATGTGCCTCACACTTTTTAAGGGACCAAAAATAATGGGACAGATTTACAATCATAAATCAAACTTTCACTTTTTAATATTTGGTTGCAAATCCTTTGCAGTCAATTACAGCCTGAAGTCTGGAATGCATAGACATCACCAAATGCTGGGTTTCATCCCTGGTGATGCTCTGCCAGGCCTCTACTGCAACTGTCTTCAGTTCCTGCTTGTTCTTGGGGCATTTTCCCTTCAGTTGTGTCTTCAGCAAGTGAAATGCATGCTCAATCGGATTCAGGTCAGGTGATTGACTTTGCATAACATTCCACTTCTTCCCCTTAAAAAACTCTTTGGTTGCTTTCGCAGTATGCTTCGGGTCATTGTCCATCTGCACTGTGAAGCGCCGTCCAATGAGTTCTGAAGCATTTAGCTGAATATGAGCAGATAATATTTCCGAAACACTTGAGAATTCATCCTGCTGCTTTTTTCAGCAGTCACATCATCAATAAATACAAGAGAACCAGTTCAATTGGCAGCCATATGTGCCCACGCCATGACACTACCACCACCATGCTTCACTGATGAGGTGGTATGCTTTGAATCATGAGCAGTTCCTTTCCTTCTCCATACTCTGCTCTTCCCATCACTCTGGTACAAGTTGATCTTGGTCTAATCTGTCCATAGGATGTTATTTCAGAACTGTGAAGGCTTTTTTAGATGTTGTTTGGCAAACTCTAATCTGGCCTTCCTGTTTTTGAGGCTCACCAATGGTTTACATCTTGTGGGGAACCCTCTGTATTCACTCTGGTGAAGTCTTCTCTTGATTGTTGACTTTGACACACATACTCTTACCTCCTGGAGAGTGTTCTTGATCTGGCCAACTGTTGTGAAGGGTGTTTTCTTCACCAGGGAAAGAATTCTCCGGTCATCCACCACAGTTGTTTTTCTTGGTCTTCTGGGTCTTTTGGTGTTGCTGAGCTCACTGGTGCGTTCTTTCTTTTTAAGGATGTTCCAAACAGTTGATTTGGCCACACCTAATGTTTTTGCTATCTCTCTGATGGGTTTGTTTTGTTTTTTCAGCCTTATGATGGCTTGCTTCACTGATAGTGATAGCTCTTTGGATCTCATATTGAGAGTTGACAGCAAAAGATTCCAAATACAAATAGCACACTTGAAATGAATTCTGGACCTTTTATCTGCTCCTTGTAAGTGGGATAATGAGGGAATAACACACACCTTGCCATGGAACAGCTGAACAGACAATTGTCCCATTACTTTTGGTCCCTTAAAAAGTGGGAGGCACATATACAAACTGTTGTAATTCCTACACCGTTCACCTGATTTGGATGTGAATTCCCTCAAATTAAAGCTGAAAGTGTGCAGTTAAAATACATCTTGTTTGTTTCATTTCAAATCCATTGTGGTGGTGTATAGAGCCAAAAAGATTACAATTGTGTAGATGTCCCAATGTTTATGGACCTGACTGTATGAGCAGATCCTGCGGTTTATGCACTTCAACGACATTGAACTATGTCGTCCACAGGGTGGCCCTGAATTTGATCAGCTCCACAAAATTCGGCCCCTCGTATACCACTTCAACCAACAGTTCGCAGCCTTGTTTATTCCCCATCAAGTTGTCTGTGTGGACGAGTCCCTGATTACGTTTTCTGGCCATCTTGTTTTCAAGCAGTTTCTCCCCAGCAAGCGTGCCAGATACAGGGTCAAGATGTATAAGCTCTGTGACAGGGCCACAGGCTATACATATAGTTTTATGGTTTACAAGGGTAAAGATAGTCACATGGAGCTGGAAGGATGCCCAGACTAGATAGGGAGCGCTGGCAAGATTGTGTGGCACTTATTTGGAAAGGGGTGCCACTTGTACATGGACAATTATTACACGAGCGTGCCACTTTTTAGTCACTTGTTTGATCATCAAGTTGGCACATGTGGCACTATGCGATCTAATCGCTGGGGCTTCCTCCAACGGCTTGTAGTTTCCTGTTTTAGACAGGGGGAGAGAGCCTGCTTGAAGTGTAATAATTTGCTTGCGATGAAGTGGAGGGACAATCGGAATGTTTTCGTTCTGACCTCCCTTCATACAGATCCAACTGTCCAAATTCCTACGGCCACTGGTGTTTTAGAGAAACCACACTGTGTCCATGAATATGGGAGGGGTGGACCCTAAGGACCAGTTATTTGCGTCATACTCAATTGCCGCTAAGGCCAGACGCTAGTACAAAAAAGTGTCTGTATACTTACTGCAATTGGCTTTGCTGAACGTTTATGTGCTATACAAAGCGTCAGGACGGACTGGATCCTTCCTTAAATTCCAGGAAGAGATTGTCACAGTCCTTCTGTTCCCCAACTTCACAATCTAAATGCAGTGAGCCGGATGCATGAAAGGCACTTCCCAGAAGTCCTCCGTGGTGCCCCAGGCCAAAGAGCACCCCAAAAGAGATGTTGTGTCTGCAGATGATGCGGATACAGGCGTGACACCCACACTTATTGTCCCTCCTGTCCTGACCAGCCTGGTCTTTGCATCAGTGAATGTTTCCAACGCTACCACACACTAGTGGATTATTAGCATAGGGTACAGCATGATACAGTGATAGGGCACACTTACATAGGGTCTCCAAAGATTCCAGGGCATTATGAGAGATCCAAACCTGGAACCATTATCCTTACAGTTTAGTTACAAAGAAAGGTGTACCAAAAAAATAAAATAAATAAAAATATATATTTTTTAAAACAACAAAAAAAAATATATATATATAAAACAAAAAAGCCAAAAACAGTTGTAAGTTTCTTTTTTTCTCTCTCTTGTTTTCTCTCTATTCTCTCTCTGTTGTTAATATTTTGTATGCATACCTGTAATGTTTTGTTACTGTTGTTTATCATGTTTTCTTATTAGCAGGAATGTAATTTTTTATGCCACTTTATTAATCATTTATTGCTTTTCAGGTATGCCATTCAGCTGCAGCACTGATTTACTTATGGTGACAGCAACAGCGTTTGCTCCCACCATACATAAAGCAGTGACTCCAGTGCTGTTGGAGGTGATTTCACCATCACAGTTAAAAAAAGAGCATATATACCGGAGCGTAGGGGCAGTGCGTGGAAATTGGGGTGGATTGCCCCTATGCTCCGGTATATATTTTTAGAATGGCGCTATGGCCATCATTAGAAGTGGGTGGATGAATGGTGGTTTTCTAATGGTGGGCATACCCACCGAATGATTCTTTTTTTTTTTTCATTTAACCCACAGGCAAGAACATTACAACATATGCCCAACAAGGACCAGCGATGTACTAGTATGTTGCTGGTCTTCAGGCTCTCCTGTCCCACTGGGGAACGCGATAATGCAGCCGGTAGTTCCGCCAGCTGACCATAGAGCTGATCGAAGACTAGAATGGTTCCAATCATCTCTATGGCCTAAGAAACTGGAGGCTATGAGGATTTTATGACTGGTTTCGCCGGATATAAACAGCGCCATTGGGAAATTGGGAAAGCATCTTATCACACCGATATTGATGTGGTCAGATGCTTTAAGGGCTGAGGAAAGATCTAGAGTCTAATAGACCCCAATTTAAAAAAAAATAAATATGCGACACTATCTATTTTTATCATAGGGGATATTTAAAATCCCTGTGATAACAATAAAAATTATATAAAAAAGATCAAAGGGACAGTGTAAAAATAAAATAAAAGCAAAATGAATAATTAAAAAAAAATGCCCCCCTGTCCCCCCGTGCACACGCACAAAGGTGAACGCAAGCGTTGGTCTCGTGTCATATGTAAGCAACAATTTCCCCATGCATGTGAGGTATCACCGCGGAGGTCGGATCTTGGGCAGTAATTAGCAGTAGACCTCCTCTGTAAATCTAAAGTGGTAACCTGTAAAGGCTTTTAAAACGTATATCTTTTGTCTATGCTGCACGGGTGTGCGTAATTTTTAAAGCATGTCATTTTTGGGCAGTATAGTGTGTTTTTGTGCATTAAAATTCAAAAAAAGTGTTTTTTTTTCCCAAAAAATTGCGTTTGAAAAATTGCTGCGCAAATACTTTTTTGAAATAAAATTTGCAACACCCACCATTTTAATCTTTAGGGCCTCTGCTTTAAAAAACATATAATGTTTGGGGGTTCAAAGTATTTTTCCATGTAAACAAAAAGTGTTGGGCATAAAATACTAGGACAGTTCAAAATACTAGGACCCTCCAAAAAATTACCCCATTTTGAAAAGTAGACACCCCAAGCTATTTCCTGAGAGCATGTTGAGTCCATGGAATATTTTTTTTTTTTTTGTCACAAGTGATTGAAAAATGACAAAAAAAAATACACAAAGTTGTCACTGAGGTGATATATTGCTCACACATGCCATGGGTATAAGCTGAAAGACTCACTACAAAGCTACTGATGTTTTTAGATCTTTTTTAACATCCAGTGTGCATGGAGCCTTAGAAATCCTGAAGGCGGTGATTGGTTTTCGGGGTCCTGTATGCGGCTAGACTGCCAAAAAGTCTCACATATGTGGTATCCCTGTATTCAGGAGAAGCAGCAGAATGTATTTTGGGGTGTAATTCCACATATACCCATGGCATGTTCGAGCAATATAGAATTTCAGTGACAACTTTGTGTAATTTTTTTTTGTATGTCATTTTAAAATCACTTGTGGAAAAAAATAAAATATTCCATGGACTCAACATGCCTCTCAGAAAATAGCTTGGGGCGTCTACTTTCCAAAATGGAGTAATTTGGGTTTTTTTTTTGCTCTCTGGGAATTTCATGGCCTCTGAAACTGTGATAGGTAGTGTGGGGTGAAAGCATATATTTTGGGGTCCCGTACGCGCATATGCCCCAAGACGTCCCGCAGATGGGGTATCCTCATACTCAAGAGAAGCAGCAGAATGTATTTTGGGGTGTAATTTCACATTTTGATAAAATATTCAACATGCCTCTCAGTTAATTCCTTTGGGTGTCTACTTTCCAAAATGGGGTCATTGGGGGGGGGGGGGTTGTTCTGCCCTTCCATTATAGCACATCAGGAAATGAGATAGGCAGTCATAAAATAAAAGCTGCGTAAATTCCAGAAAATGTACCCTAGTTTGTAGACGCTATAACTTTTGCGCAAACCAATAAATATATGCTAATTTACTTTTTTTTTTACCTGAGACATGTGGCTGAATGCATTTTGGCAAAATATTATGACTAAAATTTAGTTTATTATATTTTTCTAACGACAAAAAGTAGAAAATATAATTTTTTTTCAAAATGTTCATTCTTTTTTCATTTATATCGCAAAAAATAAAAAGTGCAGAGGTGATCAAATACCACCAAGAGAAAGCTCTATATGTGGGGAAAAAAAGGACGAAAATTTTGTTTGGGTACAGCATTGCATGACCACGCAAATACCAGTTAAGGCAGCACAGTGCCAAATTGTAAAAAAGTGCTCTGGTCCTAAAGTGGCAAATGCTTCCGGGGCTGAAGTGGTTAACAAATGTCAAGCATCTGTCGATGCGCCATAGTTGTGGGGAACCTCCCCAGAACCCCTTGGTTTCATTAACGCTTTTATTATTAATACTGCTGTTAGCTCTCGTTTTTCCAGTTTATGTATTGTCTTATTTTTGCCCTTCTTGTGAGCTAATTCCTGTTTCAACCTCAATGCCAGCCCCTGCATGGGCGGAAATCAAACAAAAATTATTGAAAATCCCAAATACTGATTGGCCACCAAAACAGGAATAGAGGGGAACATCTTCCAATGGGTGACAACCAGAAATTCCTTCAATTTAGAGAGATTTCTTCTGGCTTCCTGTTGTGGTTATGGGACAGGGAGTGAAGGAAAATATCCCTGATGGAACACAGATGGAAAAAACCTGACAGGAATTATACCCCTCCCTTAATCTATCCAAAATAAAAAAAAATCTACTTTAACCACTTCAGCCCCTGAAAGATTTCACACTTAAGGACCAGAGCACTTTGCGATTCGGCACTGCGTCGCATTAACTGACAATCGTGCGGTCATGCGACGTTGTACCCAAACAAAATTTGCGTCCTTTTGTTCTCACAAATAGAGCTTTCTTTTGGTGGTATTTGATCCCCTCTGCGTCATTTCTGATCGCCGCTATAAATAAAAAAAGAGCGAAAATTTTGCAAAAAAAAAAAAACAGTTTTTCTTACTTTTTGTTAAAACACAAATCCAAAAAAAAAAAAATGTTTTCCATCGGTTTTGGGCGATTTATATTCTTCCTCATATTTTTGGTTTAAAAAATCGCAATCTGCGTTTATTGATTGGTTTGCGCAAAAGTTGCTGCGTTTACGGGTGATGAGAATTAATTTCTGGGGTTTTTATTTTTTACTAGTAATGGCGGCAATCTGCGATTTTTAGCGATACTGCGATATTGCAGCAGACATGTCAGACCATTTTGACACTTTTTTGGGACCATTGGCATTTATACAGCGATCAGTGCTATAAAAATGCTATGATTACTGTGTAAATGCCATTGGCAGTGAAGGGGTTAACCTGGAGGGGACGCTCTAAGGGTTAACTGTGTTCCCAAAGTGGGGGGGGGGTCATCGCAGATCGAGTCTGACCTACCCGCTCCTTACCATGTGCGCTCACAATGCTAGTTATCGCAGCCGCCGTCCTGTGACAGCGATTTGCGATAACGAACCACTTTGCCGCCATCACGCTGCGGCAGGCGGTCGGCAAGTGGTTAAAATTATACCTTTATTCTCCAAAAATAATTCACATACATCCACTACTGAATGCCCCTGTAATCTATTTTTCATGAAATTGTTTCCTACTGTGGTTTTCTGCCATCTTGTAACATCCTCCGTGAGCTCCCAGTGCACTGCTCTATGCACACTACACATCCCATAGTCCATCTCAGGAGTGAGCAAGAGAGGGTGGCTACATTCCTACATACAGTGGGATCATGGAGAATGAACATAGCCACCCTCTAACAAGAAGTCAGATCACAACAGCAAAACCAAAAGGAATTTGGAGGAGGCTGAGAGCAACAGAAGGGACTTTCTTGAGTTAAAGTGGCTGTAAACCTTTACATATACCCAATGAAATGACTAGCCCAGATGATGCACATGTGAGCAGCGGCAGGTAAAGATGAAAGAGCGGTCATCATGTACTTTCCCTCCTCGTTGGGCGCCAAGCAAGGAGGCACATGAGAGGCCTACACTAGGCACTCTTCTGGCTACACTAGGCACTCTTCTGGCTACACTAGGCACTCTTCTGTCTACACTGGGCACTTTGTACAGGGTCACTGGTATACACTTGGGATACCTTTACTTTGTGTTGTTTCCATCAATGCCCAGGGACAGGGCTGCGGCTGCCATGGGGGAATGCTTGATCTTAAGGTGGGCCTCTGCTTTTGAGATGTACGTACACCGTGTACATTACACTGTTCTCCAGTTAACTCTCGGGTCTCTGTGACAATGAACATCTTCATAGTATCTTGCAATTAGGAGGGATATGCTGAGCCCTTTCCACATCCAAATGTCCAGCTTTTTCTACTACTATTCTCAGTAGCGGAGTGGGCCCTGCCGAGCACTCTGCTCGGGCTCCACATACCTAACTCTTAACCACTTCCTTACTGGGCACGTAAACCCCCCTCCTGCCCGGACCAATTTTCAGTTTTCAGCGATGTCGCTCTTTGAATGACAATTGCGCGGTCGTGCGACGTTGTACCCAAACAAAATTGGCATCCTTTTTTCCCCACAAATAGAGCTTTCTTTTGGTGGTATTTGATCCCCTCTGCGTCATTTCTGATCGCCGCTATAAACAAAAAAAGAGCGACGATTTTGAAAAAAAAACAATATTTTTTACTTTTTTCTATAATAAATATCCAAAAATAAAAAATAAAAAAACAAATGTATTCATCAGTTTTGGCCGATATATATTCTTCTACATATTTTTGGTAAAAAAAAATCGCAATCGGCGTTTATTGATTGGGTTGCGCAAAAGTTATAGCGCCTACAAACTATGGGCATTGATTTATGGCGTTTTTATTATTATTTTTTTTTTTACTGGTAATGGCGGC
Source organism: Glandirana rugosa (assembly GCA_018402905.1). Classification (NCBI taxonomy): domain Eukaryota; kingdom Metazoa; phylum Chordata; class Amphibia; order Anura; family Ranidae; genus Glandirana; species Glandirana rugosa. The sequence continues at coordinate 99,672 of BLSH010158241.1, read as the reverse complement.
GATCTGCGATTTTTATCAGTACTGCGATATCGGGGTGGACATGTCGGACGTTTTTGACACTTTTTTGGGACCAATGACATTTATACAGCGATCAGAAATTTAAATGTCCACTGAACTACTGTATAAATGTCATTGGCAGGGAAGGGGTTAATCTGCAGGGGGCAGTGAAGGGGTTAACTATGTTCCCTGGGTGTGTTCTAACTGTGGGGGGGGGGCGGGGTTGACAGGGGCATGACAGATCTAACTGATCCCAGTGACAGGGATCAGTAGATCTGGCATGCCCCCCCTCACAGAACGGGGAACCGCCGTGTTTACTTCGGCGGTTCCCCGTTCCACCTCTCTGTAAGAAGATCGCGGGTCTCCAGCGGACATCGGGTCCGCCCGACCTGCGGGCACGCTCCCGCAGCGTGCGGCGGCACATGCGCGCGCCACTCACGCCCGCGGGAGCGCACCCAGCACAAGCCAAATGGGAGGACGTCTATTGATTTTAGAGCTGCGCTGTAGCCGTCATTCGGCTATGGCGCGGATAGGAGGAGGTTAAAGTGGTTGTTAAGCCACCTCTATAAAAAGCTCCCATCACCTCTGTAATATAACAATGAGTTCCCCTGTGTCTGTGTTATATATATAAATACAGATTGCACTATTCAAATGTGTGACAAAACTCTACCAAAAGTGCTAGAAGTCGAAAAAATATTAACAGTATGAAAATATTATCCACATTTATGTATAAATGAATATAAGTCTATGTAGACCGTGATATTAAGGTGCCAATAAAGTTCATAAAATAGTGCAAAAAGGCAAAATATGCACAAAAAAGTATGTGCAAAAAACTTTCAATCAAGTCCAAGTTCCAATATGGTTGATAGTAGGTATCAAGGGTAACAGAGATCCTTTCATCAGTTTGAAAAGGGAAAGGAAGGACTGTGATGACACCTGCAACACTGATTCTGAGAACTCTTACCGGAGCTACGTGACCACCTATCTCTAGGACGGTCAAATTAGCAGGCAGATAGCCTCTGTGGGCATATTCCTCGGTCTAGGTGATCGTTCATCCAGCCCCGAATGTAAACAGTAATCATAAGAGACCTCTTCTTACAGCAAGCTCATCCGCAGTTGGTGATGTCCGCACTCTAAGGCCCCTTTCACACTGAGGCGTTGGAAAAAATGCGTGCAAAACATCAAGTGTTATTACCGTGTTTTGCCCGCGCTTTTATCGTGTTAGCGCTATAATTAACGCTAACGCACAGACGAAGAGTTTTTCACACGCTTTTGAAGCGCTAGCATTAACTGAATAGCACAACCCCCTAAATCACATCCTGTTTACTTCCTGGTATTTTGAACTTTCCACAAAATCGTGCTTGCAGGACTTTTTTAAATATGACGCCAGCGCGACGCCCCAATGTGAATAGGTACATTGGAATTAATGGGCAAAAACGCTAGGAAGGCACCTCAGTGTGAAAGTAGCCTAACTGTAAAAAAAGTGTCCGCCAGCGACCCATGATCGTCTGTAAGGCCCCTTTCACACTGAGGCGTTATTACCGCATTTTTGCCACGTTTTTGCTGCATTTTTTCCGCATTATCGCTATAATTAGCGCTAACGCCCAGGCGTTTTTCAAGGGCTTTTGAAGTGCTAGCATTAAATAAATAGCACATCCCCCTATGTTACATCCTGTTTACTCCCTGGTATTTTGACCGTTCCACAACCTCTGGGCATTTTGCTGGCACTTTTAACGCGCTTTTAAATCGCGTTACATTAATTTCAATGTATATGGGCATTTTTAATGCGCTATTTCTAGTGCTCAGAATAAGCACAAAAAATCATGCTTGCAGGACTTTTTTAAACGTGGCGCCAGTGCGGCATTGGAATTAATGGGCAGCATTTTAGAAGTGTTTTGGAAGTGCTATTTTTAGCGCAAAAACGCTAGGAAAGCGTCTCAGCGTGAAAGGGGTCTAAAACTTGGTGTCTTCTCCCATTACGGACGTACATTGCTGTGTCTCGGTCTGTAGCTCACCTCCAGCTTTGCCTGTTTGCTCCATGGACACACTTTAATGGCATCCCAGTCTTAGTCCGTAGAGTTCAATATGGAGTTGGCCCACCCTTTGCATCTATAACAGCTTCATCTCTTCTGGGAAGGCTGTCATGTGTAAAGGCAAGCGTCCCAATACTTATGACAATATAGTGTATCTGTGTTTAGTGTCATTTTAAGTCTGATGCCTTTCCAAGGCAAACATTTTCATTCAGGCACTCTAAACGTGTCCGAGATCATAAAATTTTTGGTTGCCAAAACCTTATAATTTTTACTTGGCCTAACCCGTCATTTACCTTGTCGGCTCTTTTTTGAAGGTGTACATTTGCTATTATGTAAAAGTTTTTTTGGACTCTTTAGAGCCTGGCTGGATTGTACATTACACAAAGGGGTGTAAAATTCTAATCACGCGGACGAACAATGAAATGCGTACTCAATGGTGCCATTTTCTCCACTCTCCGGCTAAGTAAATTCACAGCTCCATTGTATCCCTAACCTCGAACATGCATTCAATCGCGACGTTTTCTCCGCACTCCGGCTAAGCGAATTAACAGTTCCATTTTATTCCTAACCTCGAACTTCCCTTTATGAAGAGCGTCAGCGGGAAAGGCGAGAGCGATCAGTAACAATGAGGAGGAGGCTCAAGGATTTTTCTCGGCCTGCTATCAGCGCAGTGCCAGGAAGGAGTGAGGCGTGACTAACGGCGGGATCACAGAGCGGGGAATGACCACCCCTCGTATCTTTCAAAGGTCATTCAGCTGTGTAATGGCATTTCTTCTTTTTTTATCTAAAAATATATATATCTTGATTTTTTTAGAAAGGAGAAAAAGTAAAATCTAAAATGGACGATGGCAATTTTAGATCATTTTCATGCTCCCTGAATTCCTAAATTATAACTAAAGTAAGCAAATGCGTTAAAGTAGATGTGGTCCCCAATTGCTAAAATCCATTTCCCACATAGGACCAGAGTACTTTTTGCTATTCGGCACTGCATCGCTTTAACTGACAATTGCGCGGTTGTGCGGCGTTGTACCCAAACTAAATTGCCATCCTTTTTTTTCCCCACAAATAGAGCTTTCTTTTGTTGGTATTTGATCACCTCTGCATCATTTCTGATCACCGCTATAAACAAAAGAAGAGCGACAATTTTGAAAAAAAAAACAATATTTTTTACTTTTTGCTATAATAAATGTCCAAAAAAAAATCAGTTCTGGCCGATATATATATTTCTACATATTTGTGGTGAAAAAAATCGCAATCAGCGTTTATTTATTGGTTTGTTCAAACGTTGCCACGTTTACAAACCATGAGAATCAATAGCTTTTTTACAATTTTTTTTTTTTACTAGTAATGGCGGCGATCTGTGATTGTTTTCGGGACTGTGATATTGCGGCGGGCATTTCGGCAATTTTTGACACTTTTTTGGGACCACTGACATTTATACAGCGATCAGAAGTTTAAATATCCACTGATTACTGTATAAATGTCATTGGCAGTGAAGGGTTTAACCTGCAGGGGGCAATGAAAGGGTTAACTGTGTTCCCTAGGCGTGTTCTAACTGTGTGGGGGCTGGGCTGCTAGGGGCATAAGAGATCTAACTGATCCCTAACACAGGGATCAGTAGATCTCTGTCGTGCCCCTGACAGAGCGGGGAACCGCCATGTTTACATCGGCGGTTTCCAGCTTTTCTTCTCTTAGGGAACTTTCACACTGGGGGCAGTGGGGCGTTAGCGGTAAATCCCCGCTGGTCACAAAAGTCCAGGGGCCCCCAGGGTCCCAGGTCCACTTCCTCCCCTGGCACCGTGGCTCAAGGAAGGAAATCCACCTTCCTCCCCTCCCTCTAGGCGATCTTCTGGGACACGTCACGGGTCCCTGAAGATACGCCGGCCATTCACAAGGCGCAGCGCGACTAGGGTTGCCACATCATCCCTTTAATCCAGGACAAATATGAATTACACAGGTTCTGTGGCTGATTAAGGTGGCAATTAAACTCACCTGATGCCTTATCCGCATTTAATTAGCTTCAGATCCTGTGTAATTCATATGTGTCCTGGATTAAAGGGATGATGTGGCAACTCTAAGCGCGACTCGCCCATGCGCAGTGCAGGACCAGCTTTGAAGCCAAAGTTAGGATGCTGGTGACGCCGAGGGGAGGGGGCGAGAAGAGCAAGCCCTCGGGCGACCACATCGCTGAAGCGAGGGACAGGTGAGTGGCCGATTGTTAAGACAGCAGCTACACTTTTTGTAGCTGCTGACTTTTACATGGATGGAACTCCGCTTTAATTTTGATGATTATGGCTTACAGCTGGTGAAACCCCAAAATTCAGTATCTCAGAAAATTAGAATATTACATAAGACCAATAAGAAAAAAGGATTTTTAATCTAGAAATGTTGGCTTACTGAAAAGTATATCCATGCACAGTATAGTATGCACTCAATACTTGGTCGGGGCTCCTTTTGCATGAATTACTGCATCAATGCGGCGTGGCATGGAGGCGATCAGCCTGTGGCACTGCTGAGGTGTTATGGAAGCCCAGGTGTCTGATAAGGGCCTTCAGCCATCTACATTGTTCTGGTGTCTCTCATCTTCCTCTTGACAATATCCAAGATTCTCTATGGGATTTAGGTCAGGTGAGTTTGCTGGCCAATCAAACACACTGATACCATGATCATTAAACCAGGTATTGGTACTTTTGGCAGTGTGGGCGGTGCCAAGTCCTGCTGGAAAATGAAATCTGCATCTCCATTTAGCCGGTCAGCAGAGGGAAGCATGAAGTGCTCTATAATTTCCTGGTAGAGGGCTGCGCTGACTTTGGACTTGATAAAACACAGTGGACCAACACCAGCAGATGACATGGCTCCCCCACATTATCACTGACTGGAAACTTCACACTGGACCTCATGCAACTTGGATTCTGCGCCTCTCCACTCTTCCTCCAGATTCTGGGACCTTGATTTCCAAATGAAATGCAACATTTTCCACAGTGATGATTTGGAGAGCCATGTTATCTGCTGATGTCCAATTTTCTGATACTGAATTTTTGGTTTTCTCTAGCTGTAAGCCAAAATCATCAAAATTAAAAGAAAGAAATGCTTGAAATAAATCACTCTGTGTGTAATGAATCTATAGAATGTATGGCTTTCACTTTTTGAATTGAAATACTGAAATAAATTAACTTTTTGATGATATTCGACTTTTACAAGATGCACCTGTATAGCAGTCTTGTGACTTCTGCCATTGGCTGGTTAAAGCTTGTAGGATGAGTTTTCATTCTCCTCTGACTGTCCTATGAGGCTGCAGGACCCCTGACCCTCTCTCTGGACAGTGCTGATTGGCCCTGTGCTGATCACATGCACCCTCCCAAGTAAAAAAATCTCTAGCAATACGCACCAAACTGAGCATGTGCAGAGTGACTCCAAAAGCTCTGTACTATCAGGAGATGGTTTGGGGACAGTGCAAGAAGAAGACAGGATCAAACTGTCTTTTTACACAATGCAGAGGATTAACCCCTTAGGTTCCACAGTGAGTGTAACAAGCATACTTTATGGCATTTACAGACCGCTTTTACTGTTGTGGGTTTGGTAACACTTTGAATTTTATGTGAGATTTTAGTGATTGGGTTTACAGCTAATTTAAATACTTGAACCAAATTCGGGACAAGGATGCAGTGTCTTCGACTTTGTCTCTGTCTTTTTTTTTTCCAAAAAGGTGAAGCAGCGTTTTTGTTCCTGACACAATATTGTAAGAATCACTCATGCACAAAATTGATTTCTCTGTGTTGATGATCATTTATATTTGAGTAATATTTAATAGTGGCAGATAATGATGTCTGGATTACACTCAGAGATATAAGAGAAGGGAAAGCTATTTAACAGAACAAGAAAAGTAAGACGTTTCAGGAGCAATTAATCAATCCTGACATGAAATGGAGATAATTTGTGCAGAGAAGGGAACAACTTCACCGCCTTGTTTTACCTGCGGGATAAATTAGGAGAAAAGTAACTATGATTTGTCATGTTAGGTGGTAATTTATTAAATGGGAAAACTGATTGTTATTTAATGGCGGGTTTGCACAGAAGAGAATGTGATCCGTTTTACAAGTTGGTATTTTACTTTGTTACTGGAGGAAGTGCGGCCGCGGTCACACAGCTATGGAAGCAGCTGATATACTGAGAGGTGAGCTAAATTACCTGCCAAGTGCCAACATATCTGTAGCACGGGCATGTACCCTGCTAGCCTTGCATTCATGCAACGTCTCTCCCTTCTTACAGTCATGGCACCCTTTGAAAGTGCAAAGTCATGTGGCACCCCAGTCTAAAATGCAGTCCCTCTGTCAAATCAGAGTCCTCAGTCCCCTTCCTTTCCATTTACATCAGAGTCCTCAGTCCCCTTCCTTTCCATTCACATCAGAGTCCTCAGTCCCCTTCCTTTCCATTCACATCAGAGTCCTCAGTCCCGTTCCTTTCCATTCACATCAGAGTCCTCAGTCCCCATCCCCTCCATTCACATCAGAGTCCTCAGTCCCCATCCCTTCCATTCACATCAGAGTCCTCAGTCCCCATCCCTTCCATTTACATCAGAGTCCTCAGTCCCCATCCCTTCCATTCACATCAGAGTCCTCAGTCCCGTTCCTTTCCATTCACATCAGAGTCCTCAGTCCCCATCCCCTCCATTTACATCAGAGTCCTCAGTCCCCACCCCTTCCATCCACATCAGAGTCCTCAGTCCCCATCCCCTCCATTCACATCAGAGTCCTCAGTCCCCACCCCTTCCATCCACATCAGAGTCCTCAGTCCCCATCCCTTCCATCCACATCAGAGTCCTCAGTCCCCATCCCCTCCATCCACATCAGAGTCCTCAGTCCCCATCCGTTCCATTCACATTAGAGTCCTCAGTCCCCATCCCCTCCATTCACATCAGTGTCCTCAGTCCCCATCCCTTCCATCCACATCAGAGTCCTCAGTCCCCATCCCTTCCATTCACATCAGAGTCCTCAGTGCCCATCCCTTCCATTCACATCAGAATCCTCAGTCCCCATCTCCTCCATTCACATCAGAGTCTTCAGTCCCCATCCCTTCCATTCACATTAGAGTCCTCAGTCCCTATCCCTTCCATTCACATCAGAGTCCTCAGTCCTCATCCCCTCCATTCACATCAGAGTCCTCAGCCCCCATCCCTTCCATTCACATCAGAGTCCCCAGTCCTCATCCCATCCATTCACATCAGAGTCCTCAGTCCCCATGCCTTCCATCCACATCAGAATCCTCAGTCCCCATTTCCTCCATTCACATCAGAGTCCTCAGTCCCCATCCCCCCCATTCACATCAGAGTCTTCAGTTCTACACCCCCCCCCCTTTTACATCAGAGTAGTCAGTTCTACCCCTTTCACATCAGAGTTCTCAGTCCCCATAACTTCTATTCACTTCAGAGTCTTTCGTTCCACATCCCCTGCATTCACATCAGAATCTTCAGTCTCCATCCCCTTCATTCACATCAGAGCCTTCAGTCCCCATCACCTTCATTCACATCAGAGTCTTCACTTCACATTTCCTCCATTCACATCAGAGACTTCAGTCCCCATCCCCTCTATTCACATCCGAGTCCCCAGTCCTCAGTCCCCACTTTCACAAAGAGTCCTTAGTTTCTCTCCTTTTCACATCAGATTACCCAGTCTTCCCATTTTGTCACTTCAGAGTTCTCAGTCAGGTAGGAGGGATGGGCAACTGCAGGGGCAAATTCTAAATTTAAATTCTTTGAGTTGGGCTTTAATGGACATTTATTTGTGCCCATAGTTGGACTTTATTAGATGTATTTAAGACCAAAGCAAAATGTTATATATTGCAGATTTCTATTCCTTAGATGTGGTGGCTGCATTAGGTTTCCTCTTTTAACCACTTCAATACCAGGCAATTTCACCCCCTTCCCGTCCAGGCCAATTTTCAGCTTTCAGTGCAGTCTACTTTCTCCACTGTTTTGGCGCTCGTCCGCAGTGGCACTGCAGTTGGAGAGAAAGTCAAGATGAGCATAGTTCCTCTATGGGTTCCTGGGTCACTTGGAAGGCTCTTCGATTGGATGCTTCTGCTCCCAGTGACTCTAGCAGCCATCTTGGGTCAGGTAGAGCCTATTTAAGGCCCCAGCTCCCAGGCTTGGCATGCTTTTTGCGAGTGGGTAGAGTAGGGACAGGTACCCCGTTTGTTAGGGACAGGACTAGCGTCAGGGAAAGGTTCTTGGCTTTGAGGGAAAGGGTAGGGTTTGTAACTTCTCTAGACATCTTCCCTCTGTGGGCACAAGATGGCCAGGCCGCATTCTGCCCCCTTCTAACAGGCCTTGTCAGTTAGGCTGAAACCTGCTCTCTACATGCTGTCGTGATCTGTAAGTGTTCCCTGTTGGGCTGTCTGCCCACTGGGTGTATTGTTAACTGTCTTTGCATTATTTCAATACAAGTTCTTTATATCACCCTTGGACTGTGTGTTATTGCTGCTACACCAAGCTGCACCCCACCTACACGCACACATTTCACTTGTTAGGCACACATTTAACCCCTTGATTGCCCCTTGATGTTAACCCCTTCCCAGCCACTGTCATTAATACAGTATTATATCTGATCACTGTATTAATGTCACTATTAACCACTTGCTGCCCGCCCTATAGCAGATATACTGTTACAGGGTGGCCACTGTGCACAGGATTATGTGCGCCGCCACTGGCTCACTCTCACTGTGATTATACACAGAGGGAGCCGATCAGCGGATATCATAGACTCTATGTCTGACCATTCGGTACACAGGCAGAACAGCAGTCTGTTTATGTAAACAAGGCAGTTTGCCATTCTGTCAGTAGGGAAGGAATGGTTCCTGTGTTCCTGCAAAGCAGGAACATGAATCCATGCCTCCACCTAGTAAAAGCACCTCCCCCACTGTACAAACTGGCTAGGCACACAGTTAAGCCTTTGATCGCCCCTGATGTTAACCCCTTCCCAGCCAGTGTCATTAGTACAGTGACAGTGCATATTTTTAGCACTGATCACTGTATTAGTGTCACTTTTTCACACAAAAGTGTCAGTTACACACGATGTGATTGTTGTACAACCACACATCCAACTTTTCCCAAAATCGTCTGTCCGTGATTTTCTTTAGCATACTGATGGTAGTCAAATTATCATTTGACAAAGCCGAACGTAGTGATGTGTTACCAGCGTATAAAGAGGAAGTTCAGGTGAATGTGATTTGTGAATTAGGAACGCAGGTTACACAACCGAACACTTCCTGGATTCCGAGCATGCGTGTTTGTACTTACAACTTTTGTTTGTCCAACTTCTGTACACACAGGCCGAAAACCGGACAATGCCTTGTCGGCAGACAAAAGTTTTCTAGTCTGCTCATACAAATTCTGTGGGACGGTAATTCAAAATCGGCTCTCGAATGGAGCGTACTAACGGTTATTGTACGTCAGGCTGTTATACGACATTTTTCGGCCGATAATTGTACCGTGTATAGGGGCCATTAGTGTCCGATTTGTCTGCCACAATATGGCAGTCCTGCTATAAGTCACTGATTGCCGCCATTACTAGTAAAAATAAATAAATATTCCACAAAAATATCCCATAGTTTGCAGACGCTATAATTTTTGCGCAAACCAATCAATATACGCTTATTGGGATTTTTTTTTTTTACCAAAAATATGTAGTAGAATGCATATTGGCCTAAATTGATGAAGAAATTTGATTTATTACATTTTTTATTGGATATGTTATATAGCAGAAAGTAAAAAATATTGTTTTTTTTTTCAAAAATCGTTAGTCTTTTATAGCACAAAAAATAAAAAACCCAGTGGTGATCAAATACCACCAAAAGAAAAAAATGATATAAATTTCATTTGGGTACAGTGTTGCATGACTGCGCCATTGCCAGTTAAAGTAGCGCAGTGCTAAGAAGCAATAAATGCCCTGGTCATGAAGGGAGTAAAACGTTCCTGAGGTCAAGTGATTGATTAACCATTCCTAGGTTTTATTTTTGACCGGAGTTCTGCTTTAACCACTTGCCGACCGCCAACCGCAGGTTGACGGCGACAAAGTGGTGCGATATCGCAAATTGCCGTCATCTGACGGTGGCTGCGAGATCGCGCACTGTGAGCGCGCGCCACCGGAGGCGCTCCCGCGTGCTCACTGTGTTCGGGGAGGGCCAGGGAGCGGGTGCGGCGGCTTCGATTGCCACCGGCTACCCGCAATGCCCCCCCCCGGAGTGAAAGAACGGAGTTCCGTGTAAGTAAACGCAGACCTCCGTTCTGTGAAGGGGGAAGGGCTATGATCACAGCCTTCCTCTACACGGAAGCTGTGATCGCATCCCTTCCCCAGCTAGGGCATCCCCCATACAGTTAGAACACGCCCAGGGAACATAGTTAACCCTTAGAGCGTCCCCTGCAGGTTAACCCCTTCACTGCCAATGGCATTTACACAGTAATCAGTGCATTTTTATAGCACTGATCGCTGTATAAATGCCAATGGTCCCAAAAAAGTGTCAAAATGTTCCGACATGTCTGCCCCAATATCGCAGTACTGCTAAAAATCGCAGATCGCCGCCATTACTAATAAAAAATAAAAAAAAATAAAATCCCCAAAAATGAATTCTCATCATCCGTAAACGTGGCCACTTTTGCGCAAACCAATCAATAAACGCTGATTGCGATTTTTTTTTATTGCAAATATGAGGAAGAATATAAATCGGCCAAAAACGGTGAAAAAAAAATGTTTTTTTGTATTTTTTTTGGGATTTGTATTTTAGCAAAAAGTAAGAAATTTGTTTTTTTTTTGCAAAATTGTCGCTCTTCTTTTGTTTATAGCGGCGATCAGAAATGACACAGCGATGATCAAATACCACCAAAAGAAAGCTCTATTTGCGGGAAAAAAAGGACGCAAATTTCGTTTGGGTACAACGCCGCACGACCGTGCAATTGTCAGTTAAAGCGACGCAGTGCCGAATCGCAAATAGGGCTCCGGTCCTAAAGTGGGAAATCCTTCCGGGGCTGAAGTGGTTAATAACATAACAAACCTTTAACTGAGACACTGCTTGTTTATCCAGCATTCCGTAATGATCCTTATAACACGGCACAATTACAGGCAGCAGAAGGGAAAAAAAATAATTTTCTTTGTGTGAATTTTAAGTACATCCCATCTGTGAGAGACGTATAGCGTTCAATATATTGCTTTATTTCTGTGTTGTTATTTTTTTTTATACAAATCGTCATTCCACAGTTGTCTACTGGCTCCTGCCAGCGTGGCTCTCGCGATTGTTTAGGAAAATGAGCACCTCTATTTGTTATGGAACAAATGCTGCGCATAGAAATTGATGTTCAACACAAAACAGACCTTTTTTTTTTTCCTCCGACAGCCTCAGCGCAGGGAGAATGGATTAGCCTTGTAAATACACTCACTCTTATGAGTCATAAAAATTCAGTTCATTTCTGCCCAATAAATGTCTTATTATTGCTATAGTTGTACCGGCGCAGACGAAAAGCAATATTCCAAAAGCGGCTTTGTGGAGGGGATAGATGCCATTTTCCACGGATTACACTGGAGCTGGCGCTTTTAATGACATTTTCTACGGGCAAAATGCACAGGCTGGCGCATCCGCTTGTCTTGCATGCGGTATACGGAAAATGACAAAATGATAGCGGGAGACGGGAGCGTGGAGGGGCTGACACATAAGCCTGCTTTGCAATTTAGATATCATTCCTCTGTGAGCCATCAAGGAGACACGGAACGCTTTCTGTGATTGCGCTTTGTGGCGTTGTAACCCGGATCTGTGTACAGTAATTCATCCAATGTCACTTTATATCGCATCGGATACTTTGCAAATATTCTTCTGCACTGCTTAGCGTTCTGGTAATAGAAGGGGCGGGGCTTTATCTGAAATGGGTGGGACTAAACACTGACTTTAGAATTAGTATATAATAGACTTGTGCGCCACTTGACAGCAATACTAAACATAAAAACCACCGATATATACCAGTAATCCAACATTAAATACAACTTTGCTGCCTCCCAAAAAGTGCAAAAAAAACTTGAAAATAACGATATATAATGTAGGGGGCACTAGTGAATACCAATATTAAACCAAAAACAAGTGATGACTAATACATGTGCCAAATAAATATAATATACATAATGTGACAGCTAAAGGTAAAGACGCCGGGTTCCGTGCAGGGTGGCAGGTACATTTGCCCTAGGTTTAAGCTGTATGCAGACTTATACCACTAAGGGGAGTCTTGCAGGTGTAGAGGTAATAAGCACAGCTGAAGTGAGCTGGCTCATTAACGCCTCTACAAGAACTCCCAGCAGGGATAGGTGAGTGCTCCACCCTGGGACCAGGTTCTGTGTCATGTCAACAGACTGGGGAGTGTAGCTTGTCTAGTAATAAGCCTGTGTGGCTAACTGTCTTCAGTGAGAGATAGGAGCTGGGTAGGCTGTACCCAGCTGACAGACAGGGAAACCTATTATTATTATTTTGTTGTTTGTTTTTGTTTGGCTGTTTTTTCATTTTATAACTAGTGAGAATAAGCTACCTTTTTGTTTTCATTTGAAACTGCTGTCTCGCTGTACCTAAATTGTGTAGTGAACCCTTCCAGGGGGTCAAACACACCCGCTGCCAAGCTAACCCCCTTACAGTGGTGGAGGAAGCCAGGGGCAGTTTTTTTTTGTGAAAGGCTAGCATGGAAGAGATACTGAGACAGCTTGCTGTAGCGAATGCTAACCAACAACAAACAAATGCTAACCAGCAACAAATGAATGCTAGTCTACAACAAGCAAACGCTAATCAGCAGCGAGCTCTCCAGCAAAGTTTGGAAGCACAGCAGCGAGCCCAGCAACAATCTGAGGCTTGTTTAATTGAGTTGTTGCAGAAGCAAGAGCAGAGACTTCAACAGCAAATGGATGCCATAACACAACAGCATCGACAGACCAGTGAGGCGAGTGGTTCCAGTAATACATCCTAATTTTGTGTGAGCCGTTTATTGCCAAAAATGACTGGGGAGGATGATCCTGAAGTGTTTCTGACCACATTTGAAAGGACTGCAAAAAGAGAAAAGTGGCCTAAGGAGCAGTGGGCTGGATTGGTGGCTCCGCTATTGGCTGGTGAATCGCAGAAATCATATTATGACTTAGAGCCGGACCAAGCAAAAGACTATGTTGTGCTAAAAACAGAAATATTGGCACAGCTGGGTGTCACCCTGGCTGTCCGAGCTCAGCATGTGCATAACTGGACTTTCCAGTTTGAAAGTCCAACTTGGGTAAACCATGGAAACCCGGACACGGCCGACAAGCTTGTGGATCTGGTAGAGAGGTACTTGCCTACAGAGAACCTGACCACCTCTCCCAGGGACTCACGGACTTTCCACCCTAAGACCAGACCATCCCCAGCGGCGGGTAAGATGACTTCAAGGGGTAAGGGTGGAGAGAGTGATAGGGCGGTAAGTTTTCCTAATGTATGGCGACGGCAGTCAAAGTCACAGGAAGCAGCGAAAAAGTTTATTGGTTATCATTGCCGGCAAGATGGACATATTGCAGCCAATTGCCCAGTTGGGGATGAGCCTATGGAACGTGACTATCTAAGAAACAGACATCAGTCGCTGTTTGCGACAGTTGCATGCACTGCCACTCGGGGAACTGAAAAACATTTATGCAAAATGTGTATTAATGATAAAAGTGTTGTTGTGTTGCTAGATTCAGGTAGTCTGGTAACATTGATCAAAGCTGAATTAGTTACTACAGATGTCTCTAGGAATAACAAGGTGGCTGTTATTTGTGTACATGGGGACACCAGAGAGTATCCTGTGGCTAAAGTGGTTTTTGAGACCCCCAAACGTAACATAACTCATCAGGTGGGCTTGGTGCCTCACTTACTACATGATGCCATTGTGGGGAAGGATTTTCCAAAATTCTGGGATGGTCCTGAACCCCCCACAGAGGCCCCTAGAGGCCAGGAAGAGGAATCCCAAGTATCCTCTGAGAATGGTGAGACTCAGGAAACTGGGGAGGAACCAACATCTTCAGACAACAACATGCCGTCTGTAGAGTTCTCTGATTTAGAGGTTCACAGGGAAAATTTTGCCACAGAACAGGTAAAAGACCCCACCCTGATAAAGGCACAGGAAAATGTGGTAAAGATAGATGCTGAACTAGTGAACCCAGATCAGTCCTGCAGTTACCCATACTTTATGGTGGAAAGGGATCTGTTGTATCGGGTTGCCCAAAAGGCGGATGAAACCATTGAGCAACTTATGGTACCCAAACCCTATAGGAAGTTGGTATTGGATTTTGGGAGGTCATTTGGGGGTGGAGAAAACCAAAGAGAGAGTATTGCAAAGGTTCTATTGGCCTGGGGTCATGAAGGAAATAGAAAATTATTGTTCCTCCTGCCCTGCGTGTCAGAAGTCGGCACCTTTGTCGCATTTCCTTAACCCACTGGTACCTCTCCCCATCATTGAGGTTCCCTTTGAGAGGATCGCAATGGATTTGGTTGGTCCGATACTGAAGTCTGCTAGGGGGCATCAGTACATTTTGGTCATAATGGACTATGCCACCCGCTATCCTGAAGCGATCCCTCTTAGAAATACCTCCACCAAGACGATAGCCAAAGAGCTATTTCTGGTCTTCAGCCGTGTGGGTATTTGTAAGGAATTGCTTACAGATCAGGGTACCCCATTTATATCCAGGGTAATGAAAGAGCTGTGCAGGTTGTTCAAAGTGACACAATTACGTACATCCGTGTATCACCCTCAAACAGATGGGTTGGTGGAAAGGTTCAACAAGACCCTAAAACAAATGGTAAAAAAGGTGGTGGATCGAGATGGAAAGGAGAGGGACTGTTTAATACCCTACTTGATGTTTGCTATTCGGGAAGTACCACAATCCTCTACCGGGTTCTCACCCTTCGAGTTACTCTATGGGAGACACCCAAGAGGGCTGTTGGATATCGCCAAGGAAACTTGGGAAAGTGAGAGTTCTCCCCACCGGAGTGTGATTGAGCATGTTGCTCTAATGCAGTGGTTCTCAACTCCGGTCCTCGTGACCCACCAACAGGCCAGATTTTAAGTATTACCTTGGGGAGATGCAGACTAGAATACTGTAATCACTGAGCAGCAAATTATATCACCTGTGATGTCTTTCAGTTATCCTGCAAACCTGGCCTGTTGGGGGGTCCCGAGGACCGGAGTTGAGAACCACTGCTCTAATGCAAGATAGAATGGCACAAGTAATGCCAATCGTCAAGGAACACTTGGCCCAAGCGCAGTTAGCACAGCAAAGGGTGTATAACCGCAAGGCCAAGACCCGTACTTTTTCACCGGGGGATAGGGTGTTGATACTAATCCCTACGGTCGAAAGCAAATTCTTGGCCAAATGGCAGGGCCCTTATGAGATAACTGAACAAGTGAGTGAAGTGAACTACAGGGTCAGACAACCAGGACGGAAAAAGCCAGAACAGATATACCACATCTGTTGAAAGCCTGGAGGCATAGGGAATCCCTAGTCGCAGAAACCTTGGTGTCGCAGACCCAGTCTGATTGCTTAATTCCTGAGGCGGGAATAGCAATCACCTTATCAAAACCCCAAAAAACAGGAGGTGAAAGAGTTTGTGCTCCGCAACAGAGAGGTGTTCTCTGAGCTGCCGGGGCAAACATCTGGGGTAGTGCACAACATTATCACCCCGCCAGGTGAAAGGGTTCGACAGGAGGCAATATGAAAGGAAGTTCAACGAATGCTTGAATTAGGTGTGATAGAAGAGTCCCAGAGTGACTGGTCCAGCCCGATAGTTTTAGTGCCCAAACCCGATGGGAGCTGGCAATTTTGTAACGATTTCCGGCAGTTGAATAAAGTTACAAAATTTGACACCTACCCCATGCCACGCATAGATGAACTGATCGACCGGCTGGGAACAGCCCGATACAAGACGACCCTTGATCTCACGAAGGGGTATTGGCAAATTCCCCTAGCTGAGTCAGCGAAGGAGAAAACGACATTTGTAACACCAGAGGGGGCATTCCAATATAAAAGAATGCCGTTTGGGTTACAGAATGCACCAGCCATGTTCCAGCGGAAAATGGACAAAATTCTGAGGCCCCATCAGAAGTATGCTGCAGCCTACTTGGGCGATGTGATTATCCACAGTACGGATTGGGCCTCACATCTGCCAAAAGTGCAAGCTGTACTAGACTCCATAAGGGAAGCTGGGTTCACGGCTAATCCAAAAATGTGTACCATTGGACAGGAAGAGGCCAAATATTTGGGGTACACTATTGGGAGGGGAGTGATAAAACCCCAAATCAATAAAGTGGAAGCCATAAATAGCTGGCCGCGCCCCAACAACAAGAAGCAGGTTTGAGCGTTCCTCGGAATTGCTGGATACTATCGGCAATTCATTCCTCACTTTGCTTCGCAGGCCGCGCCCCTAACCAACCTGACAAAAGGAAGAGAGTCTTCCATGGTGAAATGGACCCCGAAGGCTGAAGCAGCCTTCCAGGCTTTAAAAAAAGCCTTATGTAGCCAACCAGTTCTGTACTCCCCTGACTTCACTAAGGACTTTGTGGTACAGACTGATGCGTCAGATGTAGGTTTAGGAGCAGTGTTGTCCCAGGTCTGGAATGGAGAAGAGCACCCAGTCATTTGACAGTTTGTTGTGGAGGAACTCCAGTGCCCTGCACAAAGCCCTGGCCTCAACTCCTCTGAACACCTTTGGGATGAATTAGAGTGCTGATTGCATGCAAAGTGTTCTCATAACCTTGCAAATCTATCTATCTATCTATCTATCTATCTATCTATATCGAATCTAATCTTATCTAGCCAATCTTATCTAGCTAATCTTATCCATCTATTCTTATCTATCTAATCTATCTATCTTTGCGCCCAGGTGTGGAGGAACTTGAGTGGCGGGCACAGAGCCATGGCTTCAACCCTACTGAACACCTTTGGGATGGGTTGGAGTGCTGATTGTGAGCCTGGTCTTCTCATTCAACATCATTATCTGACCTCATTTTTTCTATCTATCTATCTATCTATCTATCTATCTATCTATCTATCTATCTATCTATCTATCTATCTGATATCTACAGTACATCTATATCTACAGCAAATAACCATAGCTGACCATCACATCAACTCCTATGGCCAAAAATATGTGAACCTCTCTCTAAATGATTGAGTTCAGGTGTTTCCAGTGAAGGGTGTGACCACATACAAAGACATTTAGAGAATTCTGCGCTTCCAACCTTGTGGTGCCAGTTTGGGGAAGATCCTTTTATGTTCCAACATGACTGTGCATCTGTGTGCAAATATAGATCTATAAATGGTTTGAACAGTTTGGTGTGGATAAACTCCAGTGTCCTGCATACAGCCCTGACCTCAACCCTACTGAACACCTTGGGAAGAGTTGGGGTGCTGATTGCAGGTCTTCTCATCCAACATCATTATCTAAGCTTATCTGTCTATCTATCTTGTGACTTAAGCCCTGGGCCCAGGTGTGGAGGAACTTGAGTGGCCGACACAGAGCCCTGACCTCAGTGCTGGTTGTGAGCTAAGTTTTCTCATCCAACAGCAGTACCTGACCTCACAAATCTATCTATCTATCTATCTATCTATCTATCTATCTATCTATCTATCTATTTATCTATCATAATACTGCTCCAGGCAGTCTCACAGATCAACAACCAGACCCACACGTATACCTCACATGATCCATTTGCTCCCCACAGTATCCAAATAAAAACAGTCTAACCTTTCACTTTTTTTTTGTGGGCTTTAAACCTTGTAGTAACAGTTCGGTGAAGATCCATTTCTTTTCCAGCATGACATTGCCCCTATAAACAAAACCAGCTCCATAGAGACATAGTTTGACCTATCTGGTGTGGAGAAACTCATGTGGGTCTGCACAGAGCCCTGACCTCAACTCTACTGAACACCTTTGATGAATTGGAACAACAATTGCAAACCAGGTCATCCAACATCTGTACCTGACTCCACAAATGATCCTTTGGCTGAATGAACACAAATCTATCTATCTATCTATCTATCTATCTATCTATCTATCTATCTATCTATCTATCTATCTATCGTTCTATCGTTCTATCTATCATCAATGCATCCAGGGCTGGTGCAAGGATTTTTGACACCCTAGGTGAAACTTAATTTTTCCGCCCCCCCCTGGCTCCACCTCTGACCCCACCCCCTTTTCCCTGCCCAGCCTGATCAGCGTCAA
This sequence comes from Glandirana rugosa, assembly GCA_018402905.1. Classification (NCBI taxonomy): domain Eukaryota; kingdom Metazoa; phylum Chordata; class Amphibia; order Anura; family Ranidae; genus Glandirana; species Glandirana rugosa. The sequence continues at coordinate 81,400 of BLSH010158241.1, read as the reverse complement.
TCAAATGCAGCCTGGTAGGCACCAATCAAATGCAGCCTCACCAGTGCCCATCAAATACAGCTTCACCCGTGCCCATCAAATACAGCTTCACCAGCTCCAATCAATACAGCCTCACCTGTGCCCATCAAATACAGCTTCACCTGTGCCCATCAAATAGAGCTTCACTAGCGCCAATCAATGCAGCCTCACCTGTGCTTATCAAATACAGCCTCACCTGTGCCCATCAAATACAGCTTCACCTGTTCCTATCAAATACAGCCTCACGGGGGGTGGGGGCGAAGGGGGGTATTTAGCAGATCAGTCACTATTTCAATATACATTTACAAATGGCACGTGATAATACAATCTCATTATCTCAGTCAGACAGGGTCAGTTTTTACATGAATCAATGCAGGGCAGCCAGTGACAGATCAACAGTGGCCAGGTGCCCTAGGTGGCAGTGCGCCCTAGGCGGCAGCCTACTTCGCCTACTGGTAGAGCCGGCCCTGAATGCATCTACATGATATGACCATATGTGTGTGGATACCTGGGCAGCAGAGTTAATTTCGTTAACCAAAATATTTTAATTGACAAAATTAATACTATTTTAGTCAACCTAAACATGACTAAAACTAAAACAATTCAGATGACTAAAACTAAAATAGTATTGTAGTCAAAAGACTATGACTAAAACAAAATATGTCAAAATTAACACAGCTGGCCAGCACTCCTGCCAGTATGGCCAAAGAATGTGTTATTGATTTGGGATCCAGGGAGCATAGCCAGATCAAAGATCTCGCTCTTCTTTACTTCATTGAAGTAATACAGTTTGGTCACTGACCTTCCAGCCAGCTGCTGGATGCTGAATGAGCTGTACAAAGCTTTGAAGGTCATTGTTCTACTATTTACAGTCCTGCTCACCATTATTGGCACCCATGAAGTTTATGTACATATTGTGGAATATCTACTGAAGGAAATGTATCAAATTAACCAACATATTACTACAGATAGCAGTTTGTGTTCGATAGACATCATTATACAACCAATTAAACTATGTAAAGGAAGTCATCTATAAGGTGTTATACATGTATTTGAAGTACCCACGGTTATTACCACTCGTCCTGACATTTATCATCTTGTTACTGGAAGTTTCGAAACATGTCGAGTAAGTCGTAGGTCGTCGACCGACCTTCCAGTCACTGGTTTGACATAATGAAGTTACTTCATTTCTTCTCGCTCTAGAAACTAGACCGATACGAGGGACCTAGGGTTTAGTTATTGTGTAAGAAACCGGTATGACCGTCCTCACGACCGGTCGACACAATTAAAACTGTATAAAACAAAATCAGTATCAGAAAACTGATGTT
>BLSH010158241.1:16582-79470 GCA_018402905.1 Glandirana rugosa | reverse complement strand
GTAAGGAAACTTGGTTTGAGGCGAAGATCATGGGTCCTCCAGCAAGATAAAGACCCAAAGCACACCTCCAAAAGCACGCAGGAATGGTTGAAAGGGAAAAAATTTACTGTTTTAAAATGGCCAGCAATGAGTCCTGATCTCAATCCAATTGAAAATCTTTGGGGGGAGCTGAAAACTGCCATTGGAGAAAGGAACCCTGCAAATGTTCAAGAGCTTGAGCATATTGCAAAGGAAGTGTGGGAGAAAATGCCACCCGAGAAGTGCAAGAAGCTTATCGATGGATATAAGAAACGTTTGGAGGCTGTCATCGCTGCCAAAGGGTGTGCAACCAAATATTAAGGAGGGGTGCCAATATTAGTGCACATGCTGGTTTTCTGTTTTTTCTTTATAATTACAATATCTATGTTGAAATAACAATTGTCTTTGTTAAATTACTTTGGACCTCCAATTAAAAGATCCTGCTGATATAAATTTGGTACATTTCCATTTATTTCTGAAGACATTCACTCAGTTATGCAAAACATGAAGGGGTGCCAATGATGGTGAGCAGGACTGTATACTAGCTGCATTTCAAAAGCATAAATATATTCCTGTTCCAGGAGGTCTTCTATATCCTCCACCCACAATGGGTACATACTGGAATCCATTCCTCCCAGCAGTATCCAGAAACATACAGGGTGCACCTTAACTAATTTGTTTTTGAATTCCAACAAGCTTTGCTTTATTGCATGTAGTATAGACTCTCCCCAGACCATCTCTTACTCCATCATTGAGTTTCTCCCCAATAGGGACCTAGTCATGAAGGTATTACTTATGTAGCGCACCCCGTAAGGAGCCGCAAGTATAAAGGGATCCCCCACCCTGCACAGCCAGGCACACCACATTTTCACAGCACACTTAAGGCAAGGAACAGTCCAGTGCTTTGTTTTGTATTTTTAGGGGATTTAACTTGGATGGGGAAAAGGGTAATATGGGATGCCCACTTGAGTCTAGCAGAACTTTTCAGGGATAACTTCTTCTGTACATGCAATTTACACACTCAGCTTCTCCAGCACGATGCTTGCTTGAACTCAGAATTCTCAGGACCAGCTGGCACTGTTAGATTGGTAGCAAATGCCCTTTACAGACAGGCCCCTTGTTTGTGTAGCAAAGTCCTAGTGCCCAGCTGTCCTTCTGTAGCTACTGGAACTAGCACCACCTCTTCAGGCATTGCCAGCCCACCTGGCAGCAGCTGACCCTTTCACTAGCCCCCCTGGCTACTCTTCCACAGTTCTCAGAGACTGACTCTGCATCCATCCCAGGCTGCTCTCACCCAGTCCTCTCAGGCTGCCTTTAAGTCCTTCTGACTGTAACACCCACCAGCCAGCCAGCTGTCTTCCTCCCTGGAGATTTACCCTGCAGTATTCTCTTCCTGCTGTCCTCTCCTTGCTCCCATGCCACTGGTCAGGACACCTCCTCCCATGCCACTGGTCAGGACACCTCCTCCCATGCCACTGGTAAGGACACCTCCCCCCATGCCACTGGTAAGGACACCTCCTCCCTTTTGCACAAGAGCTCCCAGACCGGAGGTCACCCACCCCCACCCCTCCCAGACTAGGGGGTTACCCTCAAGGGTCTCCGACAGCCTCCGAACACTCCATTTTCCACTCAAACTCCACTGCACCAGCTGGGCTTACCCTGAGTATTTGAGGGGACCTGCCCCCTGCCAACCCATCTGTTGGGGATTGGTCAGGGCCCTCAGAATACTCCAGACAGCTCCTCCTCACCTCCACTCCCATTTTTATAGAATCTTCTCCAAGTTTCCAGAAGTAGGGAGAGGTCTCAAAGGTGCTGCCTGTGAGTCATCCAGCCCACCCCGAGTCTCTGCCCAGACCCAGATAAAAAAAAAAAACACAGGCTTAGCTGCCAGCCAAGCCTGAACATTTAACCTACATCATGGGTGCTCAACCTGTGGTCCTCCAGCTGTTTCAGAACTACAAGTTTCATGAGGCATTGCAAGCTGCTGACAGTTACAAGCATGACTCTCAAAGGCAGCAACTGGAGGGCTATAAGTTGAGCACCCATGACCTACACTAACAACACAAATCTAGCTCTCTAGCTACACTATACAGTACATTTAACTATTTTAATACCTGCATTTGGAATAATGTGTTGTTTTTGGACATATGTCTGATATGTTCCTTGGTCACCACAAGTCCACTTTAAGATATGTCCTGTAAGCTGCGTCCTGTGCTCATTTGTTTTAATTCTCACTCCCATGCAACTTTTGCCAAGTATACTTTCATGGATTCTTGATTCTTTGAGTCATCTCTCTCTCACTTCTTTGCTCAGTGTTTTATAAAGTGCATTTCTTTTCCGTCAATTATGATAAAACTGAGAGAGAGAAGCATAAGGCGGGAGTCCGCAGAGGATCTTTAAATTATAGCTTTTAAATCCTGATAAAATCTTCCTTGTGTTTTGCAGCTTTGGCCTCTGCCACATTTACGCTGTGGGAGGTATCTGAGTGGGACAGAAACGCACGGCAGGTAAGCTGGCGATGGAATACAATTACTTTCCGTAAAAATCAAATGCAAATTGTTGTTTAATTGTCTATTGTGCTGACTCCATCGCCATCACTAACGCGCACGCCATTCACCATCTTTTACAATAAAAAGATCAACAGGGATGCAGGCTTACTAGAGAAGGCGAGGATGTTTTTTTTTGTTTTAGTTTTTTTTTACATTTTGAAAAAATAACCTTTTCTAGCAACTAAGTAAGCAACTAAGTTTTGTTGGATGTTATTAACTAGTAAGTAACCCAAGGCTGACTGACCAAGCTGTTCCTATACCAAAACCAAAACAACAAAAAAGTAAGGTGCTTAGCATCCAACAAATAATAGTGCACTATATACTCGGATAATCCTTAAATGTGATGAATCCATAAAACATCCTCCAACGAACTAATAATACCCTATATTTTCAAAAATCCAGTGAAATCCAAGTAATATTCTCCAAGTGGTGACCCACTCCCAAATTGGGAGTACTCAACTCGAACATTCTTCAAAATTTGCTAGAAAATTTATATATATATATATATATATATTGTCAAAAGTATTGGGCCACTCCTCCAAATCATTTGGTGGAGGGGGGATTATGGTGTGGGGTTGTTTTTCAGGGGTTGGGCTTGACCTCTTAGTTCCATTCAAGGGAACTCTTAAAGCGTCAGCATACCAAGACATTTTGGACAATTTCATACTCCTAACTATGTGGGAACAGTTTGGGGATGGCCCCTTCCTGTTCCAACATGGCGGCGTACCAGTGCACAACACAAGATCCATAAAGACATGGATGAGTGAGTTTAAGGTGGAGGAATTTGATTGGCCTGAACAGAGACCTGACCTGAACCCGATAGAACACCTTTGGGATGAATTAGAGCAGAGACCGTGAGCCAGGCCTTCTCGTCCAACATCAGTGCCCGACCTCACAAATGCCCTTCTGGAAGAATGGTCAAACATTCCCATAGACACACTCCTAAACCTTGTGGACAGCCTTCCCAGAAGAGTTGAAGCTGTTATAGCTGCAAAGGGTGGGCCAACTCAATGTTGACCTCTATGGACAAAGACCCCACACACACTACACAACTTTAGTTGTCTGATTTCCTTTAGACTTACCAAAACCATGTAGTGCAAGGAACTGACTGATTGCATAAAAATTGAAACTCTTAAGGTTTGACCACATATATGGTTTTGGTAAAACGAAAGGAAAAAAATCTAAAGAGAATTGTATAGTGTGTATCTAGCATAAGACTGGCATTCCATTAAAGTTCATGTGCGCATAAAGTAATGTGTCCCAATACTTTTGGTAATATAGTGTATATTCAACTGTGTAGCTGCCCCTTTAAGCACCCTTATAAGTACCTACAAACTGAAAGTGCAATATAAAAGAAAGTTACTTCACATATGACAAACAATTGTGCACTGTTTAAAATAATTTGTGCATTCCATGTGCGTCCATAGTAGAAAGTGTGCCAACATCACCAAGGGCAAGTGCCAACCTTTAATAGTCCCCTTCAATCCTCTTTCACCGTGAGATCAGACAGGGAGGTGTCACCAGATAAATACAGATTGCTAATGCACCAAATCTTTTTGACCCCTTTTTACAGGAAGGTCAAAACATGGCTTGTGGGTTTAAGCCCCCATAGGTATTTTACTTGCTCAAGCTCACTGCTCTCCTGCATAGCCTGGGTTGTTCATGGACTTTCCTTCCCCCTCAAGTGTAAAGGCCCGTACACATAGTCCGATTGTTGGCCAACTATAAAAGAAGACAAAAAGGAGGCGCCTCTAAGTGCAGTATTACAAAGGATTTATTATAATAATGGTTTAAAAACACTCACATTGTGGAGCAGCATAAACAGCATAATCAGCATGGGTAGTCCATAATGGCGCCACTGCAACCTCTGCGATGGGGGAAGCGTCTCCAGGTATAGACAGGTGTCCAGATGTGGGATGAATCGTCCAGAGGAGATGGTGAAGAGCCGGCTTGTAAATCCAGGACGTAGTATGTGACACAGGAGACAGAACACAGGGGAGTGACGTCATCAGTACGCGACGCGTTTCCTAGGCGAATGTCGGTCCTGATGACACGAGGACCGCGCCTCTTCCTCAGGCAAGGACTCAGGGCCAACAATGGTTGTCCAACAGCCTGTTGGCCGATAATCCGACCGTCAGTGCACACGATTCGACAGCCGATTTACAATTGTCGTCCAAAAGAAGTTGGCTGACAAGACCAGAAAACTTTTGTTGGCCAACAAGGCGTTGGCCAATTGTTGGCTCGTGTGTACAGAAGTTGGCCAACAAAAGTTGGAAGTGCAAACACGCATGCTCGTAATCCAGGAAGTGTTCGGTCGTGCATTCCTAATTCACAAATCACATTCACCTGAACTTCCTCTTTATACGCTCGTAACACGTCACTACGTTCGGCTTTGTTGGACGATTACTTGGCTACCGTCAGTACGCTAGACACCACCGCCAACAGCCAATTTGGACAAAAGTTGGACATGCGGTCGTACGACAATTGGCTCGTGTGTACGAAGCTTTTTAGAGTAATCAAATGCCAAACAAAAAGCTAATATAGTGTAGTATTTATTTCAGATTTGATAGCATCACATACAGGTTAAAAATTGCACTTACATTTATATAGTTGCATAGTTAGTCAGGTTGAAAAAAAGACACAAGTCCATCTAGCTCAACCCAAAAAAAAAAAATAACCATACAATCCCATATACAGTCAGGCCCATAAATATTGGGACATCGACACAATTCTAATGTTTTTGGCTCTATACACTAACACAATGGATTTGAAATGAAACAAACAAGATGTGCTTTAACTGCAGACTTTCAGCTTTAATTTGAGGGTATTTACATCAAAATCAAGTGAACGTTGTAGGAATTACAACAGTTTGTTTACTCTGCTTCTAAATACTATACAGTATACATCAGACCTCAGTTGCTGTAGAGAGTGAAAAGAATAGTGCTACATTATTATTTTGATTCTGATGGATCCACCTCCATCCAAACCATACACAATAAGAATCCTCTTATCTACTTTTTATACCTTACTGTTTTAATTGAATTATGTTTCCATGTCATATGTAGAGCATTTTTTATAATAATGAAAGATATTAAAAAATTCAGGGCCTGTTCCCTTAAATCAGATTAAACAGCACAGAGCTTGTGCTGTGTAATCTTCTCCCCTCTAAGCTGTAAAAAAACCTCCCTGATCCCTCCACTTCTTGCGTCCCCCTCTCCACTTTGACCACGGAAATCAGGGATGCTTAGCCCTGACCACCGTTGTCTGAGTACATCCCTTCACCATCCACAGCTGTCCTCGCTGCTCTTATCTCTCCCCCTCACCCCCCTCCTCCCTACCTGTCAGCTCTGGGTCTGTAAAATTAAAAACTTACAATGGTCACTGCCAGCCCCTCTATTATAGGAAGGCATACCACACTGTGTACATTTTTTCTAAAAATGAGGCTTGTAAATACCGTTGCAGAGTAATCCTCAGGCTGGTCACGTGACTCGCGGCCGCTTTACATCTCCGATACAGGGCTTCTGCGGGAGAGGCTGAGTGGCCATATCACCTCCCCGGCTGACGTCAGGAGGGAGATCTCAGCCCCTCCTGCAGTAGCTATATATCAGAGGTATACAGCGGCCGCAAGTCACGTGACCGGCCTGAAGATCACCCTAAAAAGGTATTTACAAGCCTTGTTTTTAGAAACGACTTACACAGTGTGGTATGCCTCCCTATAATAGTGGGGCTGGCAGTGATGTATACATTTGACTTAACAAACACTTTAATGCAAAAAAGAATCATCTGATTATCCAAGAGTCAGACTACCGTGCCGCTCTCATCCGAATAAAGCAAATGAATCTGAATTAATGCGTACAGTATTTATTTGTTATTTTATTAACTGCTTGCTGAACGCCCCCACAGATTTACTAGAGGACGGCCCTGCTGTGCAGAATCATGTATACAGTCAGGTCCATAAATATCAGGACGTTGACACAATTCTAATCTTTTTGGCTCTTTACACCACCACAATGGATTTGAAATGAAACAAACAAGACGTGCTTTAACTGCAGACTTTCAGCTTTAATGTATATGTGCCTCCCACTTTTTAAGGGGCAATGGGACAATTGGCTGCTCAGCTGTTCCATGGCCAGGTGTGTGTTATTCCCTCATTATCCCATTTACAAGGAGCAGATAAAAGGTCCAGAGTTCATTTCAAGTGTGCTATTTGCATTTGGAATCTGTTGCTGTCAACTCTTAATATGAGATCCAAAGAGCTGTCACTATCAGTGAAGCAAGCCATCATTAGGCTGAAAAAACAAAACAAACCCATCAGAGAGATAGTAAAAACATTAGGTGTGGCCAAATCAACTGTTTGGAACATCCTTAAAAAGAAAGAATGCACCGGTGAGCTCAGCAACACCAAAAGACCCGGAAGACTACGGAAAACAACTGTGGTGGATGATCGAAGAATTCTTTCCCTGGTGAAGAAAACACCCTTCACAACAGTTGGCCAGATCTAGAACACTCTCCAGGAGGTAGGTGTATGTGTGTCAAAGTCAACAATCAAGAGAAGACTTCACCAGATTGAATACAGAGGGTTCACCACAAGATGTAAACCATTGGTGAGCCTCAAAAAAAGGAAGGCCAGATTAGAGTTTGCCAAACAACATCTAAAAAAGCCTTCACAGTTCTGGAACAACATCCTATGGACAGATGAGACCAAGATCAACTTGTACCAAAGTGATGGGAAGAGAAGAGTATGGAGAAGGAAAGGAACTGCTCATGATCCACAGCATACCACCTTGTAAAATGTGCTCTGTTTCGGGTGTCTGGCTTCCAGTGAAGGACAAATAATTCTTAAAAATAAGGGTTTAATTGCAATAGGGAAATAAATACATTATCGTTACAGGTACATAGAATATAGGGAGATGGATAGGGAAGGTTACAGGTAAAGAAGGGGATAGGGATCTGTCTACTCTCATCCACACATCCTCACTCTCTGAATCTCTCATACCAAGGGCCCTTTTTGTCCAGAGTTGAAGATCGCCCTCCAGTTGGGGGGTTGGTAATTGCAGTCAGTGAAGATATCTTAAACAAAAGGTCATAACATTGCATTCTTGTCCCAGGCTTACAGTTGATTTCTTGATCACTACATCAGCTGTCCACATGATCTCCCAGCACAGGAGGTAAGCAGTCATTTTAGGCACATTTGGGCAGTAAACTCCAGCAGGGGTCCTGGTATTTAGAATGTCCATTCCATCCCTCCCCCTTCAATAACCCAAATTGTCCAAGTTTGGGGGCAGGGGTCTTCCTAGTCAAGTGTTAATGAATTAAGACACTCATATAGCCCTCTTTGATGTTAGCCAGATGTGTAAATGTCATATTGCAGTTTGCTTTTACAGAGAAGCCATATTTCAGTTCATGTCCAAACAGCAAGGATATCAATTTTCATCAAATATAACACACTTCATCAGTGAAGCATGGTGGTGGTAGTGTCATGACGTGGGCATGTATGGCTGCCAATGGAACTGGTTCTCTTGTATTTATTGATGATGTGACTGCTGACAAAAGCAGCAGGATGAATTCAGAAGTGTTTCGGGCAATATTATCTGCTCATATTCAGCCAAATGCTTCAGAACTCATTGGACGGCGCTTCACAGTGTAGATGGACAATGACCCGAAGCATACTGCGAAAGCAACCAAAGAGTTTTTTAAGGGAAAGAAGTGGAATGTTATGCAATGGCCAAGTCAATCACCTGACTTGAATCCTATTGAGCATGCATTTCACTTGCTGATGACAAAACTGAAGGGAAAATGCCCCAACAACAAGCAGGAACTGAAGACAGTTGCAGAAGGCGTGGGAAAAGCATCACCAGAGATGAAACCCAGCGTCTGGTGATGTCTATGCGTTCCAGACGTCAGGCTGTAATTGACTGCAAAGGATTTGCAACCAAGTATTAAAAAGTGAAAGTTTGATTTATGATTGTTAATCTGTCCCATTAATTTTGGTCCCTTAAAAAGTGGGAGGCACAGATACAAACTGTTGTAATTCCTACACCGTTCACCTGATTTGGATGTAAATACCCTCAAATTAAAGCTGAAAGTCTACAGTTAAAGCACATCTTGTTTGTTTCATTTTAAATCCATTGTGGTGGTGTATAGAGCCAAAAAGATTAGAATTGTGTCAACGTCCCGATATTTATGGACCTGACTGTATACATGATTTTGCACAGCAGGGCCGTCCTCTAGTAAATCTGTGGGGGCATTCAGCAAGCAGTTAATAAAATAACAAATAAATACTGTAGGCATTAATTCAGATTCATTTGCTTTATTTGGATGAGAGCGGCACGGTAGTCTGACTCTTGGATAATCAGATGATTCTTTTTTGCATTAAAGTGTTTGTTAAGTCAAATGTATAAATTACTGCCAGTCCCTCTATTATAGGGAGGCATACCACACTGTGTAAGTCGTTTCTAAAAACAAGGCTTGTAAATATCTTTTTAGGGTGATCTTCAGGCCGGTCACGTGACTCCCGGCCGCTGTATACACCTCTGATATATGGCTACTGCAGGAGGGGCCGAGATCTCCCTCCTGACGTCAGCCGGGGAGGTGACGTGGCCGCTCAGCCCCTGCCGCAGAAGCCCTGTATCAGAATGTAAAGCGGCCACAAGTCACGTGACCAGCCTGAAGATTACTCTACAACGGTATTTACAAGCCTCATTTTTAGAAAAAACGTACACAGTGTGGTATGCCTTCCTATAATAGAGGGGCTGGCAGTAACCATTGTAAGTTTTTAATTTTACAGACCCAGAGCTGACAGGTGGGGGGTGAGGGGGAGAGATAAGAGCTGCGAGGACAGCTGTGGATGGCGAAGGGACGTTCTCAGACAACGGTGGTCAGGGCTAAGTAGCCCTGATTTTCGTGGTCAAAGAGGAGAGGGGGACGCAAGAAGTGGAGGGATCAGGGAGGTTTTTTTACAGCTTAGAGGGGGGCAGATTACACAGCACAAGCTCTGTGCTGTTTAATCTGATTTAAGGGAACAGGACCTGAATTCTTTTTGGGGGGGTAACAAACACTTTAATATCTTTCATTATTATAAAAAATGCTCTACATATGGCATGGAAATATAATTCAATTAAAACAGTAAGGTATAAAAAGTAGATAAGAGGATTCTTATTGTATATGGGTTGGATGGAGGTGGATCCATCAGAATCACAAAATAATAATGTAGCACTATTCTTTTCACTCTCCACGGCAACTGAGGTATGATGTATACTGTATAGTATTTAGAAGCAGAGTAAGAAACAAAAACAAAGGAAGGCACGCATACCTACTGCATTATCAGAGGCATTTATTAAATAATAAAAACAAGAGTGGTGATCCCCAATGGGCCATACAATTGGCATGAGAACAGACACGACACAAACAAAGGCTGACGCGTTTCGGGGGCGTACCCCCTTCCTCAGAGCCACACCAATTATGTATTATTTTTTTATCTATTTTATTATCTTTTTATTTTTTATCTATTATATCATGCATTCATTGTACATGTTGACCAATATGGTCGGTGTTTTTTTTTTTGTCCACACCCTTCATTCAATTAGCTCTAATTAAATTATTTGGATCAATTAATTAGACTACACACCCAGTAATCCTTAGATCATTTGATCTCATTTATCTCATATAAGTGGTAGGTATTGGCGCCCAGACTAGTGGGGCTCTGAGGAAGGGGGTACGCCACCGAAACGCGTTTTGCGGACGGAAATGCCTCAAATCGCGGGATGCCCTTGCAACCCCCCGCTATTTTGAATGGTACCAAATCGCGGTATTGCTGCGATTTTGGCCACCGAATCACTGTAAAACCACGCAGGCAGAATCCTGGGACACCCAAAAAAAGCACAAGAGCTTCTTTTGGGTGGCCCGCGATTCTGCCCGCTGTTTTTACAGCGGTTTTACTGTGATACGGTGTTCGAAATCGCAGCAATATTTTGGTGCCATCCAAAATAGCGGGGATCGCAAGGGTGTCCCGCGATTTGCAGCATTTCCGAATCATGGCGATTCCGCCCGCAAAACAGAGCCTAAAGCTGGATACACACTATACAATTTTCTGTAGATTTTTTCCTTTAGATTTACCAAAACCATATAATATGAGACCAAACCTTAAGAATTTCAATTTGTATACAATCAGGCAGGCCCTTGCACTACATGGTTTTGGTAAATCTAAAGGAAATCAGACAACAAAAGTTGTATAGTGTGTATGGGGTCTTACAGTCTGTTCTCTCTCAGCAGGAATCCACTGTTTTCTCTCCAACATGTCTTCTCTCCTCCCCCCAGCTTACCCAAGAAACTTTACCATGCCTCCGCACTTCCTGATGGTCTTATCCTCAATGCAGAAAGAGAGCATAGCAGTCATATTGGAAAAGGGCAAAACAAACACTGCATAATAGGAGTATATACATGGAAAATGGGCAAAGAAATTATCACATCACTACAATAATATAGCAAATGCCCCAAAATTAGTTCCATTTGTTACTTTCGGGTGCATGCAACTTCACCCAACCCGGAACCCCCCTCACACGGTTGGGCTCTCAATCGGCACACTGAGAGATCACTGATAGATCGCTCTGGATGGCCCTCTCCCAAGTCCTGGATCTTCCTATACATTCTTCCCCCACCTGGCCAATATGATTGCTTCTCCTCTCAGCCAATTGTGCTCCTCCCGCTTCCTGATTGGCCAGGAGGAGAAGCAGGAAGACAATAGCGAATATTAATCAAATATTTCAAAACCTTGTTCTGAAGCCAGTTAGAGCCTCAGGCTCTAATCATGTGCGTAAGAAAAAAAAAACCCATTGGAATCCATGCATCCATCACCCTGCATGTAGATTAGGGGCCGGGCACATGGATTAGGGGAGCGGCGTCTGACATGGAGCAGCCACCACTGCTCTGCAGCACCAATTATTGTATTCTGACAGCTGGGACCCACGGCTTTCTGAATACCTGAACAGTGCCTGCATCTGTTTGGATGTTTGATGTGCCTGCATCCACTCTGATTGGCCAGGAATTTGCCATATGCTCAACAAGATTTGATTAAAAAATGTTTTTGTTTGAGAGGGTTAGGACAGACAGGGCTATGTACAGTACAAAATACATTTTGAACAGTTCACCAGATATTGGTTAAAATGTAATCTGTATATGGCCAGCTTAACACTGCAAGCATAGGGATATCTTCACCAATATGCAGTTGCCCCTTCAATGCCCAAACAGGCTGGGGGAAGAGAGGTGAGTAAGAAGAAAAAGGGTAGCTGACATATTTTTCCACCTGAGTATCCAATATTACCCATATATCAGAATGGATGTTAAACTATAGAGAATGCTTACAGCTACAAGCAGGGCCGGGACACTGGGTGGGGAGAAGGGGCAGCTGCCATAAACACTGTGGTATCATGCAAGGGGGGTGGGGGGAGCACCTTGAGGAGATTGGAGGGAGATTTGTGGTGGGAGGGGGAATTTGGAGGGCAACAGGGGATAATATTTGTACTAGTAGGGGAAACTGGGGGGGGGGGGGGTGGTGTGCTAGGAATGGTGATTTGAGGGGATTTGTTTTGGGAAGGGGGATAGTGGAAGAGGATTTGTGTTAGGAGGGGGACTTGGGTGGAGAGGGGGGAGGGGGTTGCTGTGCTTGAAGAGGTGATATGATGAAGGGAATTTGTGCTAGAAGGGGACTTTTTTGGGGGGGGGTGGTTGCTAGTTGGTATGATTGGGGGTATTTATGCTAGGTTGGGGAAATGTGGGGTGTAAGATTTGTGCTAGGAGAGGGGCTGAGGGGATAATTAGTGCTGTCAGAGAGGATTCAGTGGGGGGGGGGAAATAATTTGTGCTTGGAGGAGGGGAAATTGAAGGGGTATAGGATTTGTTCTAGGAGGGGTGATTTTTTTGGGGGAGGGGGGATTTGAAGAAAGAGAGGATTTGAGGTTGGGGGGGGGGCAAAAATTGTGCTGGCAGGGGGGATTTTAGCGCGGGGGCAGATTTGTACTGGGTGCTTGATTTTTATTTTGGGGGCGGGATTTTTGCTGACACATAATGCCCATAAATCTTGGGGGGGTGGGGGTTGCAGTTTGATAGAGCCTGAGCCCATGGCAGAACTGGCCTGGGGGGGCATTTGACCCTTGGGGGGCCATTACTAAGAATACCTATTGGGCTGTGAAATGTGAAAAGGTGTGTCCCCCTCAAACTCCCTTTAGTTACACCCACTTTTTAACATGCCTATCAATCACTACAGCACTATGACACACCATGGGGTCTACTTTCAATAAAATTCCTGTGCGATTATCACAACCATTCACTCAGCCGACACAAATGATCCCAGAGTAGTTGGACTAAGATGCTTATTTCCTATGATTGTCAACTATCTCCATCTAGTGGCTGTAATGCTGTATTGTAAATGCTCAATCATGAAAATACCACATTCTGGCTCTAGAGGGAGTAATTCAACACAACTGGCCTAATATGTTTTTTTCATCGACTCCCTCTAGAGCCAGAATGTGGTATTATCCTGATTGAGCACATACAATACAGCATTACAGCCACTAGATGGAGTCAAGGAAAAAAAAACCATTTAGGTTGTGTTGAATTACGTGACGGCTGGGCGAATGCTTATGACATTTGTCCAACAATTTTTTTTATAACTAACCCCTATGTGTGAAATCATTAGCTCACAGAAATCGGCTCTTCCCATCAAAGGTCTGGTTGTTTGTAGTTTTCCCCCCAGGATAAAGGTTCCTAGTTCTCCTCTGCCCATTCCGAATGCAGCCAAGAAGATCTTTGGGTTGTCCCTAAATGACTTGCATTGGATCTTCACTGCACCCTGCACATCAGCTTCACTCTTTCTGTGTCCTTATTAAATACGTCTGTCTGTTTATTGGCCTTTACAACTGTTGTTTATTTCCACTTTTTTTACCGTTTTTGCAATCAAAACTCCCCCCCGCCCAATTAACATTTAATGGTGATTTTATTGCCTGCTAAACAGTAAAATCTATTGATTGCTTAATAAACTTGATTAGCCAAGATGTTTGTTTCATTATCAGATGACATTTGGTAAGCGTCTTGTTACAAAGTACAAAGTGCCAACGCAACACAACCAGCTATCTGTTCGGAATGTAATATGCTCTTTGATCGTTAAATGTGGTGTTCAGAACATTTGTTACGTTATCGATCACTCAGTTCCTGGTACGCTTTAGTCACATAAGAGAGCCTCGCAGATCAAACGGAGTTTGTGACGGCTTGTTCCTCTTTCTTTGAACAAAAGTGCTTTTTTTCTGGTTCTCAGTGAATTGAACAGTTTTTTCTCCACTGAAAGGTTGGCTACAAGTGTAGAATTAAATTGATTGCAAATGGTAGATTTAAGGAAAAAAATAAACATGTTATACTTACCTACTCTGTATAATCATTTTGCACATAGCAGCCCCGATCCTCCTCTTCCTGGTGCTTCTGGCTCCTCCTCTTCTCAGGGGGCCACCATAGGGAGCAGCTTCCTGTTGTGACACACCTCCAGGCTCGATCCCGAGCCGCTTCCTGTGACCATAGACACAGACAGCACAGCTCAGCCCCATCCCCATCACAGGATTTGATTGACAGCAGTGGGAGCCAATGGCTCCCGCTGCTACCAGTCTAGCCTGTGAGGAAGGAGAGAGTGGAGAGAGCCACTGCTCTCGGGTACTTCACTGGGTCCAGATCGGGCTCGGGCAAGTATCAGGGAGGGGAGCTGCACACAGAAGTTTTTTTACCTTAAAGTGGTTCTAAAGACTTAAAGTGTTACTAAACCCACAAAAATCTGTCTGTATGTGCAAAAATAGCATGCGTGTTATACTCACTGTGGAACTGAATGGGTTAGTCCTCTACATTGTGTAAAAAGGCTGTTTAGTTCTATATGGACAGATCCTGCACTATCTCTCTTGGCAAGGCCAGATAATACACAGCGAGGGTAGTCCTCCTGCACATGCCCAGTTGACATATTGACATCACACATGTGGGCGTGTATACAGGCTATAGTGGAAATCTCCTCCTACCTGAAACCTCAGCACTGGGCAGACCCTGCCATTTATCACGTTATTATTACTGGGTTTAGTAACACTTTAAAGTTTTTCACCTAAATGCATGCTATGCATTAAGGCAGGGGTCTCAAAGTACCGACTCCCGGACCGGTTACAAACGGCCCACAGGACTGGTCCACCAGGGTCAGGGCCGGACTGGCCTGCCGGGATACTGGGAAATTTCCCAGTAGGCCGCCTCCCTTGGGTCTGCTTTGGCTGCAGCAGCAGGGCCAGTCCTGGGCGGGTCCACAGAGTGCACCATGTCCAGGCACCACAAGCTGAAGCGGGGGGGGGGGGGGGTCACCGAAGGGCCAGAGTGCCCCCCCATCTCCTTGTGTACATCACACACAGCTGGGATCTATAACAAAGTGGGAAATTGAATCAGTGTGATGTGTATCATAGGAGCTGGTCTAGGAAGCAGGACGTTGTTACAGTGGCCGCCCTGGCAATTCAAATGCAAGCTCCGTGACTCAATGGGAGATCGCCGCTCTGTGTGATCCAGGCATTGGTAGGCTGCATTTGATGGGCACCCTCCCACCGCTGTCTCCCTCCTCATTCGGCAGCTTAATAGCTGTCAATCAAATGCAGGAGCAGGAGGGGCGGGGCAGAGTCCTGCCTTTTGTATCAATGGACGCAGCAGTAGGAATTGGGAGCGAGCACACACGGGTGCCTCCATGGAAAGCAGCTTTCTATGGGGGCACCCGCCAAAGTGGAGGGGGACCCCAGAAGAAGAGGATCAGGGCTGCTCTGTGCAAAAGCACTGCACAGAGCAGGTAAGTATGACATGTTTGTTATTTTAAAAAAAAATGTAGGTTTAGAACCAGTTTAATTTTAATTCAGAGAATGAATTAGGCCGTTCACAGTTGAGCAACACTACCACGTTGCGTTTTTCTTTCTTTTTTTGCATGTTTTTGTGGCTCATTTTTGGAGCAGCGCCATTCATTTTCAATAAGCCCCCCTCTGCTTCAAGAACACGCTAAAGAAGCTCATATACTACATTTTGGCACTGAGCCAGGCACGTTTGGCGTTGCATATTTTGCCCTTATTAACCACTTCAGCCCCGGAAGGATTTACCTCCTTCCTGACCAGCGATTTGGCACTGAGTCGCTTAAACTGACAATTGCGCGGTCGTGTGACGTTGTACCCAAACAAAATTGACATCCTTTTTTTCCCACAAATAGAACTTTCATTTGGTGGTTAACTGTGTTCCCTGTGTGTGTTCTAACTGTGTGGCGGCTGGCCTGGCAGGGGCATGACAGATCTAACTGATCCTGATGACAGGGATCAGTAGATCAATGTCATGCCACCTGTCTGAACTGGGAACCGCCGTGTTTACATCGGCGGTTCCTCGTTCTTCCTCTCTAGAAGGAGATTGTGGGTCGCCGGTGGACATCGAGTCTGCTCGACCCACGGGCACACTCACGCAGAGTGCGGTGGGCACGAGAGCCAGCCGCCGGCGGCGCATGCCCGTCCGCAACTGCAGCTGCGCGGATCGCTGTTTATAGATAACGATCTGCGCAGCAGAGCCAACTTGCTGCCGTATATCCAAGTGGTTAAGAAATAATGGCACCGCAAGCATGTGTAGCCAGGAGTTCTGAAATATTCCTCTGGCATAGAGGCAATGGTGTACAATGCTTCACATGGGAACTCCCTCAGTGCTTACTTTTGGAAAAGACTGTAATTGCAGCCAGGGTGATGCTTTGTGGGAGTTGTAGTGCGGACCGAGGAAAAAGTTAACAGACTCTTACTGAGAAGAACTCCATTTCCTATCGGGCTGTGTTGCACTGAAGACTTCTGGGAGGTGCAATGCATTGTAGGAGGATTTTTTAAGGGGAAGGAGGAGCTAACAATGGTCTCTTGGGATAGCGTGATTGATCAGAGAGGAACTGTCACGTATCTGATGGTAGAGTTGAACTTATGCAGTGGGCAACCTCCCTGGTTCCAGAACCCCTGGTAGAGCAGACAGGGAGTTCTAGAGCGCAGGGGGGCACGAGGGCTGGATCGGAGACAGATGGTGGTGAGATGTCGTCCAGAGGTTCGCGCAAGACTGAAGAGTAGTGAGACAGGCCGTGTAAATAACATGCAGGCAAAGCAGTACAGAGGGAGCAGGCAGCCAGGTGCAGGCAGGTTCGGCAACAGGCAAGTAACTGAAGTACACAGGGGTAAGGCAGAAGGATGCTTGTAGGCAAGCCGGGGGTCGAGTTCAAGCAGGTACAAGTCAAGCCGGGTCACAGGTAAACAGGAAGCCTTCAGAACAGATCACTGAGGGACACTGGAACGCTGTAGAATGGACAGCACTGGTTGCAGGGTGCTGTCCACTTAAATGGGCCTTTTGGCACGTGCACAGGCTTCCGGACCCTAGTACCAGGGGCAACAGTTGCTTCTTGACATTGCCCCCTCCCCCCCAAGGGGCAGCCTCCAAATGCCCAAATGGGCTCTTAGCTTAGTGGCTTCTCCAAAAAGACTCAACAAGTTCTTCAGCGCGAATGTGGTCCTCAGGTTCCCATGAGCTTTCTTCGGGCCCATACCCCTTCCACTTGACCAAGAACTGGGTGAACGCACCCCTTTTCCTTCTACCTCAAACTCTTCCTCGCCATCCACAAGAATTGGCTCTGGTGGGGCCGATTTCCGACCCGGGAAGGGGTCCTGGGTTACAGGCTTTAACAAGGTGACATGGAATACCGGTTGGATCCGCAGGGAAGGAAGGAGGTCCAGCTCGTATGGCACCCTGTTGATCTTCCTTTTCACAGGGAAGGGACCAATGAACCTTTGGCCAAACTTCTTGGAGGGACATGACAGCCTTAAGTTTTTGGTTGTCAACCAAACCCAGTCGCCTGGTTGCAGGTCCAATTCCCTGCGTCTTCCCTTATTGAATGCCCTATTATTGCACTCCTGCATCTGAGACAGGGTTTCCTGTAAAAGTTTGTTATTCCTTGCCAGGAATTCAACAGTTTTCTGTACGGCAGGTACAATACTTTCAGGGACTAGGCTGAGGATGAACGTGGGATGATAACCCAAATTGGCCCAGAACGGGGACTGCTTGGTGGCTGAATGTATGGTGTTATTGTAGAATTCAGCCATAGGCAGCAGCGAAACCCAATCATCTTGAGCAAAGGAGGAGTAGCAGCGGATATATTGTTCCAAGGTCTGGTTAGTCCTTTCTGTCTAGCCATTCGGCTGGGCAGAAGAGAATGCCAGTTCGATCTTTAATGTTGAACTCAAGGCTTTCCAGACCCAGGAAGTGAACTGCACCCCACGATCCGAGACGATATTAACAGAGAGCCCGTGAAGTCGGACCACTTCTTTAATAAATGTCTCTGCGGCCTCGGCTGCGGTAGGGGTGCCTTTCATCGGGATGAAGTGGGCCATTTTGGTAAGGCGATCCACAATTACAAAGATGGAATTAAATCCTCCAGATGGGGGTAACTCCACTATGAAGTCCATCGATATGTGGGAACATGGGCGTTCAGGAATGGGGAGTGGGTTTAATAAGCCCCACGCTTCAGCCCGGGTGGTCTTGTGTTGGGCACAGACTGGACAGGCGCTGACGTACTTTCGACAGTCATCGTCAGCGAAAGGCCACCAAAAGGAGCACGACAGCAGCTCCGCAGTCTTGCGACCTCCAAAGTGCCCTGCCAACTGGTGGTCGTGGCAAAGTTCAAAGACTGTTAGGCGTTGCTCTTCTGGAATGTAGACCTTGTTTTGAAACCACCACAGCCCATTCTTCATTACCAGCCTGGGGTCAGGAGACATGGGTGATCCAGCCAGGGATCGTTTTATCTGAGACAGCACATCTTCCTGAGTTAACAAGAAGCTCTGGGAAGGGAGGATGGTATCTGGTGGCATGGAGATTCCAGGTTCACTGAACATCCTAGACAGAGTGTCCGGCTTCACGTTCTTCGACCCGGGCCTGTATGTAATGTGCAGCTGGAAGCGGGAGAAGATTAGAGCCCATCGTGCCTGGTGTGGCTTCAACCTTTTAGCTGTGCGCAGATACTCTAGGTTTTTATGGCCGGTGAAGACCATGACAGGATGTAGAGCTCCCTCCAGCAAATACCGCCATTCTTCCAGGGCGGACTTGATTGCTAGAAGTTCCCGATCCCCCACATCATAATTTTCTCGGGTGCCGTAAGCTTGCGGGAGAAAAAGGCAATGGGGTGTAGAGAGGCCTTTGGACCTCGTCTCTGGGAGAGAACTGCTCCCACTGCAGTCTATGAAGCATCCACTTCCAGGATGTAAGGCAGAGTCGAATCCGGGTGCTTTAGGACAGGTGCAGAAGTAAATAGTTCCCTGAGCTTCAGAAAGGCCATTTGGGCCTCAGTAGACCAGTGGAAGTGGGAGCCCTGTTTAGTGAGCTGGGTGATGGGTGAGATGACAGCAGAAAACCCCTTCATGAACTTTCTG
The DNA here is from genome assembly GCA_018402905.1 of Glandirana rugosa. Classification (NCBI taxonomy): domain Eukaryota; kingdom Metazoa; phylum Chordata; class Amphibia; order Anura; family Ranidae; genus Glandirana; species Glandirana rugosa. The sequence continues at coordinate 60,428 of BLSH010158241.1, read as the reverse complement.
TAAAAATTGACGAAGCATACGAACCATTGGACCCCTTTCCTGTCAACTGGAGCTGGCCAATCCAAGATGGCGGAGACCTTCTGTGGGTCCATGGTGACTCCTGTGACCGAAATGTTAAGACCCAGAAACGGGATGCTGGCGCACCCAAATGCTCACTTTTTGGCCTTAGCATAGAGTCCATGCTGGTGCAGGCGTTGTAAGATGCACCTGACGTGCCTGCAGTGTTCTTCCAGAGAGGCCGAGAAAATGAGGATATCATCAAGATGATGATGAGTTGATCAAGGTAATCACGGAACATGTCATTCACCAAGTGCTGGAAAGTGGTCGGGGCATTACAGAGCCCGAAGGGCATCACTAGATATTCATAGTGACCGAAGCGTGTCCGGAATGCCGCCTTCCATTCGTCACCCTCTCGGATGCGAATGAGGTTATATGCCCCATGGAGATCCAGCTTGGTGAATACAGTAGCTGTTCCTAGCCTTTGAGATAGTTTGGGGACCAGTGGTAAGGGATAACGGTTCTTGACCGTAATCTTATTAAGGTCCCTGTAATCTATACCGGGTCTGAGAGAGTGGTCCTTCTTCTCCACAAAGAATATCCCAGCCCCTGCAGGTGATGTGGAGGGCCGGAGCTGGAAGGGAGAGTTCCAAGACTCTGTTTTCCAACCGGGTGTACTCTACTTGTAAGTCCTTCACTGCTTGGGTTAGCCTAGCTAGGTGCACACTTAGATCATCCATCGGAGAGGGCCCCTGCACAGACTCAGGATGGCTGTCCGTTGCTGTCACATACCTGATGGTAGAGTCTGACTTATGCAGTGGGCAACTTCTCTTATGACCCTAGTTCCAGAACCCCTGGTAGAGCAGACAGGGAGTTCTAGAGCACAGGGGGGCATGAGGGCTGGATCGGACACAGATGGTGGTGAGATGTCGTCCAGAGGTTCGTGCAAGACTGAAGAATAGTGAGACAGGCCAGGTTAATAACATGCGGGCAAAGCAGTACAGAGGGAGCAGGCAGTCGGGTGGTCGGGTGCAGGCCGGTTTGGCAACAGGCAGGCAACTGAAGTATACAGGGGTCAGGCAGAAGAATGGTCGTAGGCAAGCCGGGGGTCGGTGCAGGCAGAGTTCAAGCAGGTACAAGTCAAGCTGGGTCACAGGTAAACAGGAAGTCTTCAGAACAGATCACTGCGGGACACTGGAATGCTGTAGAATGGACAGCACTGGTTGAAAGATGCTGTCCACTTAAATGGGCCGTTTGGCGCCAGTGCTAGCGCATACGTGTGCGAACACACGCACAGGCGCACGCCAACGCGCACAGGTTTCCGGACCCTAGTACCAGGGGCATTAGAAATAACCCCAACCTTATCAGAGAGGTCTGCCAACATCCCATTCAAGTAGCAGCAATAAGGTACTCCCCCAGTACGTATAGCGGGACTTTAAAGGCAGTACAGTGAAATTATAAAAGAATACATTTTATTACAGAAAAAAGGAAAAACATACAATTACAGACATACTGAATCACATATATTGGTAAAATCATCAAGACCAAGGTTGCTACATTCCAGAGTTGGTACATAAAAGAAGTGTGGTTCATGTATAGAGATGAAATCTTGATGGGTCAAGGCCCGACATGTTTCGGGATGGACTACCCTTCTTCAGGGGCCAATTAATAACCCATGTACATATTCTGAAAGACATCATATCATTATACACTGGTATTACATGTGACAGGGTTAGGGGTATGGGAACAAGGTCATGGAGGGCAACTCATCCCACACCAGAAAGTTGAGGTCATACCGCATATCCAGAGCCACCTCTGAGAGGATATAGAGGAAACAAAATCCCCATGTGATGTTGGGAAAGCAGGGGACAAGGGGACTCCCACTGGTCACGCGTCACCCCGAGGGTTCCGGGTACCACAAGGGCCCCCTGCATACGGCAAAGCCGAAGAGCAGGAGAGACCCTCTGTTGGATTTGGACCACAGAGCTTGGGAACGGAACAGAGGAAGAAATGAGGAAAAGAGATCCAAAAATGACCATTGGGCAATGCAACGGCGGGAGATGAAGGGGACCACCATAGGATCCACATAATCCCCATCGTACATAGCCATCCTGAAAAGTGGCCAACCAGTGCACAAATAGTGCATGATGGTCAATTCAGGGCAAAAGAATACATATCCAAGAAGATATTGAAAAAAGTTTTTACCTGTGAGTAAGTGGGTAATAGCGTGGTCCGAGCTGCTACAGAGGCGGTGGCTGCTGGATTCATTGCCACCGCCTCTTTATATCAGGGAATTTGGCGCCAAAAAGCTCAGTCATGTGACCCCTCTGCGCCCATGGATGACCTCACGGCGTCGGCGCATCACTGATGACGTCATGACGCACGCCGTCAAGTACATCCATGGGAAGCCAATGGTTTACTATAAGTCTGGTATATCACAATGGGAGTCAGCAGAAAAAAGTCATGCTCACTCCCCCCGGTGGGCAAATTGGAGAAGGCACACCAGGGACACCAACGGTCAGTGAGTCATATATGAAAAGAGATAGCAATGAGCAATAAATGGAGGGGGCCACAAAACAAAAAGAAAAACAAAAAGAGGGGGGCAAGAGAAGCAGGAGGGGACCACACCCCCGTTATACCCAAAGGGATACTCAATGTTCCCAATCCAATGTGGTCAGCCAAAGAGGGTTCTCAAAATGGGCCCCCAGGGATCCCTCTGCACAGCGCCGGGAGTGCGTCATGCAGGGAGGTCCCACCGACGCAGACGGGGGGATAAAGGTCCCCCCGAAAAGACCGCCCCCCCGCCTGTTTGAGCCTGGGGGCCTGTGTGCGCCGGGCGGCAATCCACATCTCCCCCAGGGCACGCGGACAGGAGGAGCCTCCAAGATCCCGCAATCCACATCTGGGGAAAGAAATTATAGTGAGAAGAAAAAAGAAGGAAAGAAATAGAAACAAGGGAGGTGGCAATGAAACTGCGGCCAATGAGCTTGTTCCAAAATATATGCAACAACATTATATAACAGTATAAGGTAACATGGCAACAGAAAACATCATACACTACATCATTGTAAGTATTATACAAACACTTCAGAACATTGCAATATCATACATGTAATATTGACATATTAGTTCCCTTACATTGCATTGCTATAAATAAGGGCATATGGTTAAACATTCTCCCTGTCCCAGCCCCCCGAGACAAAGCCCTCCAAGAAAGGTCTGAAGCTAAGGTGTTCATTAATCCCAGGAAGAGATGTGGCCTGGAGGGCCGCTATCCAACGGGATTCCTTCTGCAGTAGTATCTTGTCCCAGTCACCCCCCCTTGGGTTGGGGTGTACTCGGTCAAGAATGGTGAATGAAAATTTTGGGCAGCCACCAGAATGGTGCTGCCTAACATGGCGACCCAGGGGAGCCTCAGGGTTCGCCGTTCTCATGTTAGCAATGTGTCTCAAGGCTCGTCTGGAGAAGGGTTGTATGGTCTTCCCAATATAGAAGCCCCCACATTGACAAACCAACAAGTATACCACATACGGGGTAACACATTTGGCAAAGTGGGAGGGCCTATATGGGGTTCCATTGGGGAAAATGGTTGAGCTTGAAATATTCATAAATCTGCATATGGAGCACCCTCCGCATGTGTAAGTACCTTTCCTTTTACACGTATCCCCGCGAAAGGGGCCTTGAAATTCACTCTGGACCAGAGTGAATTTCGAGGCCCCTTTCGCGGTGATACATGTAAAAGGACAGGTACTTACACATGCGGAGGGTGCACCATATGACGATTTATGAATATTTCAAGCTCAACCATTTTGCCCAATGGAACCCCATATAGGCCCATAATAGGTTTATTAATTGGCCCCTGAAGAAGGGTAGTCCATCCCGAAACATGTCGGGCCTTGACCCATCAAGATTTCATCTCTATACATGAACCACACTTCTTTTATGTACCAACTCTGGAATGTAACAACCTTGGTCTTGATGATTTTACCAATATATGTGATTCAGTATGTGTCTGTAATTTTATGTTTTTCCTTTTTTTCTGTAATAAAATGTATTCTTTTATAATTTCATTGTACTGCCTTTAAAGTCCCGCTATACGTACTGGGGGAGTACCTTCTTGCTGCTAGTACCAGGGGCAACAGTTGCTTCCTGACTGGAACCCTGCGTGCTGCTGCCCTCAGATTTAGGCCTGCGGTCTAAGCAAATCATTCCAGCCGACTGAAATCATCTGCAGGTAATACAGCTAGTATTCACTGTACAGCAAAACAGGGAGTGAACAACAGAACTATCCGAAGCTCATTTCCATCTGGATGGAAGCCGTACCAGCTACTGCAACGGTTGTGTCTGTCGATCAGGAGAGCTACAAAGAGTGCAGCAGATACTTTACACCAACCAGGAGCAAGCAGTCTACAGGAACTAACGGTTCGAGCATTCCAAGCATCATCGGCTGAGCGCCAGATCGTTTATCTTCAAACAGTCCCTTGGAACCGGTGAGAGGGCTCAGCGCCCACACATAGATTTACACATACTGTCTTGCAGCATATCTTTATTGCCTCTTGCAATACAGTTTAACAGTTGTGACTAATCTTATTCAAGAAGCCAGTGGAATTTCACCTATTTGTGCCTCATCTTACTGATTAGAAGGACACAGTATTCATAGGTACCTAATTCTTATTGCTGGCAGAAGATTGCTTGGACATTACAAGACAGGAGAACTGCAACTTCATCTACCCATCTTTTCCTCACTCATATACTCAGGGCTAATGCTTGGCATTGGTTTACTAAATAAAAATAACTCTTTATTCTAGAACAGGAGGAATGATATATAGGCCAATGTTATTTAATGTGTTTGCTTAACTGTAGATCTATTGCTAAATGTTATAGTGTATTTGTTGCATGGTAGAATACTGCTAACAAGTTGAAACAGAGTCAGTTGAGTGGTACCAATTTATCCTTTGGGTCATAGGTTTGAGATAGGGATTTACTGTAATATTTCAATTGTCAAATTCCAGTAGACATTATCAAATTACCTCTTTTGCAAAGACCCTTTAGGTATTGTTTAAGCTCAATTGGAGGAATTGCATTGTTTTTCATTATTGATATTGTTGGAGAATACAGGGAGTGGTGAAAGTGTACAAATCACTTACTCCTTTTGTTCATCAGAACCTTCAAGTTGTCTACTTATGTGAAGAATGGTACTATTTGCTATTTGCAGTTGTTATTCTTTTCTCAGAAATAACAGTTAAAAGTAAACCTTTCTAACTTGTGTTGTGGTCTCCATTACTAAAATAGTTATTGGTTATAAAAACTTGCAATATGAGTGAACCCAGAGCGTCAGCGGTGGTGGAGGACCCTCTGACTAAGGAGATCCAAGGGGGAATTGATTCTTTCAGCCACACTCAAGGAGGCACTGCTACATTTGGGGGCTTATCCAGGGTTCCCCCTATGGAGAACCTTGAAAGGTCTAAAGAACCACCCATGAATCAGATGGAGTTGTTGCCACTAAGTGGGCTCAAGAGGAAGGGAGTCGATTGGAATTGATGAAAGTACTAAAGTTGCCTGGAGTGAAGTGGTCTGATAAAGCATGACTGATGTTGAGAGGGGCCTACCAAACTCAAGGGTCCTATGTTGTAGATCTAAGAATAGACTATGAGGAAGATGACACTTATGCTCTGGTGGAAGGGAGGGAGAGTGTTCCGGTAGATTGCAAGGAAGGTCTGGTGACTTTGACAGATGGATTGGAGGCCTATTGCATACCCTTGAAGGTAGAAGAAGGATCCATCCAGGACGAATATTCTGATGTTGCTGAGAAGTCAGATATGGAAGAAAAAGAAGCTGTGAATGCCCTTAAAGGGATGCCACCAGCGTCCTTTTATCTGGATATGGGTCGACTTGTGGAAAGTTTGATAAAGAGTCATGATCTTACAGCTCATCACGGTTATTGTAAGCTGCAATATTTTCTGGCTGTACACCTACTCCTGCAGGGGAGGAAGATTTTGAAAGTTGGATGGACCAGGCCATACAAGCTGTGGAAGATTGGAATGTGCCAGAAGCCGTGAAAAGGCAATGGTTGAGTGAAAGTCTAAGGAGCCCTGCTGTGGATGTGACCCGAAGCCTAAGGAGGGGAAAACCGGATTGTGCAGCTATGGATTAGACCGAAGCTCTGTGTGCAGTGTATGGAAGGGTGGAGAAGATCCCAGATCTAATGTATAAGTTCGAAAATACGCATCAACAAAGAGGGGAGTAGCTGTCTGCTTATGTTATCACAGTGGATCGGATCCTCCATCAAATAATACTAAAAAAAGGGATTGACCCAAATGAAGCTGACCGGACAAGATGGGAAAGAATTTTTCAAGGGGCAAGGCCAAATCACCTATAGTGTTGCGGCGGTTGTTTAAAGGAATACAGATTGCACCCACGTATCCTGAGCGGATGAAGATGATTAGAGAGGAGGAGGCTTTGCATGATGAGAAAAATCTGAAGTGTATGGCAGAAGTGAGTACTACCCCAAGAACTGGAAAAGCATCTGCTCAACAAGTTCAAGTTGAGCCAGAACTATATGAGGCAGATAGTGAAGAAGGTTCTTAGTGGGGGGAAGGCACTAGACGGGTTACCTTCTCATCAATCACTGAAGAATCTCCAGTCAAACTTCTAGTTCAGGTGGCACAAGCGCAGGGTCAATTGCAACAAACCCTGATGAGAGTTATGGAAGTCCATGGAACTGCTCAAACAGACAGAAGTGACTCTAGGAAGTGTTTTAAGTGTGGGGAGTCTGGCCATTTCAAGTGACCGTGCCTGAAAAAAGAGGAAGAATTTAACTTTATGGCTGAGTTATTGAAGGCATTACAGAAGATATTAGCTGTTCAGCTGGCGGGAAACTTCAGAGGGTCCCAGTGAAGGAGCCAACTGGGGACCCGGACAATCTAAGCTCCAGAACGTTAAGAAGTCCAAAGAAAAAAAGAGTCCACGAAAGAGAAGTCCAAGAAAGGAGAAGACCTTTAACCCATCACCGGGATCTGAGGGTCAGGCGCAGGGAGTCAATACTGGGTCAGTTGCTAGGGCTGGAGTCAGATCCTTCCAGAATGATCAGGCGAGGAGTACTAGTGATACCAAGAAAGTTACTCTACCAAAGAAGTTAGTGGGGCTATCCCCGATTGTATCAGTGCAAGTGGTGGGCAACTACACTCAAGCTATGTTAGATACTGGGGCTCAAGTCACTCTTCTATATAGAGACTTTTATGATCAGTACCTGCACCATATTGCTTTGAACAAATTGGAAGAGTTGGAGATTTGGGGTCTCGGAACTAACCGTTTCCCGTATGATAGATATATTCCAATCAGGAAGCTGCCACTGGAAGAGTTGAACCCTTTGATACCCTGGATGTAGTATATTACTTGCTTGAAGGCTACTGTGAAGCTAATGTGGGATCATCCTGCGCCCTTTGTCATGTTGGAGACGGATGCACAGACTGAAGCTGATGGGTTAGTTATGGTCCCTGAAATCGTACCTACTAAAGCTTTACTGAGGAATAAGAAGAAAGTAGCCTGCAGAATGTCTCCAATCATCCAGTGACTTTGAACGCCTGGATGTCTGTGGGTCAAGTAAGTGCTGCCACTCCAGTGACGCCTGCAGAGAAACCAAAAGGAAAGAGCCTGCTGTGTTTGAGGAGGGAACTGGAGGAATGGGCTGCTGGTCTACCTCCTGCATGGAGGGAAAGGATGAAGTCTCAAATACAATGGTGGGAGAAAAATTTTGCTAATGATGACTTTGATGTAGGATGTGCTAAGAGTGCTCATCATCGAATACGTTTACAAGAGAAGCCATTCTGAGAAAGGGCCCGAAGGATTCCTCTTAGTGAGTTGGAAGATCTAAGGAAACAGCTGGCTGAATTGAAAAGGTATGAGGTGATTCATGAGTCCCGAAGTCCTTATGCCTCTCCCATAGTAGAGATGTGAAAGAAGAATGTGTATTGACTACAGAACTCTCAAACAAAGAACCATTCCTGATCAGTATACCACTCCAAGGATTGAAGATGCTTTGCCTGGCGGGAGCTAAATGGTTCAGTGTGCTGGACATGAAGAGTGGATACTATCAGATACCCATGTGTGCAGAAGATAAGGAGAAGACAGCCTTCATATGTCCCTTGGGGTTCGTTGAGTTTAATAGAATGCCACAAGGATTAACAGGAGCTCCAGCCACCTTTTAGAGACTGATGGAAAGTACTTTGGGAGACATGAATTTGGTGGAAGTTTTGGTGTACCTAGATGACATCATATTGTTTGGAAGAACCCTGGAAGAAATGAGGCAAGGCTAGAAAAGGTGTTCAAGAGGCTCCATGAAGAGGGGTTGAAGTTGTCCTTAGAGAAGTGCCAGTTCTACTGTACCTCGGTTACTTATTTGGGCCATGTTGTGTCAGCCCATGGAGTGGCTACTGATTCCAAGAAACTGGAAGCAGTGACTGCATGGCCACGGCCAGAGACTGTTACAGAGATGCAATCCTTCTTAGGGTTTTGTTCATATTATCGGAGATTTGTGGCAAATTTTGCCAAAATATCCAAGCCACTCAACGAACTGTTGCAAGTAGCCTCTGGGGAAGATGATAAGAAATTGAAAGAGAAGAAGGCATGTCAAAGAGGAAAAAAGGAATCCATACGTGAACAGTGTACCCCCTTGTGTAAAAAAGCATTCCAACAATTGAAGATCAGTCTAACTGAGTCTCCAGTTCTAGCTTATGCTGACCCTTCAAGACCCTGTGAGCTTCACGTGGATGCCAGTCGAGACGGATTGGGAGGGATACTTTATCAGGAACATGGTGGTCAGCTGCGGCCCATAGCTTATGTGAGTTGAAGCCTAATTCCCTCTGAAAGAAGTTACTGAGGGAGTTCCTGGCTTTGAAGTGGGTAGTCATAGACAAACTAAAAGACTATCTATGTGGAGCTCAGTTTGTTGTCAAAACTGATAATAATCCATTAACTTATTTGCTGACAACTGCAAAATTGGATGCTACAGGACATAGATGGTTGGTTGCTCTGGCTGGATTCCAATTTAGTCTCAAATATCTTTCTGGTGCTGGAAACAGGGATACAGATGCTTTGTCCCATCGGCCTTATCGGCAGAGTCAAGAAGCTCGAGAGTGGACCCTTGTGCCCGCAGATGGAGTACAGGCTTTATGCAAAGGATTAGTTCACCACTTGAGAGGAGGAGTTGCTGCAGAAGCCATAGGGGTATCACCAGCAGGAGTTCCATTGTCTTACTGAGGAGTGACCCAAGTGAGAAGTGAAGGACTACCTAAGTTGACGAAGAAAGAGATAAAAGCTGATCAGGAACGAGATCCCCTTGGGCGAGTGACTTTGCAGACTATGACCAAACAAAATCCTCAATTGCTTTTGAAGAGTACTCTTTTTTTTTTTAATACCACCTCAGTAGACCGCCTTAAGAGGGTAAGTTCAGCTTGGTTTTCATACTAACCTCCAGTTTAGTCACATCATTGTGGTATTCTTTTATCTCTGCTTTTCATTCTTTTATATTCAAATTACTTTATTACAAAATTAATTACACCTTTTCACATATATATATTAATATCTCACTCCACTCCGATACATTCCATACCCATCCACTCTACACCCAATCCACAAAGACACTCTACGCTAATTATTCTCCTTATACTCCTTCTCTCATATTCCCATCGCTTTATTACTTCTGCATTCTGAAAAGCCTATCCCTTATGTTCTACCTCTCTATATAGGTTTATGCCCTAAACAGATTTCTCTTATTTGTTATCTGCTTTTAATTTCTACCTTTATCTATCCATGGTCCCCATATTTTTTTATGTTCTTCATCCTTCTTCCTTTTGCTGTATACAACCCTCTCATTGCTAATCATTATCTCCATCTCTCTTCTCCATTCTACATAAGTTGGTGGGACCGCTGCTATCCATTTTTTTGCTATTAGTTTCCTTGCTATAAACAGACTCCTGGACACCGCTATCCATTTCTTGCTTGTCAAACCGGTCTTCCCCACATAACCAAGTATACACACCACAGGGGTCCTCTCTAAGGCGACTCCAAAAGTCTGTTCAATATTTTCCACAATTTCCTCCCAGTATCTATGTAGCTTGGGACACCTCCATACCATATGGATCAGGCTACCCTCATCTCCCCCACACCGTGGGACATTTCGCATCTTGTCTTCTACCGTATTAAAATAATCTCCGTGGTGTATAATACATTCTGTGGAGCAACAGTGGGTGTGATATTCTCTGTGCTGGGGATATAGACACCATTGTTCCTCAGTTATTTCACCTATATCTTTTATCCAATTTTTCCTGCACAGCAATTATTTTCTAACCGTTGTTGCTTCACATATATCTTTGTATAATCCTGATATTATCCCTCTGCATCCTTTAGCCTCTATTACTTTCTGCATCGTTGTTATCTCACACCATTTTAACAGTTTTGTCTTAAATTGCTTATCCAAGGCGTGTTTAATTTGCAAGTATATATATATATTGACTGATTTGGTATTCCGTACTCCTCCCTCAACTCCTGAAATGTCTTCAAGCTACTTCCTTTATATATTTGTATTCAATTATCTACTACACAGTTTTCCCAACTTATATTTCTTTCCACCTTCTCGGTCTCCTGGACATTCCTATTATCCAAGATCGGTGAGTATTTAGTATACCCTTGGTATCCCAGCACTTTTTTTGTTGTTTCCCACATTTTTTAAACTAATTTTAAGGTGGGGGTCTCCAAGGGGAAAGAATCTGCCTCTAAGGCCTCCACCAAAGTCCTATGACTTAAGCCCACGCACATCAATCTCATTTACCCCTCTCTCTGTCCGCCTATTACATCCTTTTAGGTGTGTCATTTGAGCTGCCAGAAAGTAGCTCCATGGATGAGGCACTGAGATTCCCCCTTGTTTTTTGGGTGTTGTAGTGTGCTTAAACTTATTCTTGTCTGTTTTCTGCTCCATATTAGCTCTCTAAAGATTTTTTCCAACTTTTGGAACCAACTTTTTGTTATCCAAATTGGAGAGTTTTGCAATATATATAAAAGCTGAGGTAGCCATATCATCATCTGTATCAGACTGCTTCTTCCTGCAATCGACAAAGGTAATCGGCTCCACACCCTCTTCTTTATTTTAAACTTTTCTAACAGTTTTCCTAAGTTGTCTTCTGCATATTGTTTCAGGTTTTTAGTTATCTGAACCCCCAAGTATTGTATTCTTTCTGCCACTTCCATCTCTGGGTATCCCTCTCCCTGAGTTGTCTCCCCCCTATCCACCGGGAGCAGGCTTGATTTATTCCAGTTTACCACCAGTCCAGATATTTTCCCAAATTCCGCCAACATATCCATCACTACTCTCAGGGAGTCCTGCATATCCCCCAGGAACAAGAGTATATCATCGACATACAGCGCTATTTTTTCTTCTCTTATTCCTCTATGGAACCCTTTAATCTCTCTCCTTGTCCTGACAGCGATCACCAGTGGCTCTATTGCCAGGGAAAAAAGCAGGAGCGACAAGGGACACCCCTGCCTTGTTCCCTGGGACAGTTGACAGGTCCTTGAGCATTCATTATTTACTTTGACTTTAGCCCTAGGGCTTCCATACAATAGTTTAATCCATTTCACAAATCCCGGTCCGAATCCAAATCTTGCCAGAACCCGCCATAAGTAGTGCCACTATAGGATATCAAACGCTTTTTCTATATCCAATGCCAGCACAGCCCTTGATCCTGTATTGATTGTTGGTATTTGCAAGTTCAGGTACACTCTCCTTATATTGGTATTGGTGGTTTTATCAGGCATAAATCCGGATGTATATATTTTGTTATAATTTTTCCTAATCTCGAGGCCAATACTCCCGGTAGGATCTTAACATCGACCCCCAGCAGGGATATCGGCCTATACGAGGAGGGGTCTAATGGATTCTTATCTTCTTTTGGTAACACAATTATTGTGGACTCTGACATAGAGTCTGGCAATTTACCTTCCCCTCTTGCTTCCTCAAATGCCAGAGCGAGAACATCCCCATACTTCTTGTATTTCTCGACCAGTAGCCCATCTGGTCCTGGTGATTTTTGATTCGCCATTGCTGTAATTATTCTTTTTATTTCTTCAATAGTTAATGGGGCATCCAGCTATTTAGTATCTTCTTCAGTCAGATGTGGGATCTCCAAGCCACTAAGGTCTTATCTGGTTGGCTCGTGCAATAGTAGCCAGTACTTTCCCTACATTCTCCCCTGTTTCGAAGTTCTGCCTCTGAAAACTTCTTTGATTTTCCGCCTTTTCTAGGAGTATTTGTTTATATTTTTGCTGTTTCTCTTTCCAGGTTGCTTTTTTAACTGCTGTTGGGTTTACTATATACTGACTTTCTGCTTCCATTACCTCACTCATAGCTGCTCTCTCTTTTTCTCTTGTTGTCTTTTTAATTTTAAAGATTTTTTGTATCAGTATCCCCCTTAAAAAGGCTTTCAGAGAGTCCCATACTATCCTCATATTTTCAGTTCCTTTATTTCTATTCAGATATTCCTTTATTATGTTTCCTATTTCTTCATGCTGACCAATTAATTCCAGCCAAAAGGGGTTTATTTTCCACTCTCCCCTTCTGTTTTCCCCTTTACGAGAGATCACTGCTACCACTGGAGAGTGATCTGGAAGACCTCTGGGCATATATTTTATATTTTCCACATATCTTAACATTGCTTCACCCCCCAACATCAAGTCAATCCTAGAGAGTGTATTATAAGTTTTTGAAAAACATGAATATTGTTGCTCTGTCGGATTTTTTAGCCTCCAGATATCCCACAGGTCTATTTCCATCACCAATTTATTTAGATTACTTGTATCAGTTCGGTTCCCTTGCTTTATCGGATACCTATCCTTTTCTTCATTCATTACCGCATTGAAGTCACCTATTATTAGTATTGGGATGTTTGGTTTACTTGATATAAACGCCAGCAGGCTATATATTCCTTTCGGTTTAAATAAGGGTGGGATGTATATATTGGCCAAAACACACTCCAGATCTCCCAAGGTGCAGTGCAGGAAAATATATCGCCCCTTTGTTATCTATTGTCGCCTTTTTACAGGAGAACATCATCGTGGTTTTAATCATAATACTTACTCCCCTCGAGTATGAGGAGTACACGGAGTGGTATTGAGTTTGAAACCCATGATGCCTCAAATACCCGACGTTTTCATTTGTTAGGTGCGTCTCCTGTAGGTAGACTACTACAGCTTCATATGTTTTTATTGTAGAAAGTATCACACTTCTTTTGGCTTTATCTCCTAGATCTCTAACGTTCCATGAGCAGATATTCATACTCCTACTTTGCATCTACCTTATTCAAATTCATAACCCAGTTTATATTTCGCAAATTCCTATATTTATGACCTTCTTGTGCATGATGTATTTTATATCCTACCTTCCATTTTAGTGCCCTTTTTTGTAATGATACTTTATTGCTTTATTTGTCTCGTGTCTATATCTGTGTTTAGTGCTACCCCCCCCCCCCTTTCGGGTCCATCCCCTACCCCTTTTCACCACCCCTCCCTCCCTTTTGGGGAGGGGGTGGTGGTGTCCAGGCGAAGGGAGGGTCCATTCCTTAACCTCTATCTCCCATACCTGACCCTCCTTGGGTCCACACTTGTGGCTTTTATCGTGACATAGAAACAAACATTCTCTCGCATCCGTGACTCCCCTCCCCTCCTTCCCTCCCTCCCCCTTCCCATTTCCAGTGCTCCATAGTGTCAGCTTTTTTTTTAACAAAAAAAAAAAAAACAACCACCAAAAAGGGAAAGAAGGACGACCTCCTCTCTCCTCTCCTTATCTGTTATCTAGTTGCTCTCGCTCACAACATCATATTCAGTCTAGGTTAAGACTTCGCCCTTTTAAATGATGTATTCCTCAGTTTCTTCTCATTTTTCTCCAACTATGATGCCGCTTCCTCTGCTGTATAAAAGAATATTACTTCTCCTCCAACCACCATGCGCAACTGTGCTGGTTACATCATTGAGTATGCAATTTGCAATTGTTGAAGTCTCTTCTTGACATCCATACACAGTCAGGTCCATAAATATTGGGACATTGACACAATTTTAATCTTTTTGGCTCTATACACCACCACAATGGATTTGAAATAAAACAAACAAGATGCGCTTTACCTGCAGACTTTCAGCTTTAATTTGAGGGTATTTACATCCAAATCAGGTGAACGGTGTAGGAATTACAACTGTTTGTATATGTGCCTCACACTTTTTAAAGGGACCAAACGTAATGGGACAGATTAACAATCATAAATCAAACTTTCACTTTTTAATACTTGGTTGCAAATCCTTTGCAGTCAATTACAGCCTGAAGTCTGGAATGCATAGACATCACCAGACGCTGGGTTTCATCCCTGGTGATGCTCTGCCAGGCCTCTACTGCAATTGTCTTCAGTTCCTGCTTGTTCTTGGGGCATTTTCCCTTCAGTTTTGTCTTCAGCAAGTGAAATGCATGTTCAATCGGATTCAGGTCAGGTGATTGACTTAGCCATTGCATAACATTCCACTTCTTTCCCTTAAAAAACGATTTGGTTGCTTTCGCGGTATGCTTCGGGTCATTGTACATCTGCACTGTGAAGCGCTGTCCATTGAGTTCTGAAGCATTTGGCTGAATATGAGCAGATAATATTGCCTGAAACACTTCAGAATTCACCCTGCTGCTTTTGTCAGCAGTCACATCATCAATAAATACAAGAGAACTAGTTCCATTGGCAGCCATACATGCCCACGCCATGACACTACCACCACCATGCTTCACTGATGAGGTGGTATGCTTTGGATCATGAGCAGTTCCTTTCCTTCTCCATACTCTTCTCTTCCCATCACTCTATTACAAGTTGATCTTGGTCTCATCTGTCCATAGGATGTTGTTCCAGAACTGCGAAGGCTTTTTTAGATGTTGTTTGGCAAACTCTAATCTGGCCTTCCTGTTCTTGAGGCTCACCAATGGTTTACATCTTGTGGTGAACCCTCTGTATTCACTCTGGTGACGTCTTCTCTTCAATGTTGACTTTGACACACATACACCTACCTCCTGGAGAGTGTACTTGATCTGGCCAACTGTTGTGAAGGGTGTTTTCTTCACCAGGGAAAGAATTCTTCGGTCATCAACTACAGTTGTTTTCTGTGGTCTTACGGGTCTTTTGGTGTTTCTGAGCTCACCGGTGCGTTCTTTCTTTTTAAGGATGTTCCAAAAAGTTGATTTGACCACAACTAATGTTTTTGATATCTCTTTGATGGGTTTGTTTTGTTTTTTCAGCCTAATGATGGCTTGCTTCACTGATAGTGACAGCTCTTCGGATCTCATATTGAGAGTTGACAGCAACCGATTCCAAATGCACATAGCACACTTGAAATGAACTCTGGACCTTTTATCTGCTCCTTGTAAATGGGATAATGAGGGAATAACACACACCTGGCCATGGAACAGCTGAGCAGCCAATTGTCCCATTACTTTTGGTCCCTTAAAAAGTGGGAGACACATATACAAACTGTTGTAATTCCTACACCGTTCACCTGATTTGGATGTAAATACCCTCAAATTAAAGCTAAAAGTCTGCAGTTAAAGCACATCTTGTTTGTTTCATTTCAAATCCATTGTGGTGGTCCATAGAGCCAAAAATATTAGAATTGTGTCGATAGCCCAATATTTATGGACCTGACTGTATCTGGTTCTTTTCTTCTATACTTCGGGGGAGAAGTCCGGGTATATTGAGACCCTGGTTCCATTGTAAATTATGTCCTTTTTCCTTTGCTTTTTGTAGAATTATTTCTTTATTTTGTAGAGTAGCAGCTTGATTATAAAAGGTCTGGGGTAGCCTCCTGGCGCTGGAGCCCTGTATGGAACTCTATGCACTCTCTCTATTGCAAAAAAACGTGAAAAAGTCTCCTCTCCAAAAGTATCCTTCAACCATTTTTCCATAAAAGCCACAGGGTTTCCACCTTCACACCTTTCAGGAAGGCCTACTATTCTTAGGTTGCTCCTCCGTTGTCTATTTTCCAGATTTTGACCTTATACAGATTATTTTCCTCCTTTATCTCCTTCAGTACTCTTTTAATTGGATTAAGGTCATCCTCTATTTGACTTACTCTTTCTTCCAGTGCAGTAGTTCTTTCGCGCATTTTTTGTGCATTTTGTCTCAGATGTTTAATTTCTTCACTCAGTCCTTTTATTTGCTCAGTCATACCCATCATAGTCTCATTACAGAAATTCACCTCTTCCAGAACTTCCCTTAAGGTGGGTTCTGTATTACCTACGGCACTCACAGTACTCACCGGAGTCGTAGATTTCTCCATCTCCTGTTCAGTCTTTGCAGTGGCTCCTAGGCTTTTCCTTCCTCCAGTGGCCCCCACCTGGCTTTTATTCTGTGTGCTAGAGTTTGACACCCCTTTAGGCGGGGTGTGCGCCGGTTTTTCTGGTTTTGTTGCCATTTGGCTCCCCTTTTCTTTCCCTTTGTTCTTTTGAGTGTTCTCCTGTGGTAGCTCTTCACATCTCTTTTTTGTCATCCTCCTCTCTTGAGATCTTAATTTCTCTTAAAATCTTAGTTTCTGGAAGCCCTTTGTACCAGCTACGAGTTTACAGAACTCAAATTTATCAGCTTTACTATGAGCTGCTATATACCTTTTCTAGGCCTATATCAGGGTAGCCTCACCACTGGGCGTAAGCAGGGCACTAAAGGATAGTAGGATACCGTCTTACAGTCTTTCAGTCCGAATATAGCATCAGGCCCTCCTCCAGAGCAGCCAGAGGATGACCGCCTTACTTTACTTGTTCATACAAAAAGTTAGGCCTGATGGTAGACATTAGATTGAAACAACCTTATAGTCCAGGGCTTATACCATCTTAAGGTTAGAGAGAAGGGAAAAAAAAAGGAAAAAAAAAAGAATAACAAACTCAGAGAAAAAGGATATACTTCCATTTATGGGGCAAAGTGCAATGTCAGATTCTCCGGAGCTTCAGAGCGCAGCCAAGGAATAGTCAGAGAGTAGCAATCTTAGAATATCTGTGTTTAAGTATAACGTGTAGTCTTTATATAAAAAGCAAAAAGGTGAGTGAGAGTGCATGAGTCTCCCTCATTTTTTTTCATCAATCTCTACTGCCTTCCTTTTCTAGTGTCCTGCCCGTCTCCCCCTGCCGGGGGGCTGGCAGATGCAGGGTGAGCAGTGCGCTCCCACCGCACCTCACCCCGTCACTGCTTGTTTCTCACCCACTGCTGGCGACTTATGTGTAGATACTGTGTGTCCTCTCACCATACAAAGCCTTGCCTCAATTCATTTGTTCTCAGTTGTATCCCAGCAGTAACCCCCCTGACACAACTGTTTCATCAGAGCCTTTTTACTGTATCACGGTATGAATGGGTCAGTCTTATAATCTCTCACCAGATCTCTGCTCCACCAAGGCTTCTCCGTGGGTGCTTTTGTATCAGCGTGGCTTACCTTGCTTCACTGTCTGTTCTCCAATCAGGGACAATGTACCTGAGAGAGCGGTATGCTCTCACCATTCCGCTCTCCAGAGCACCATCCGCACCAAGAGACCAAGCGTTTGCTCCCGTCGCTCACCCCGCCACCTGCAGCTGTGTCACTGACTCCTCCACACCGCTGCCCCATTCTTCCTAGAAGACAGTGCTCCGTCATCGCCGCGTTCTCACTGCAGCGTTCTCAGCCCGCAACGTGCCGCAGCGTGTCCCTCTCCCTCTCTCCTCCGGCTCACCCCATACAGCAGTCGCGCAGTGTCCGGTGGATATCGCAGGAAGGTCTCAGGATCCTGGAGCGACAAGCAATGAGACCTCTACCACCACTCACATCCTCTTCCGGTCATACCCCAACCCAATATCCGAAGAGTACTCTTACTCATGCCAGGCTGTTACATCGTGAATGGAACCGATTACAACTGAAAGATGGAGTACTTTATAGGCAAGGTCTTAGTGAAGGGACAGAAGAAACCTGGCAGTTGTATCTACCTGAAAAACATTGTAGCTCAGTTTTATTTTCCTTACATGATGAACATGGACATCTAGGTATAGAAAGAACCTTTCAATTAATCAAAGATCGATTTTATTGGCCAAATATGAGAAGGGAAGTAGAAGACTATTGCAAATCCTGTATGTCTTGCATTCAGAGAAAGACTCTCCCAATCCGTGCTGCTACTATGAAGCATTTACAAAGTCAGGGCCCTTTAGACTTGGTACATGTTGACTTCCTGTGCCTGAAACCAGATACAGGTGGAATAAGTAACATATTGGTGGTAACGGATCATTTCATCAGATATGCCCAAGGCTACACTACCAAAGATCAACAAGCTTCTACTGTGGTTAAGGTATTAGTGGAGAAATTCTTTGTTCACTATGGATTGCCAGTCTGATCAGATCAAGGAAGAGAATTTGAGAGTAAGCTCATTCACCAATTATGCAAATTATTGGGCATTAAGAAATCTCGCACTACTCCTTATCATCCTCAAGGAGATCCTCAGCCTGAAAGATTCAATAGAACCTTGTTGAACATGCTAGGGACCCTGCCATCTGACAAGAAACCAAATTGGGGAAATCATCTAGCTACTTTGGTGCACGCATACAACAGTACTGAGTGATGTCACGGGATATTCTCCTTATCGTCTCATGTTCGGGCGGAAGGCCAGGTTGCCAATTGACTTGGTCTTTGGAACATCTACTGATGACACTTCTTTGGCATCTCATAGAGGTTATCTAGATAAACTTAGGAAGAATCTGAAGCAGGCTTATGAAAGTGCTCGACAACATGCTACTACTAGAGAGACGCGGAATAAGAAGAATTTTGAACTTCGGGAGAGAGTTCAGGAACTCCAACCAGGGGATAGGGTGTTGTTGAAGAACTTGGGAGTGCCTGGAAAACTTAAAATAGCTGACCAGTGGAGACCTCACCCATATATTATTTGCAAGAAACTTCCTAGACTGCCTGTTTATCAGATTAAGCCAGAAGGCCAGAGTGGTCCTGTGAAGATGTGGCATAGAGATCATCTACTTCCCCTTTCCGATGCTGTGAGGGTGCTTTTTGCTTTAGATGCTCCTCTGGAAAGACCAAATACTCCTAAGATCCGATCACAGAAGAGACCATCTGCCAAGAAGATTAATCCAATTCCTGAAGAAAGTGAGGATGAAGACTGGGTACCGTTTTGGGAGTGGGATCCTGTCAACATTCCGGATAGAGAAGTTCAATCAGGATGTCTTCCATCCAAATCGTGTACTGAAGTTAATAGGCCTACTCATTCTTTCAAGCCTTCACAAAGAGCTCCTTTGTTGCCTGTGGGGAAGAAACTTTCTTCAGGACAAAGAATGAAACCAGTGGATACGGCTCTGCCTTCAGTTGTGAAACCCCAAGTTTCGTTACCTGAAAGAGGGCAAGCAATTCCAGTGAGTCCGTTGCCTAGTCAGGAAATTAAAGTTGAATCTCCATCAGAAGATTTATCTTCTCCTACTTCAGGACAAGGGGATCTTATTAACCACTTCGTGCCCGCATACCGTCATATGATGTCCTGGGCTTTGAGCGCCGATATCTGAATGGTGCCTTCAGCTACAGGCACCATTCAGATACCGTTTTTCAGAGCCGACGATTCTCTGCAAGATAAAAGTGGTCTTAGTGGCGGATGCGCCGTGAGATCACTTTTATCAGTGGTGGGAGAAGTGCCCCCCGCCACTTACTGGACCGCTGGCAGAGATGATGGGGTCCGTTCCCCTTTTGCACAGGAAGCTAAGTGAGCGGAAGATGCCGCCCACTTGGCTCCATAACATTGCATGGCGGAAGCGACGTCACAGCTAATCACATGGTAAAGATCTGCTGTGATTGGCCCTGTTTGTGCCATGTGATCACTGTGACCAATCACAGCTAGCAACACAATTGTATGACAATGAATGGCATGAAAGGAAGCCATTCATTGTTTACAACAGTCATGTGGTCTGCTGTGATTGGTCAGAATGTCACATGGTACCGGCAGTGGGCTGCTACACTGATGAGTCATCTGCTGTGTCTGCTGGACACAGTGGGTGACAGATCGCGTCAGAGCACGGCCCGTTCTCGAAAGGACGTCATATGACGTTCTCCCAGAACAATAGGGTTCTAGCCTGTCCGTCATTTTACAATTTACAATTTTAGTATTTTTTAAATTAATTTGTTACTTTTTTTTTTACTTGCCTGCTCTGTGCAGTGGTTTTGCACCGTGCAGCCCTGAACCTCCTCTTCTTGAGTCCCCTGCCGATGCTCCTGGCCCCTCCCTCCTGCCAAGTGGCCCCAAAACAAGCAGCTTGCTATGAGGGCACCCAAACAGGCTCACTCCCAAGCTGCCTCTCTGCGTGTCCATTCACACACAGAGCTGTGGCTTGGCCCCACTCCCTCTCTCTCTCCTGGTTGGCTCCCTGGCTGTGATTGACAGCAGTGGGAGCCAATGTCTCTTGCTGCTGTCTCGGCCAATGAGGAGGGAGAGTCCTTGGAGAGCCAAGGCTCTCCTGCACATTGCTGGATTGTGATGGGGCTCAGGTAAGTATAAGAGGAGGCTGCTGCACACAGAAGGTTTTTTACCTTATTGCATAGAATACATTAAGGTAAAAAGAAAACTTTCTGCCTTTAGAACCACTTTAAAATGTTTTTACAAAAAATGACTTCTGTATGGCTGGCTTTAGTTATTACCTGTTTACCTATACCTAACTCCATTCTGTGTCTCTGCCCTTTACAAAATAGGTGCCATATTTCTGCAATTTATGAGGGTTTGTCTTTCTCCCTATCTAAAGGCTACAGATGCATACTGTGAGTTGTCTGAAAAAGCTGTACTTAGTTCCTCGATAATTATGGAGAGAGCCTATTCCTATTCACTCACTTTTATTCCACAGAGTTACTCCATACCACAGTCTGTAATTTCTGGCTCGTTCATTAAATGCAGGCTATAGTATGAGGCCTGTGATGTCCAAAGAAGTTCTCTCTGTTAAAAGCATAAGCGAGAAAGCAATGATTGGAGAAAAGCTGGAGTCTGGAAGCTAGTGGAGAGCAATGCATTTTTGTAAAGCACACCGTTTTCATTTTCACCGCAAACCATATTCATTTTTTTAAAGCACTAGGGCCAAACCACTGCTTTATTTATTTATTATTTCCACCCAGGTGACTTCCAGATCTCCCAGACAAGCTGGCCTGCTCCTGCTGTCCTCACTCTTGCTCCCGTGCATCCAGGAAGGGCTTTCTCCGTGTGTTTTGGGGGATCCTTCCAGCACCTGAGGTCACCCCCCAGACTAGGGGATGCCCTGCAAGGGCCTCCGACAGCCTCCTCAGTACTCCATCTTCCACCCAGCTCCCTGCTGGCCTGGCTCATGTCTACTTGTGAGGTGGCCTGACCCTTCCAGACCCTTTTTGCTGGGGATTGGTCCAGGACCTCATAAATATATGCAAATCATAAATATATGCATTACAGCCCCTCCTTACTCCCACCCTCCAGTTCTGGAAGTTTCTAGCAAACTTCCAGACAGGGGGAAGTGCCGGAGAGAACTGCCAGATGAGTCATCCAGCCCCTGAGTGACTAAACCCTGACCCAGATTGACAACCCAAGCCCGGCCCTCAGCCAAGCTAAAATTTTCCTACACTAACAACCTATTTACATCTAGCACACTAGAGGGTGCTACAATGGCATGAGTCACTTCTGACAAGTTTTCCTGACAAATTAGATACATTTGTGTCAGAAGTGGGGAGAGCTCAGCACTTAACGTGTCTATTCAGAACACAGTTCTTTGGCTGAGTGGAGGGGGTGTGTGCCTTTCCTCCAATCAGTACTCACACACTGTTACTGCAGCTTCTCCACCCCCAGCCTCTGTGCTCCTGACAGATGAAGAAAGATTTTAACAGTTTTCTGCCCCTTTGAAGGGGTGTAGAGAAGAGAAGACTGCAGAAAACAAGTAAAACCTATGTATCAGGATTTGTTTAATCTCTGTGTATCATCTGAGGCTGTTCACTTCACTGGGTATATGTGAGGGTTTATAACCACTTTAAGCACTTAGAGACCGCCCACTGCATATATACTGTGGCAGGGTGGCTCTATTGCACGAAACAACCATCCTGCATGGCGGGGGAGGCAATCCGCAGGTCCGGTGGACCCAATGTCTACCCGCCACCGCAATCGCTCTGCAGAGAGGCAGAATGGGGATCTGCCTATGTAAACAAGGCAGATCCCCCTTCTGACAGGAAAGTACACAGAGATCTTCTGTTCCTAGTAATCAGGAACAGTGATCTCTGTGTTCTTCCTGTCAGTCCATCCCCACACAATTAGAAAACACTAGCAAGGAACACACTTAACCCTTTGATCACCCCTGATGTTAACGCCTTCCCTGCCAGTGTCCTTTATACAGTGATAGTGCATTTTTTTAGCACTGATCACTGTAATGGTGTCACTGGTCCCCAAAAAGTGTCATTTAGGGTCAGATTTGTCTGCCACAATGTCACAGTCCCGCTAAAAATCGCTGATCGCTACCATTACCAGTAAAAACAATTTAAAAAAATTAAAAGTCCATAAACTCATCCCATAGTTTGTAGACGCTATAACTTTTGCGCAAACAAATCAATATACGCTTATTGGGATTTTTTTTACAAAAAATATGTATTAGAATACATATTGGTCTAAACTGATGAAGAAATTTGTTCATTTATATATATTTTTTTTTGGATATGTATTATAGCAGAAAGTAAAAAATATTGTTTTTTTTCAAAATTGTTGGTGTTTTTTGTTTATAGCGCAAAAAATACAAAAACCTCAGAGGTGATCAAATACCACCAAAAGAAAGCTCTATTTGTGGGGAAAAAAAGAACCTCAACTTTATTTGGGTACAATGTCGCACAACCGGGCAATTGTCAGTTAAAGAAACGCAGTGCCGTATCGCAAAAAATGGCCCGGTCATTAAAGGGGTTTTAAACCTTGTAAAAAAAAAAAACCTGCAAGAGAAAGGCATAATGAGCTAGTATGCATCGCATACTAGCTCATTATGAAATATTTACCTTAGAACAAAGCCTTGTATCGGAGTCGGCACTCTGAATACAGCGCCAACATCTTCCACCCGCAGTTACGCAGTTACTTACGGGTTTGTGGCTCCGTGATTGCCCAGAGCCGCGACGACCAGTGCACATGCGCCGATGATGCAAGCATATACAGGGAATATCTCCTAAACTGTGCAAATTTAGGAGATATTCTTGGTACCTACAGGTAAACCTTATTATAGGCTTACCTATAGGTAAATGTGGTTGTAAAGGGTTTACAACCACTTTAAGGGGGCCAACCCTTCTGGGGCTGAAGTGGTTAATGCAGGGAATGCATTAAATGTGATACTTTTTTTTCTTTAAAAATAACAAACATGTTATAGTTTTACCTGATGTGTGCAGTAGTTTTGCACAGGGCAGCCTGGATCCTCCTCTTCTTGGGTCCCTCCCTCCTGTTGAGTGCCCCCACAGCAAGCAACTTGCTATGGGGGCACCCGGGCCGAGCCGCAGCTCTGTGTGTCCATTCAGACAGTTCAGCCCTGCCCTCTCTTTCTCCTCATTGGCTAACTGACTTTGATTGACAGCGGGAGCCAATGTCACTGCTGCTATGTCTCAGCCAATCAGTAGGGAGAGTTCCAGATGGCCGAGGCACTCGTGGACATTGCTGGATCAAGATGGGGCTCAGGGGGGCTGCTGCACATTTTAGAAAAAAAACCCTTCTGCCTTTACAACCACATTAAGGTAAAAAACGTTTTACCTTTAGAATCACTTTAACCATGTATGCCTAATGCAGTCACAAATTCCAGAGTTTCTCCTCTGAAGCAAACCCTCTATGCCACATATGTCAAACACAAGGCCCGCGGGCCAAATGCGGCCCTCCAGGCCTTGTCCTGTGGCCCTCGCACCCAGTTTTGCAGCCGGAATGTGGCAGAACTCCATTTTGCCACCTCCAACTTTCACCTTCTGCTTCCGCTCCCTGCAAGGTGTGACAAAGCCGCCTACAAAGGGAGGTAGTAGAGCCAGGCAAGGTAGAAGAGAGAAGCAAGGATGCTTCGGTAAGGGGGTTGGTGTTGCACATTGTGCATAGCGCACCCCTATACCCTGCATTCTGTACACTGCACACCACTGAACTTTGTATGCAACGCACTCCTGAACCCTGCACTCTGTACATAGCATAAACCTCAGTTCTGCACTCTGTACATAACGTACTCTTGAACCCAGCACTTTTGATGTATCGCACTAAAAGATACAACCGGCCCTTTTAGGGCAACCATACGGCTAATGCGGCCCTCGATGAAATGGAGGTTGACACCCCTGCTCTATGCCTATTGCAATTAGTGTGAGTTCCTCCACAGCTAAAACCTCATAGGACATCTGATATCATTATGGTTATTTTGGTTATTGATACTGCGACTTTCACTTTTATTCACAGTACTGGTTCCTCGTAGTTTACTGACTATACTGACAGCTCTCCTGCTGCCTGTCCCCAATTTCGGCATATTTTATGTTAGGAACATGATATGTATTGTCACAGTTGAATCTGCAAGCTGCTACAGAGTTAGCCATGGGGTCCCATCAACATCTTGCTATGAGGGCCCATGATCCATAGATAGGTTCCTTGCTTCAAGGGTTTCAGCCCATTGCCTGGTTTACATAAAAAAAAAAAAAGTGAAAACGCATCTAAAAATCTCTGTGTGCATTTTTGATGCAGCAGAAGATTGTGCTAATTTCAGCACCCTGGACAGCGGCCAATAGCATCGCTATAAACCCAGGGCATAAACGTCTGTTGTCACAAACTTATTTTTTTTTGCGTTTCAGTAAACTTGATATATGCCTATAGGACGGCGTACACTTTATCTACCCCCACTGTTTATAATGTCAGTGGTTAGCATGGCTTACCCAGCAGTGTCGGTAATCTGAGCTCAATTTTGGGGACATGCCATAAAAAATATCTATCAGTTTGCAGCTGAATTTCAGGAAAATAGCTTAATACACAGATAAAAGACATGAGTATATAATTTGCCTGCCAAAGGCAGGTATTTCTGTCTGTCCAGTTCTAAGATTTACACAGCTCCGCTACAGACCTGATTTTTCCCTGCTGAAGTCCAGTAACAATTACAGGCTTTGTCTTCCCCAGCCTGGTAGTGGACAGTGAAATGAGAAGCAGCAGACTGGTAGGATCCTCTCTCTGTCACTTTGCTCTTTCTTATTGGCATGAGCACTGCAGCGCAACTGATCCGCTCCTTGTGCTGCATCTTCCTCTTCCAGTCTGAGCACTGCTGTACAGGAAGGCTGATAGATTATTTCAGATTTCAGATTCAGATGCATTCATTGCTTGTGTTAAAGATACATTTAATGATGTCTTAAAGATTATGTAAACCAAGCCCTTCATATTCCTGATATGTGCCTGCTGTACCATATACTTGTATGAAAAAGTATCCTGTTTCCTTTGTATTGCTTCTTTGGGGAGAAATCATTGGTGTCCCTACCAATCCCCCTGCTTACTATTAACAACTGACTACACTAGGCATGAGAGCACAGCATGTTCAGTTTTCTGGTTGTGCTGGGAATGCACCCTGCTCTGCTCCAATGATCAGGCTTGTGCTGACATGCCCTCCTGCCCAGCCTTTCACTGTGTGCCAGTGTTGCCAACCTCCCGCAGCTTTTTTTTACTGGCAAAACATGGAAAATGTACTGGCGGAGCACATTTTTTACTGGCAACCTGAAAAATAACTGAACTCCTATTAAAAACTAAGACAATTGATATTTAAACACACCATGGAAACACTGACAATACCCATATCAAGTAATTTGCCTGGTTTACACTTAAAAAGTCAGCACAGCATGACAAATTATCAGACCCTGATATTTATAGACAGTTGTAAAAATCACAGATTTTTACAAACTGTCAGTAAATTTACTGGCGGTTGGCAACACTGCTGTGTGCTGCTGTTTCTCCTCTCCCAGCTCTCTAAGCTCCTTGTGCAGCTGTCAACAGAGGGTATGTGATCACTTATATACACTGCATCCGGAAAGTATTCACAGTGCTTCACTTTTTCCACATTTTGTTATGTTACAGCCTTGTTCCAAAATGGATTCAATTCATTATTTTCCTCAAAATTCTACTAACAATACCCCATAATGACAATGTGAAAGAAGTTTGTTTGAAATCTTCGCAAATGTATTAAAAATAAAAAATGAAAAAAATCGCATGTACAGAAGTATTCTCAGCCTTTGCCAGGACACTCAAAATTAAGCTCAGGTGCATCCGGTTACCACTGATCATCCTTGAGATGTTTCTACAACTTGATTGGCATCCACCTGTGGTAAATTCAGTTGATTGGACATGATTTGGAAAGGCACACACCTGTCTATATAAGGTCCCACAGTTACCAGTACATGTGATGTCACTTCTGGGTTTTGCGGTCCATGCTGATCCCAGTCAGCACGGTTGATTCCTTAGGAGGCTCCACTATGGCTTCTCTCTGCTGGCCAAGCTGGGACTTTTCGTTGCAGACTGGACTACATCTGGGACTTCCACCACCGGGACCACCTTGATGCCAGTCTATCATCTCCCCACATAGTACCACGAGGAGCCTTTTTACATCTGATGTTTTGTAAGTCTTTTTAACTCTTACGCTAAGTCCTTTTTAATGCTGCACTTAGAGGCACCTACTCCTCTATAAAAGGCACATGACAGCCCACCTGGAGTATGCCTAAAGGCACCTGAAGGACTTGGAGACCATGAGAAACTTTGAGTTTTTTGGCCTGAATGGCAAGCATCATGTCTGGAGGAAACCAGGCACTGCTCATCACATGGCCAATACCATCCGTAGAGTGAAGCATGGTGGTGGCAGCATGGTGGTGGGGATGTTTTTCAGTGGCAGGAACTGGGAGACTAGTCAGGATGGAGGGAAAGATGAATGCAGCAGAGTATAGACATCCTTGATGAAAACCTGCTCCAGAGTGCTCTGGACCGCAGGCTGGGGCGAAGGTTCATCTTCCAACAGGACCATGAGCCTAAGCACACAGCCATGATAACAAAGAATTGGTTATGGGACAACTCTGTGAATGTCCTTGAGTGGCCCAGACTTGAACCCGATTGAACATCTCTGGAGAGATCTGAAAAGGACTGCACCAACTTTCCCCATCCAGCCTGATGGAGCTTGAGAGGCCCTGCAAAGAAGAATGGGAGAAACTGCCCAACAATAGGTGTGCCAAGCTTGTAGCATCATACTCAAAAAGACTTGAGGCTGTAATTGGTGCCAAACGTGCTTCAATAAGGCTGGAACATAACAAAATGTGGAAAAAGTGAAGCGCTGTGAATACTTTCCGGATGCACTGTAAAAGAGGAAAAAAAAGTATTTTTAATGTTTTTTGTTCAGTATACATAAATGTTTTTTGCCTTTCATTTTTATTTTAAACTGAATGGGTTGTTATACAAGGCGAGGGTTTACATATACTTTAATGGTTATAGAGGTGCATTATTTTGTGCCTTTTATATTTGCCTGGAGTTTAGCTTTAGACTCCATTCACATATATGTGAATTGGATGCATTTTGAACCTCACCTGATTCGCATGACATGTGAACCATCAGCCTTTTCTATGGAGTCAGTTCACATATGTGTGGTGCAGCAGCCGTGCAAATTCACTGCAAATTTAAAAAGAGTCCTGTGCATTTTCTGAGCACTGCGGTGTGGTTCTCATGCAAATTCCAGGCTCATTGCCTTCTATGGGAATGTATCTGAATCGCAACATCTGATCAGTTTTGAACACAAATTCCACTAAAAAAAAAAAAAACGCATCGGGGGCCCCCACCAATCCATATCAGGCCCTTTTCAGGTCTGGTACAGATTTTAAGGGGAACCCCATGCCAATTTTTTTTTAAAAAATGGTGTGGGGTCCTCCCTAAGATCCATGCCAGACCCTTATCTGAGCATGCAGCCTGGTAGGTTATGAAAAAAAAAAAACAATGTCCCCCGGTGTAGATCCATTGTCAAACACGATGCTCGACACCACCGCCTACACAAAGAAACAAAGCAAAAAAGCCCCTCTAGCGCTGAAGGCTCCCGCTGTCTGCCATTTCTAAAATGTACCCCATACTCATTCACATGGGAGAACGGGATCTGGGGGCCCCCTTGTTAAAAGTGGCTTCCAGATTCTGATAAGTCTCCTGTCTGCAGACCCCCACAACCACCAGGGTGGACAAGGTGCTTTAGGGTGGGGGAGCAGAGCCCCTCCTGCACCAAAGCACCCCCCATGTTTAGGGCATTAGACCTGATACGGTTCAGGAGTGGGGTGCTCGCTCGCCCCCCCCCCCCCTTTCCTGGCCTGCATGCTTGGATAAGAGATAAGGGGTTCCCCTCAAAATCCATACCAGACCCAAGGGTCTGGTATAAGCTGGGGGTGATCCCATCCTGTTTTAAAAAAAAGAAATTTGGGGTGGGGTTCCCTGAAAGGGCCTGGTATGGATTGGGTTCTGTTAAGTCTGTTATGTTTTTCGGATTCTCTTAACCGCTTCCCGACCACGCTATAGACGAATGACAGCTACAGTGCGGTTGCACATTGCCAGGAGGGCGTCACATGACATCCTCCCATGATTGTGCTTCCTGTGTGCCTGCTGCGGCACGCGGGAGGTGCACTTGGTGATCACTGTGTCCTTAGGACACAACTGATCGCAGAACTGGGTAAAGAGCCGATTACAGAGGCTCTTTACCACGTGACCAGCTGTGTCCAGTCGCAGCTCATCACAATGTAAACACAAGCCAGTTATCGGCTGACAGCGTGAGGATGGGAGAGACGATAACCGGCTTGTGTGAAAGGGACATGTACACTGATAATTAGAACACTGATTATTAGTGTCCTGATTATCAGTGTAGTCCCAACAGTGCCCACCAGTGCTTCCTATCAGTGCCCACCAGTGCTACCCATCAGTGCCACCTATCAGTGGTGCCCATCAGTGCTGCGTATCAGTGGCCATCAATGCTACATATCAGTGCCACCTATCAGTGCCCTTCAGTGCCGCCCAACAGTGCAGCCTCACCAGTGAGTCCTCATTAGTGCCCATCAGTGCAGCCTAACAGTTCTGCCTCATCAGTGCCCATCAGTGCAGCCTATCAGTGCCCATCAGTGCCACATCATCAGCGCACATCATTGAAGGAGAAAAATTCCATGTTTGCAAAATTTAACCACTTCAATACCGGACGTTTATACCCCCTTCCTGCCCAGACCAATTTTCAGCTTTCAGCTCTCTCACACTTTGAATGACAATTACTCTCTCATGCTACACTGCCCCAAACAAAATTTTTATTTTTTTTTCACACAAATAGAGCTTTCTTTTGGTGGTATTTAAGAACCTCTGGGTTTTTATTTTTTGCGACATAATTGAAAAAAGTGCGAAAATTTTGAAAAAAAAACTTTTTTTTAGTTTCTGTGATAAAATTTTGCAAATAAGTAATTTTTGTCCATAAATTTGGGCCAAAACCTATACTGCTACCTATCTTTGGTAAAAATAACCCAAATAAGTGTATATTATTTGGTCTGTGTGAAAGTTATAGAGTCTACAATCTATGGTGCAAATCATTGAAAATTGATCACACCTGATGCACTGATGGCCTCATTTCTTGAGGCCCTGAAATGTCAGGAATGTACAAATACCCCCCAAATTACCCCTTTTTTAAAAGTAGACATTCCAAGGTCTTTAGCAAGAGGCATGGCAAGTTTTTTGAAGTTGTACTTTTTTCCCAAAATTCTTGGGAAAATTAAGAAATTATTCTTATTATTTTTTTTTTTTTGCACAAAATTGTCAAAACAACAAGTTATTTCTCACACACAGCATATGCATACTTCCAATTACACCCCAAAATACATTCTACTACTGTCCCCGAGTATGGCGATACCACATGTGTGAGACTTTTTCACAGCCTGGCCACATAGAGAGGTCCAACATGCAGGGAGTACCGTCATGCATTTTAGGAGCAGAATTTTCACATCTAATTTCCTAACGACCTATTACACTTTTGAAGGCCCTGGAGCACCAGGACAATGGAATTACCCACAAAATGACCCAATTTTGGAAAGCAAACACCCCAACGTATAATCTATGAGGCATTATGAGTCTTCTGAATGGTTCATTTTTTTCCACAAGTCTTTGAAAAACGTGGAAAGAAAATGAAAACGCTTTTATTTTTACACAAAGTGGTCAATTTATAAGTTATTTCTAACACATAGCATGCACATTGCAAAAATGACCCCCCAAAATATATTCTGCTACTCATCCCGAGTATGGCGATACCACATGTGTGAGACTTTTACACAGGTACTTGGGTACTCTGATGGGCTGGTGACAAGTACTCAGGTACGCTGATGGGCTGGTGACAGGTACTCAGATACTCTGATGGGCAGGTGACAGGTACTCGGGTATTCTGATGGGCAGGTGACAGGTACTCAGGTACTCTGATGGTCTGGTGACAGGTACTCAGGTACTCTGATGGGCTGGTGACAGGTACTCGGGTACTCTGATGGGCAGGTGACAGGTACTCGGGTACTCAGATGGGCAGGTGACAGGTACTCGGGTACTCAGATGGGCAGATGACAGGTACTCGGGTACTCAGATGGGCAGGTGACAGGTACTCGTGTACTTTGATGGGTTGGTGACAGGTACTCGGGTACTCAGATGGTCTGGTGACAGGTACTCGGATACTCTGATGGACAGGTGACAGGTACTCGGATACTCTGATGGGCAGGTGGCAGGTACTCGGGTACTCTGATGGGCAGGTGACAGGTACTCGGGTACTCTGATGGGCAGGTGACAGGTACTCGGGTACTCTGATGGACAGGTGACAGGTACTCGAGTACTCTGATGGACAGGTGACAAGTACTGGGGTACTTTGATGGGCAGGTGACAGGTACTCTGATGGACTGTGACAGGTACTTTGATGGGGTGGTGACAGGTCCTCTTTATTGGGGGGGGGGGTGATCAGTGTGCTTGGTGTACACAGTAGGCGGTAACGAGCTGTTACCGCAATCTCTCTGTCACACACGATCGGTGTGTGACAGGGAGAACCGTGGTAACAGCTCGTTACCGCGGTTTGTTTACATCACATCACACTGTGATTGACACAGCCGGTCACGTGGTAAAGAGCCAAATCTATTGGCTCTTTACACGGATCGGAGCTGGGCTTTGTCCGAGGGACAAGCCTCAGCTCCGATTGCCGCGCTGCGCGCCCCCGGGGGGCTGGCGCGAGTGGCGTGCACGAGAGGACCGTTAGTGACCGGCTGTGATTGGACACAGCCGGTCACGTGGTAAAGAGCCAATTTTATTGGCTCTTTACCCCAATCTGGGGGGACACAACCCCCCCGGCAGACGAGCGATCCATGATCGCCGCTCTGCGGGCCCCTCGGATCGACGAGCAGTTCCTGCCGACCTCATTTCACAATGACTCGGTAGGGAACTGGTTAATAAAACATTTTTTTTTTTTTTTAATTTACAGGCTTTATTTGTTTATTTAGCAAAAAAAAAAAAAACCCAGTGGTGATTAAATACCACCAAAACAAAGCTCTATTTGTGTGAAAAAAATGATAAAAATGTAATTTGGGTACAGTTTTGCATGACCGCTCAATTGTCATTCAAAATGTGACAGCGCTGAAAGCTGAAAATTGGCCTGGGCAGGAAGGGGGTGAACGTGGTTAATGGGTACGTCAGCATACCAATGTCTTTACCTTTTTTAGTAGGTGTTTGTTGGGGGGAGCATACCCTGCTTTATCATGTAGTACCATGGCATGGCTGAGACCTTTACCATCCCAAGTTATTCTACCCTTATTGATATTAGGTTGGGTCCACCACACCACAGCTGTTCCTTTTTCCATCTAATTTCTCTCCCGCCTACCCCACCAGCTCCATCCACAACTCTCCTCTCCTCTCCTCCTAATTACCCCTGTTATTTTAATGCAGCATGCAGATATTGGGCCTAACCATCTGTCCCAGAACCCATAACCTCTGACACATGGACTTATTTATCATGTGTATCACTTGCTCAACATTCTCCTTCAACATTGTACAATGTATCAAAGCTTATGTACTAAACATGGCATGGGCGCTGGCATAGGTGTGCACAGCCTATTGCATTAGGGTGTGCACCACAAAGCGCAAAGAAACATGAGTGTGTGTGTGTATATATGTCAGAAGGGCAGATATCGGTTTCAGTAGTTTATTTTATTTAATTTATTTTTTTACAATTTAGTTTTTTTTATTATTTTTTACAATATTATAATTTATAATTTTTTTTTTAATTTTATTTAGGAGCGCTGCTTGGGGGGTTGATATATCAGGGGTCTAAACAGACCCCTGATATCTCACTTTTAAGACAGAGAGAGGGACTTAGGACAGAGATTCCCCTGTTCCTTTCTCTGCAGCCAGGCAGGGGGAATCTGTACAGTACAGGGTGATTAGGGTGTGCCCAGGCACACTTGCCACCCTATGTACGCATGCCTATGGGCGCTGTTCTGTATTGTCTGTGTTATTGAAAGACCTCTTGTCTTTCAATAACATCTAATTATGTAAAAAAAAAAAAAATCACAATATAATAATGAACACAGAGCTATGTTAATTTGTATCTGTTATGTCTCGTCCAAAATTCACATCATGTGTACGAGGCTTAAGGGCACATGTGACAGAAGGGCACATGTGACAGGGTGGCAACGAAGACACAACTGGGAGAAAGATCTCATCTTATAGCAGGAAGTGAATTAACAAGGATCTTCAATGCAGGATAATCAAGTGTTCTTTCAATGAAAGCTGCAGAATTAGAGGATTATTATTGACTCCTGAAACTCCATTAACTTATATGAGATTTTAGTGATAGGGGAGAAATAGAGGTGTGAATAGGGCATTAGAGCACAAGCTTCTGTGTCAAAAAGACTGATGTGAGTCATTTGAGTGTAAGCTCCTATAGGATTAGGACAAATGTGAATGAACAATTAGAGTATGAGCTCTTCTGTGTTGGAGGCTAACGTAAAAGAGACATTAGAGTTTATAGAAGTCTCACTTTCATGAATGTGTTCTGGTCCCCAGGGGACAAAGTATATGTAGTTTGTCAGTACCCAGACCCACACATGCAAACTCTGCTGCCTCTGTCAATGTCGCCTCTTGCTGAGCCACCTGGGATGCTGGACAGCTCCCTAAGGCTGGATTCACACCAGTCCAGTACAAATTCCAGCTCCGTTCTCCCTGCGAAGAAAAACAGCTGCTGTTCAGCGGTTCCTCTCCATTCTAGCAGGGGATCAGCTGACCTGGGAGGGGAGGGGGGAGATGTAGTGAGGAGGGGGAGAGATCCCTGCTCACAATGGAACACATCTGCAAATCAGATGCGTTCCCATTGAACAGAATGTGCCTGGAATTTGCACCGCACTGCTAAGAAAACTCACACGTTTTTTGTGCAATGCGGAGTGCAAATGCAACGCACATATGTGAACCAGACCCATTGAAAACAACATGTTTTCAAATAGTCTGTGAATCAGATGCGGTGTAAGCTGCATCAAATTCGCATAGGTATGAACCCAGCCTCACTCTTGTCTCTCCTACTGCCATCTGTATCTTTGCTACCACTCATTGCTGAACTTTGGCTTGTTACTAACTATGCTTCTGCTTGATCCCAACCTGCAACCACTCATTACCTACCTTTGGCTTGTTTACTGACTATGCTTCTGCATATCCCTACCTGCTATATCTGCTACTGGACCCCAGCTTCCTCACATGCTGGTGGGGCGATCCTGAGGACCGCAAACTGGTAAAAACACTCAGCAAAACCCATCTCCACCATCAGGAGCGCAGGTGAACACTGGTTAGTTCTTAGACACCGCACCTCAAATGAGCCTGTAAGCCTGTGTCATCTGCCAGGGTGACCTGCTGATGTATTTATCCAGCTGTTCAGTGGGTGCCTCTCTACTGCTTTAGCTACAGTTCTCAGAGGCTGACTCCAGACCGTGACAGTAGTGCTGTGTCCCATTGTCCTATGTGCTGTCTGTGAGGTCAGACAGGGCATCCCTCCTCCCTCCACAGTCATCCAACAACGCAGCTATCAAGGTGATGGCTTCTTTGACAATTTTCATTTTTCTTCATCTCCAGCCACTTGCCTGCTTACCTGGAACATTTTAGCTGGCATGCCTTCCACCTCCTGCAATCCTTGCATGATGATTGTGTCAGCAAGTGTTTGGAGACAGAGAAATATTGTATTTGTCAAAGCAGCTATCTCCTTGCTAGCTGTGTTTTGGACAGCAATAGAAAAGGGGGCACCTTGTCCAACCTCACACCTAGCCTTAGCACTTAGACAGGGAGATGGAACAAAGCACTATGGGGTTGATTTATTAACACTGGAGAGTGCAAAATCTGGTGCAGCTGCATATGCTAGCCAATCAGCTTCTAACTTCAGCTTGTTGAATCAAGCTTTGACAACAAATTCTGGAAGATGATTGGTTTCTTTGCAGAGCTGCGCCAGATTTTGCACTTTTCAGCTTTAGTAAATCAACCCCCATATGTTCTTTGTCCCCCTGGAGAACAGAACACATTTAAGTGGTTGTAAAGCCGCCCCACACCCCCACAAAATAAAAAAAACCTGCAAAGCAAAAGCATAATGAGCTAGTATGCAGCGCATACTAGCTCATTATGAAACACTAAGCTCGAAACAAAGCTGTTGCAGCAGTCTGGGCACACTTCTGTGACCGGCGACATCACTCTTCCGGGTCTGCGGCTCCGTCCAATCCAGCGCTGTGATTGGTGGAGCCGCGCTGACGTTACTCCCGCACATGCGCACAGGAGCCGTCATTTACGGCACGAATAAAGAAGAAACGGCATCCTGGGCGCCGATTCTTCAGTGCGCATGTGCCGATGATGTCGGCACATGCAGATACAGGGGATATCTCCTAAACCGTACAGGTCTAGGAGATATTCACGGGACCTACAGGTAAGCCTTATTGTAAGCTTACCTGTAGTTTAAAGTGGTTGTCATGACTTGACAACCACTTTAATACAAATGGAAGTGAGGCTTCTTTCTTTATGGAAAAAAACTAATCTGAATGAGTTGCTAGAGTGTAATCTCCTGTAATGGAGATTGATGTGAAGTTAATGTGTAAACTCCTCTGGGGTGGAGACCAATGTGAACAAGACATTAGTGTGTATACTTCTCTGGAACAGAGTTTGATATCATTGAGGTATTAAGCTGGGTTCACACTGGAGCGGTGCGACTTGCAGGGCAAAACAAGTCGCCCCGCTCGAGGCAACCTCAGCGCGGCTTGCAAGGAGACTTCTTTCCATAGAAGTCAATGCAAGTCGCGCTGAGGTTGCCCCAAAAATAGTGCAGGAACCTTTTTCTAAGTCGGAGCGACCTGAGTCGCTCCTATTAGAACGGTTCCATTGCACTGCATGGGGATGACTTGTCAGGTGACTTGAGTCGCCTGACAAGTCGCCTCAGTGGCTCTTAGAGTGTAAGCTGTTCTATGCTGGAGACAGATTTGATTGAATCGTTCATATATATATATATATATATATATATATATATATATATATATACAGAGGCGTAACTAGAACCTTCAGGGCCCCGGTGCAAGAAATTATGAAGGGCCCCCTGACCCCTGGCCAGGGCCCTTCCCTCTTCCCACTGATCCTGGGACCCCTTACTCCTATCGTGGGTCCCTTTATTACGGTACTGCAGTGGGGCCCTTTCACAAGTTCTGCAGCAGGCGCCAGGGGGGCCAGGGAAGCACACAGGGGCCCTGGGAACAACAGAAGACAAGTAAACTGGATAGAGGAAAATGGAGGAGATTGGGTCCTCTAAATGCAACCCCCGGCATCCCTCCTATTCAGGTGTACAAGGGAGGCACATGGGCCCCCTGGACCATGGGGCCCGGTTGCAATTGCAACCCCTGCAACCCCTATCGTTACGCCCCTGCATATATATATCAATGCGGAGACATATATATATATATATATATATATATATATATATATATATATATATATATATAGTATGTTCCTCTGGGGAAGAAACTTATGTGAATGATATATTAGAATGTAAATTCCTCTGGCCAAGAGATTGGTGAGAATGAGACATTAGATCAAAAGCTCCTCTGGGAAAGCAACTGATATCAATGAGGCATTATGGAGACATTAGCGCATATGTTTCTTTGTGGGGAAAATGCAAAAGAAAACAGAATATGGGAATGAAATATAAATTAAAATTATAGACATTAAATCAGTAGCACATTTTTTAATGCTAAGTTCGGTGAAAGCTGCCTTCACTTATAACCACGTTGTGTATAGTTTAATTTGTTTAAATATCTTTACTCCAATGACAAGATTAAGAAATACAATTTAAATGAGTCCTGATTCTCGTTCTTGGCTCAGTCACCTGCCTAGAGCTCTCATTTCTGTAAATCTCACCAAATTGGTCTCACCATGTGTTTGGGGTGGTGAAACTTGTGTTGCCAGGTATGCAGCCAAGATTGAAATTTTAAGCCGCTGGCATGCTGAGTTGGCGGATAAGCACTAACTAATTAGAGAAGCACCGGCGGCTGAGCGAGAAAGGAAACAAAAATATCCATATGAGCCGTAGACAATTAGACAACATTTTTTCAGTTCTTTCACAAGAGAACTTTTTTAGTCACTTTAGAAAAGAGAAATGGTTAAAGTCGCTATTAGTAGCATTACAGACAAAATGGCTTAACTAACAACTCCATATGACATATGCTGAATTTTGTTACATTAGGGCAGTGGTCTCCAAAGTGTCGCCATTTGCTTGTTCACCATTCCTTCCACTGACCCCAACAATTTTGCATAATTCCTCCCACTGGTATAAACAAAGGAACGCTCCTCCTCCCACTGACTCCAATGATGGGCCACAATTCCTCCTACTGATACCAATGATATTGGCACTATTCCTTCCACAGACACCAATGATGGGACACTATTCCTTCCACAGACACCAATGATGGGGCACTATTCCTTCCACAGACACCAATGATGGGACATTATTCCTTCCACTGACACCAACAATTGGGCACTATTTCTCCCATGGATACCAATGATGGGGCACTATTCCTTCCACAGACACCAATGATGGGACACTATTCCTTCCACTGACACCAACAATTGGGCACTATTTCTCCCATGGATACCAATGATGGGGCACTATTCTTTCCACTGCCACCAACAATGGGGCACTATCACACCCTCTGCCACCACTGATGGGACACAATTCCTACTCTTACTGACCACAGGTGCCATCTTATTTTTGAGGTATTGTTTAATCCACTGATGCTGGAACATTTTTTATTCCCACTGGCCACAGTCCAGCCCCCCTTTAATTGGCCTGCAAGGGTCTGGATCTGAACCAGTAATCTCTGCGGTGTTTGGCTGTAACTCCGCTCACTGTGCCACCTGAGTTACTAGACAGCTCCCTGTCTGATCCCTTGGAAAATCCTGCCTTGTCTCTTGTTTCTGGTGAACCCTGAACTCTCTGCTTCTCTTATGAACTTCCCGATGTAAGCCATGCCTCTGCACTTCTCGTTTGTCAGATTTTTGTGCCTATATTTTGCTCCTTTGCATACATGTTCCTGTCCTTATTTTCACTACCGCCGACCTTTATCTTGTTCCTCGACTACACTTCCGCTTGATATCAACCTGCAACCACTTGTTACCAACCTTTGGCTTGTTTATTGACCAAGCTTCTGCTATATCTGCTACCTGCCCTGTGTTTCAGGTGAGCCCCCATCACTTGCCAGGATGACCTGCTTGTATAATTATCCTGCTGGTAGGTGGGAGCTTCGCTACTGCTATAGCTACTGGTCTGCGAGCCTGACCCCTGACCGAAACATGGCCCTTTGTTTAGAATGTTTGGGGAACCCTGCATTAGGGCATTGTGCACCCTTCTGTTGGCCCAAAAGTAGCACATAGCAAAGTTCAGCTATGAATATTGAACATGTTGCGGTACAATTGTGATGGTGGTCCTTGCTAACACTCATTTATGCAGCTCCTGGAAACAATATTATTTTACCATATCTCACTATATATATATATTTACCCACTGCTCTAGCTACCGTGCCACTCCAAGGCTCCTGTCACCTGCCAGGCCCTTTACTGTAAGTATGAATAATATCTTGGCATCTCCAATTTTTGGAATAAGCAGACCACACTACTTACTGTATGCTTACACGGTTTCTGGCTGTATTCCTATTGCTGCCGTCTGAGCACACCAAAGCTACTAATGGTAATAGGTTTTTTCCAGGAAGGCTTACACATGAGGGCTTCCAGCTGTATTCCAATTTTTCCCATTTTTGCACCCATCATCTCATCAGGAAGGGCTGCCAGATACTTCCCAACCCATTCTGCACAATTTTGCAGTCTTTGTTGCTCTATAATACACACGTTTTTGGAGCCTAATTCAGATTTACATTGACTTCAAGGGGACTTACTGGGATTTTGAATTTCAGAGGCTTGCAAGCTTTGGATCAGCTAAACCACAACTGATCAAACTTTTAGGAAGTAAAATTGAACCTGAGGGATAATCAGTAAATGGCTAGGCCATCACCCCAAAATTAACTGTAAATGTGTAAGGTAGAAAGAAACCCCCAAGAGATTTTTAGGCCCATATGGTTAAAGTCAAAAATGGAAAATGACATAATAAAAAAATAAAACATTAATACAAGCATTATTGAAACAATGTACATATTCTTAAAAGCAATTAACAGCTGGTATGATGGTACAGCATCAAAGTAAATCAAAACAGAAAAAAAGAGTGTTCCACGATATCTGTTGACAAGATAGTGGTTGCGTATGAAAAAGTCAAACAGAGATCACCCAACGAGTTTCAGAAATAGATTTCTTTCTTCAGGGGTCTAAAATGTGTAGAACAACCTTGCTTAAATGCCTGATTGATGATTTACACATATACAGCAGCCGCATTGTTAAAAACAGAAAGTAGCATCCATCATAGTGCCAGGGGATAGATGGACAAACATTGCCCTATTGTCACGTACCTCATCCGAAGCTGAAATGCTCCCCTTGCGGCTGAACGCAGTGCACCTCTGGAGTTCAGACAAAGGGTGCAGTGCATAAAGAAGCACTGGTCACCAGTAGAGAAGGGTGAGCTGGAACGGCAGGAATCAGTAGAACAGGAGAGGAGGAGCAGTCCTATAAGCTGCTGTAGCAAACACCCGGCAGGGGTGCAGTGCCCTTCTGATGGCAGGGTGGTGATAGTGGGGATGACACAGTCTGTGATTCAGGCCTGGATGAAACTGGTAAGAAGTAAGGCAGAGTCCGTGGTGCAGGCCGAGGGTCAAACACAGGTGAGCAGATAACAGAGAATCTTCTAAGCAGACTGATGATCAGGTTCCAAGGATGAGGCAGGAGAGGTCCATAAGACAAGCCAAGGGTCAAAGCACTGGAGATCAGGCAAGAGGAGTCCGTGAAGCAAGCAGGGGGTCAAACACTGGAGATCAGGCAAGAGAAGTCCGTGAGGCAAGCAGGGGGTTAAACACGGGAGATCAGGCAAGAGAAGTCCGTGAGGCAAGCAGGGGGTCAAACAGAGCAGGTCAGAAGCCAAGCCGGGTCACAACAGGAAGCAAACAGGAAAAGGAAGTTTGGGTTCAGGAACACAGGAAGCTGAAAGACGATCCAGCAATTGGTGTGTCAAGGGGCCGACCTTTTATAGGCCAGCAAAGAGCCTCATTGGTCACGGCGTGAGTGCGCATTGTGCATGCGTGCAGGGATGCGCTGATCGGGTCTATGACACCTATAAAGGGGGTCAAAGCTGGAACCACCCGGAAGCACACCAGAGTGGACCAAAACATTTCCAAGAAATCTCTTGTCTGGGAGGATGAATGTAGAGCTTTGGCAAGAAAGTCAGTGAGGGCCCTCCTGCCTGTCTGGAAGTGCCCTGGGATGGAACTTTTTGGAAGTTCCTTCATCTCTAATGTTGAAAAACCCAGTTAGTTTGTGTAACTTAATATGCTACGATTCAGGTGTTTAAACAGCACCCACATCTAGTTAAATAAATCGGAGGTGGGAACCCCCCCCCCCCCTTTATTTCCCATTTTCTAGTTGATAAAAAGTCAATCACAGTCAGTCATGGGCTTTCTCCTTGGAAGATATTAAACCCCCCTAAGTGCCCCTATGAGGAAAAAACAGTGAATATCAATATAGCTATAGAAGCGACAATATATATATATATTGTCTTGGAAAGCTGCCATAATGCAGCTTCCTGACCACCACAAGTATTTGACTAGCTGGACTGATTTCAATACCCCATGACCTGCAGCGTTTCCTCCAGCCTACTTGTATGTCCTGTAGTGATGTACTGGGCAGTTGAGAGATCCACAGTGAGGGGTAGCAGGTAGTGGCAGCCGGCATTTTTTTCTTTTGGGGGGCGGCAAACAGGCCAACCCCCCCCCCCCCGGGAGGGCAGTCGGGACAACAAAGACCCGCACTTACCCCATCTAGGCAGTGCCAGATTAACATAGGGGCTATTGGAGCTGTAGCTCCAGGCCCCTACCTTAACCCCTCTAGATCCGCGCTATTGCCGAAGTACGGCTCCAGCGCGGATCTGAATTGCCGGGATGACGTCCATGGACTTCGTCCCCTGTGCACGCTCCCAGCACGCCCCACTCAAGACCCGCGATTGCCTAACAGAGCTGCAGAACGGGGAACATGACAGATCTACTGACCCTGTCACTGGGATCAGTTAGATCTGTTATGTCCCAGCCAGCCCATCCCCCACACAGTTAGAACACACCCAGGGAACACAGTTAACATCTTCACTGCCCCCTTATTGTTAACCCCTTCACTGCCAATGACATTTATACAGTAATCAGTGGACATTTAAATTTCTGATCGCTGTATAAATGTCATTGGTCCCAAAAAAGTGAAAAAAATGTCCGACATGACCTCTGAAATAACGCAGTCCCAATAAAAATCGCACATTGCC
This sequence comes from Glandirana rugosa, assembly GCA_018402905.1. Classification (NCBI taxonomy): domain Eukaryota; kingdom Metazoa; phylum Chordata; class Amphibia; order Anura; family Ranidae; genus Glandirana; species Glandirana rugosa. Next base: position 19,428 of record BLSH010158241.1, on the reverse strand, counting down.
GCCATTACTAGTAAAAAAAAAATAAAAAAAATAAAAACACCATAAATCAATTCCCATAGTTTGTAGATGCGACAACTTTTGCGCAAACCAATCAATATATGTCGATTGTGATTTACCAAAAATATGTAGAAGAATATATATCGGCCTAAACTGATGAATAATTTTTTTTTTAGATTTGTATTATAGCAAAAAGTAAGAAATATTGTTCTTTTTTGCAAAATTGTCGCTCTTTTTTTGTTTATAGCGGCGATCAGAAATGACGCAAAGGTGATCAAATACCACAAAAAGAAAGCTTTATTTGTGGGAAAAAAAGGACGCAAATTTTGTTTGGGTACAATGTCGCACGACCACGCAATTGTCATTCAAAATGTGACAGCGCTGAAAGCCGAAAATTGGTCTGGGCAGGAGGGGGGTTTAAGTGCCCAGTAAGGAAGTGGTTAAGATAGGCCCAGGCCCAGCATTCCAGTCTTAGTCCATAGGGTTCAATATTATGTTGGCTCATCCTTTGCAGCTATAAAAGCTTCAACTTTTCTGGGAAGGCTGCTTGCAAGGTTTAGGAGTGTCTATGGGAATGTTTGACCATTCTTCCAGAAGCACGTTTGTGAGGTCAGGCACTGATGTTGAAGAGAAGGCCTGGCTTGCAGTCTCCACTCTAATTCATCCCAAAGGTGTTTCATCGGGTTGAGGTCAGGACTCTGTGCAGGCCAGTCAAGTTCCTCTACCCCAAACTCGCTTATCCATGTCTTTTTGGACCTTGCTTTGTGCAGTGGTCCAAATCATTTGATGGAGGGGGGATTATGGTGTGGTGTTGTTTTTCAGGGGTTGGGCTTGGTTCCTTAGTTCCAGTGAAGTCAGCATACCAAGACATTTTGCACAATTTCATGCTCCCAACTTCATGGGAACAGTTTGCGGATGGCCCCTTCCTCTTCTTACATGACTGCGCACCAGTGCACAAAGCAAGGTCCATAAAGACATGGAGGAGCGAGTTTGGGGTGGAGGAACTTGACTGACTTGCACAGAGTCCTGACCTCAACCCGACTGAACACCTTTGGGATGAATTAGAGCGGAGACTGTGAGCCAGGCCTTCTCATCCAACATCAGTGCCTGACCTCACAAATGCGCTTCTGGAAGAATGGTCAAACATTCCCATAGACACTCCTAAACCTTGTGGACAGCCTTCCCAGAAGAGTTGAAGCTGTTTTAGCTGCAAAGGGTGGGCCAACTCAATTTTGGACTCTACAGACTAAGACTGGGATGTCATTAAAGTTCATGTGCTGGTAAAGACAGGCGTTCCAATACTTTTGGTAATATAGTGTATACTTTCACCTCTTGCCATCCATGTAATGCATATGTGTAGCAGCAAAGAGGGCACGCCAATATACGTCCATGGAAAGCCGAGGTTTCTGTTCTGAGAGCTTGCTCACTGTTTGCTCCTAGCACAAAAAAGTGCATATGTTTGGTTAGGCACTGATGTTGAACGAGAAGGCCTGGCTCACAGTCTCCGCTCTAATTCATCCCAAAGGCATTCTATCGGTTTGAGGTCAGGACTCTGTGCAGGCTAGTTGAGTTCCTCCACCCCAAACTCACTCATCTGTGTCTTTATGGGCCTTGCTTTGTGCACTGGTCCAAATCATTTGGTGGAGGGGGAATCTGATGTGGGGTTGTTTTTCAGGGGTTGGGCTCGGCCCCTTAGTTCCAGGGAAGGGAACTCTTAGGCTGGGTTCACACTATCTGACAAAAAAACGGTCCGACTTTGATCCTACTTTGCTGTGCGATTTAGGCTGGGTTCACACTAGTCCGATTCTTGGACCGACATGAGGAGCACAAGTCGCATTACATCACAAAAACAACGATTCCCTATGAGAGCGTCTTAACTGCTCCGACATGTGTTTTTCAAAGTCGGAGCGACTTTTAAAAAGGTTCCTGTACTACTTTTGTCCGACTTTGATCCTTCTTCAGCCCATTGAAAGGCATTGAAGTCGGATCAAAGTCGGATTAGTGTCTTCACTGATCCGACTTTGGCATGCGACTTATGCTCTGGGGATTTTGAAGGGGACCTCCACGCCAAATTTAAACAAAAAAAACTGGCACGGGGTCCCCCCCAAAATCCATACCAGACCCTTATCCGAGCACGCAGCCCGGCAGGCCAGGAAAGGGGGTGGGGACAAGCGAGCGCCCTCCCCCTCCTGGACCATACCAGGCCGCGTGCCCTCAACATGGGGAGAATGGGTGCTTCGGGGCAGGGGGGTTCTGCACCCCCCACCCCAAAGCACCTTGTCCCCATGTCGATGAGGACATGGGCCTCTTCCCGACAACCCTGGCCATTGGTTGTCGGGGTCTGCGGGCTGGGACTTATCGGAATCTGGAATCCCCCTTTAACAAGGGGGCCCCCAGATGCCGGCCACCCACCCTATTTAACCACTTGACAACTGGGCACTTAAACCCCCTTAACAACCAGACCAATTTTCAGCTTTCAGCGCTCTCACACTTTGAATGACAATTACTCAGTCATGCAACATTCGGGCGTCTGGGGCTGTTGGTTACCGGTCCCAACAGCCCTTCTCCGGGTACAGGAGTAGCTGTACCCCTGTTCCACGAAACCCCACCCCCCACGTCTTGGGGGGACGGGGCTTCGTGGGTAAGAGGGGTACAACTCCCGTGCGCCGGACCATACCAGGTCCTCCCCCTCCCGCGAGCGAACAGGGGTGGGGGAAAGGACCGGACGGCCCGACGCACGAGCCTATTCCCAGACCATACCTAAAACCCCCCCTGGGGCACGGTCAAAAAAAACAAATTTAAACCGCACCTCCAGGGGAAGTTTTAGGGGTCTCGTATTCAGCGTACGG